>CM056563.1:12788453-13328453 GCA_029721515.1 Synanceia verrucosa
GGACAAGACATCAGACTGAGCCTTGGCTTCTAGGGCTCACTTCAGAGGTGCCTACCTTTTTGGTTTGTTAGCTTTCGTTCTGTTTTCACTTATGTTCAGTACATTCATCTTGTCATTTGTTTTCCTGCAAGGCCACTGACGGTTTACAAACACTTTGATTTTTTTTTTCTGGAGTTCAAAAAAGAAAAATTAGCAACACAAAGGAGTTAAACCATGGGAATGTTGGAAAAAGAAAAAAGGACAAATGCTTCCATTTTTAAAAAAAAAAGTGCAACACAACCCTTCAAAGAATGAAGATTTCTTGTGCTACTTTAAGAACTCTGGGATTGAACAGTGTTGTCTTGTTCTGTTTAACCTTCTTTGTTCCGTGTTAATGTTGAATTCATGGACTATCTGAAGCCTGTATGTTTTATGTTAATTATATATATATTTTTCCTTTATATAAAAAAGAAAAGAAAAAAAGACATAATTGCTCACTATCTTGCACACACACGAAAAAGTGGATCTTGTCTCAGGAAGGCCAGGGTTCCAGAGTACCGACTCCATGCCATTTTAATGTACATTTTTATGATGAGTAAAAAAAAATAATGAAAAAAATAAGGGTGGTTTTAAAAGAAACAATTCTAAGCACTGAAAGTTATGGATTTCAGAAGAAGAGAAAATACCTTTTGTTTCTAAATCCGTAGCAGTTACATAATAACCAAATAATGGACTTTAAATGAAAATGGAGTGCTTTATATATAAATCTATATTAAAATTGCTTTAAATTTAAAAACAAAAAGGTCAATGATTTTGATTGTTTAAAAAAAAAAAAGACAGTAAATAACATGCAGAATGCTGTATGTTTGAATCTTTATTGTGTTTTCGTAATGAGGTCCCGTCCTGACTGAATCAGGAACATTGTGCATTACTCTTTCTTTCCTCTCTCTCTCATTCTCCCACAGCGGGTATTATTAATAGATAAATCAGACTTTTGTGGAGCATTTTTTCACATTTTGGAGGATGTTTGTAAAACATGAGCTGGTTGTAAAAGGATCATGAAACTATGCACAAGTGTTTTTTGGAGGGGGTGGGAGGGAAGATGGGGATTTTATGGCCTACTTCTAAATGGCTGTTCTATTGCAGGGGTTTTGGGGATCCAATGTATTTTTATTTGTTTTGGTTTTTATTTTATTTTTTGGGCGGGTTGGAGGATGGGGTGGAGTGGTGATTTATGTAAAGCCCTCTGCATCCAGCTTCCTTCCCCTGATTCAGATTGACCTAGCGCTACATCACCATGCTGTGTATTCCTAAAACCAATGAGCGTCTCACTCTTTAGCACTGTGGGATTCTAGCCTGTCACCCTCAAGGGTTTTTTTTCTCAGTTGTTAAGGGTTCTTTTTGGGTTTTTTTTGGTTTTTTGAGGGTGCGGTAGGGGATACGGGATTAGGGCTGCTTTTTTTTTTTTCTCTTTTTTGCCTTTTTGTTTTTTGAAATACTAAGTAAAATGTCTGTACTGAGATTTAATGAAAAGTCAGTGGCTTGTAATGTTTTATTTTTTTTCTCTCTGTATATCTCTTTCTCCTCATAGAATGTGATTGTTAAATGACATGCACCGAAACAAATGTTTTCATGAACTATGGAGCTTCTTTCAAATATTAATAAAATAGCGTTTTTTTTCTTGGCTGTTAAAAATGTGCCATGTGGTGTTTGTCTGTGCCTTTGTTCCACTGAACCAAAATCTTTCTTATTTCCTGAGTGAGATTTCACCTCTCGCTCTCTTACTGCTGCGGTGTCTGATTTCCTGTAAATGTTTGCTGCAGCTCTGTGCAGATGCCAGAAGTCATGTCAAACTCTGAGGGCGAGCTGTCTGGGACAGGCGTAGTAGTTGTCCTGTGGTTGTCGGATGTTTGGGTTAGCGTACACAGGAAAGTTGACTTCCTCCAGGTGTGAGGTGGCCTCGGGGTTATTTTGGGGGATTCCGGCACTTTGTTGTCTCCTGGTCATTTCCTCATAGATAGGAACTGGAGGTTGTGGTCTGTGATGATGCCTCGCCTTTACCTACAACACATATATGCCAATGGAAAAATGTTTTTGGTTTGTCCATCCGAATAATACATCAGTTTATGTTCAGTATAAAGTATTGACAAGCTTCTGCACTTAATAAGTACTCTTTGTAAGTTTATGCTCAAGGCCTCAAGTTTCACTACACATTTGCTACCTTTACATTTGTGTTAAATAGGTTAATCTCAGTGTCATTGTCTCAATTCATCCATTTTAGCCTATAAAAATCTAGAAATTGTAAAAACTGTACATCACAGTTTCCTAAAATTCAAGGTGATTTTGAAAAGAATCACAGACAGTTACAGGCTCCATACTGTGTCTGTCATTCAGCAGTTATCCACATCTAATATTTCATATTGGTCTGGAGAATTTTCCTTGTCAAAGGTTTTGAGAGTCACACATACCAACAATTCCATCAGTAATTATTTTTAAAATTTTTTCTAACACAAGTTGCCTTGCAGATTCTAAAGCTGACACATTAATAGGCGTGTCACTTAATGACTCACTTGTTGCAACATAAACCTCAAAATCCCCACTCATTAAACTCATCGGGTTTAATCTGCATCCTGCTAACAAGTGTAAATACTCACACATTTCTCTATGGCCAGCCAGCTGAGCGTGACCAGAAGAAGCCCTGCTATTACAAAGATGGTCAACAGCAGAGGAGGGTAACTGTGAGAGCACTGGCATGACCTCCCTGTAGCACAAACATAGACAATACATGTTAAAATCTGCACACATGTATTTGGCTTTAGCTGCTGCGGAGTCTATTGTGAGGTGTGTGAGCCTCATACCTGTTACTTCAACTAACAGGAAAACCTTTTGTGCACTGAGGATGATCTGATCAGAGCCGTTCTCTCTGTAGTTCAGCTCCCACATGTAGATTCCTGTGTCGCTGTGCTGTAAATGCGACATGGTCACATTGACCTGCGGAGAGTCCAGACCTCCACAGAGCTGCAGACGCCCGCTGTGTTTCGGGTCGACCCTCAGCTTGTCGCCCGTGGCCAGGGACAGCAGGGTCGTCTGGCTCTGAGCACTGCGGTGATACAGGTGGAGGCCCATCAGGCTACTGTGCTTCTGCTGAGGGTAACAGGAGAGCTGTAGTGACTGGCTCTCTGACAGCTGCATAACTATCAACTCTGCACATGCTGCAGGAGGACAAAACACATAATGACAGTCTTCAGTCGTGCTAACAGCATTGCTATGGATGGCACTGTTGGTCACTTTGGACCAGATGGTGGCATTTTGTACAGATATTCATGATCCTCAGAGGATTAATCATGCTGACTGGTGACTCTAGTTTTGAGTGATATATCCAAACAACTATTGGACGTATTGACATTGAATTTGGTATACACACACTGACGATTGTTATGATGAATTATAACAACTTTGCTTATCCCCATAGCATTTCCTCATGGTGCATAGAGAACATACAAACTCCACACAGTCAACCAAGTTCAAACTCACGAACTCACAATGACGGCACCACAACAACCTAATTTATATTTCCAGTACTTTAGTTTATCAGTAAATACTAGAAAAACTAATGATTGTTTAGTGAAGAATCTAAAAACAACACAAAATTTTCAAAAACTAGAAGGTTTAGTGCTAATTAATGAATGTGAACATTCAACCTTTTACCTGCTTAACATAAAGTTGTCAATGTGAGCAAGTCAGCATGATGATGTTTGCATTTAGCTCTAAGCGGTGCTTAGAGCTAAATGTCTGATATACCTCCCAGTAAATAAAAACAGATAACATTTGGGTGGATAAAGTTAGTGTCAGGTTAGTTAATGTAAGTAAAATGATCATTTCTCTTACCTTCAAAGAGCTGAATGAAAAATACATTACATGCCAACCTCGTCTTCATGGCCTTTTCGGTTATAAACACACTAACATATATCTCAGCAAAGTCATACTGTACTCCTCCTATATTCTCTAGTCTCTTGTGAGACTTGTGGACAGCCTCTCTGTGTTTATTGTTCTTTACCTCAAAGCAGGAAGAGGATTTCAAAGCAAGAACTGCCGTTGAAATTCTGTGGTTGGTCTTGTACACACTGAGATAGTCTAACTGAATTTGAAATATTTCTCACTTTTTTATGGCATTCTATATAGTGACATTCCACGCAATTTATTTTCATTTGATTTTAGACACGCTATACTACAACTTTTTTTTTTATCTTACATTCTTACGATAGCCAACTGTGACTTTTTTTTTGTTTCTTTTTTATACTGTACATTGTATGCAATGATGTTTTTTCACTTTTGGGGGGGGGGGTACTTTTTTCTTTGCACGATCTGATATCACCAAGTAATTAACAGTCCTTGACCACTAACCCTAATCCTTACCCTAACTGTAAAATTTTGACATTTGTCTAGGACTGTAAGTATTTGGTGATATCAATATCATTGATAACCCAACTTTGTAGCTATGTGTTGTTTGAGGTCTAAAGCTGGAGTCCCAAAGAAGTTGGGCTATCCTCTTTTGAGTTAAGCTGGGCAGACACTGTGCGATATTTTCAATCATACTCAGCTCCACCTCAAACTGTACGACTAAATCACAGAGTTCAATTGTTCGCAGCTCAGGATTCGTGCTCCACTACACAGCTCGATACTCTGATGTGACCTGACTGCTCACACTGTATGTCCATTCACGGCAAGTCGGACTCTTGTATTGGTACGTAGTTGCGACGGAAACAGCGCAGCAACTACCTACTTTCCTGTTTTGTTCCCCTGTGAGCTTTCCTTTCTGCCTCTCCTTCAGCTCTCTGTCATCAGATGACAGCACAACTCAAAAACACTCGTGCTCATGGAGGCGCGCACTAGAAGACTTATAGGCCTAGTTTGTGTGGGGCGAGAGGAGAGGAGATGAAGGAGCGGAAAGGCGCAGAGGCCTGCCTGTTATTGATCATATCATTTACTCATACACAAACAGCTGTTAAACACAGAAAATGTGCCACTGTTGGAAATGCTACTTAATAATAAGAAGAAGTAGAAGAACCCGGAACTGGATAGATGCTCAAAAAGAAGGAGGGGCGACCAGGATTTCAAACAGTTTTGCGACCAAACGATTGCTGATCGGGAGGTGGAAGTGAGGTGTTAATCGCTTCTTATTACCCCATGTATACTACAGGATGCACGACACAGGAGTAAGCCAAAACTTGGCACAATCCTAAAAATAGTCACACAAGTGAAAAATGGGCTCAAAATGGGCTGAAAATCGCACAGTGTATGTCCAGCCTCAGTTTGCTGTGTGGTAGTGAGATCAAGGCGGAGCTACCAGAGCACTGATGGCATTTTCTTGAAAACCAGTCAAGAAAACACAACAGGTGTCATAGCAACCTTGAAAAACAAAGAGCAAATTGAACCAAATGGATGAAAAAGAAGGGGCCCATGACAGCATTGTAAATAGCATGCCTCTGGGTCTCCTCTTCGGGTGATGTTTGGTTGAATAAAACTGCTGAACCAGTGTAGATTTTGCTAAAACCTAATATCCCTGAGTGTCTGGAGAAAAGAGAAGGCATATACTACGACTGGGCGGCACGGTGGTGTAGTGATTAGCACTGTCGCCTCACAGCAAGAAGGTACCGTGTTCAAATCCCGGGCCCGGGGCCTTTCTGTGTGGAGTTTGCATGTTCTCCTTGTGTCTGCGTGGGTTATCTCCAGGTACTCCGGCTTCCTCCCACCATCCAAAAACATGTATGGGGATTAGGTTAATTGGCTAATTTAAATTGACCGTAGGTGTGAATGGTTTTCTGTCTCCATGCGATGAGGTGGCAACTTGTCCAGGGTGTACCTCACCGTCTGCCCTAAGACAGCTGGGATAGGCTGCAGCCCCCCGCGACCCTATGTGAGGAAAAGCGGTAGAAAATGGATGGATGGATATACTACAACTATACTATGGTGTGACATTTTTTGACAATTTTCAACATGGTGTAAAATGGCTCCTTTGCAACTTTTTTTCAACAGAGTGTGCAATGAAGTCACTCAACACACTATAATAAGTCTTTCTGATAACATTTTTGATCTTAAAAATATTTTTTGACATACTATGTATAATTATAATGTATATGTATAATATGACTTTTTATTACAACTTCCAAGAAGCTGGAAAATGGCTTTTAACAACTTTTAAGCATATTTGCCATGAAATCATTCAACAAATGATAAATCATATATCTTGCAAAAAAAGTGGTGAAAAGACATTTTTTAGAATGTCAAAAATTTGAAAGAATGTTCAAACCGCGGTATGCTGAAAAAGTCCAAAAAATGTCAAAAATGTTGTGTCATAAAATGTCATAAAAAGTGGTGAAAATGTGTTCTTACAGCATGTTGAGTGAATTCATGGTTTTATCTGGCGAAAAAAGTGGTTAAAAAGACATTTTTTAGAATGTCAAATATTTGAAAAAATGGTCAAACCGCAGTATGCCGAAAAAGTCCAAAAAATGTCAAAAAAATGTCACGTCATAAAAAGTGGTGAAAATGTGTTCTTAGAGCGTGTTGAGTGAATTCATGGTGATATCTGGCGAAAAAAGTGGTGAAAAAGACATTTTTAGAAGGTCAAAAATTTGAGAAAAAAAGTCATACTGTGGTATGCCAAAAAAGTCCAAAAAATGTGACGTCAAAAAAAGTGCTGAAAATGCATTCTTACAACATGTTGAGTGAATTCATGTCTGGCGAAAAAAGTGGGGAAAAGCCATTTTTTAGGATGTCAAAATTTTGAAAAAATGGTTAAACCGCAGTATGCCGAAAAAGTCCAAAAAATTTGAAAAGATGTCACGTCATAAAAAGTGGTGAAAATGTGTTCTTAGAGCATGTTGAGTGAATTCATGGTGATATCTGGCGAAAAAAAGTGGTGAAAAGACATTTTTTTATGATGTCAAAAATTTGAAAAAATGGTCAAACCGCGATATGCCGAAAAAGTAAAAAAAAATGTCCAAAAAAAGTTGTGTTATAAAATGTCAAAAAAAGTGCTGAAAATGCATTCTTACAGCATGTCGAGTGAATTCATGGTGATGTCTGGCGAAAAAAATGGTGAAAACGCCATTTTTTAGGATGTCAAAATTTTTTAAAAATGGTCATACCGCGGTATGCCAAAAAAGACCGAAAAATGTCAAAAACTGTCGCGTCATACAATGTCAAAAAAAAGTGGTAAAAATGTCCTCTTACAGCATGTCGAATGAAATCCTGGTGATATATTGCGAAAAAAGTGGTGAAAAGACATTTTTTAGGATGTCAAAAAATTTGAAAAAATGGTCAAACCGCGGTATGCCGAAAAAGTCCAAAAAATGTCACGTCATAAAAAAGTGGTGAAAATGTGTTCTCACAGCATGTTGAGTGAATTCATTGTGATGTCTGGCGAAAAAAATGGTGAAAATGCCATTTTTTAGGATGTCAAAAATTTGAAATAATGGTCATACCGTGGTATGCCAAAAAAGTCAAAAAATGGCAAAACATTTATTGTCAAAAAAAGTGCTGAAAATGCCTTATTACGCTGATGGCTTTTTCACCACTTTTTTTGTCTGTCATCACCATAAATCCACTCAAGATGCCATAAGAAGGCATTTTCAGCACTTTTGTTGACATTAAATTTTTTGCCTTTTTTGGCATACCGCGGTATGACAATTTTTTCAGAATTTTGATGTCCTAAAAATGTCCTAAAAATGGCTTTTTCACCACTTTTTTTGGCTGTCATCACCATAAATTCACTCTACATGCCGTAATAAGGCATTTTCAGCACCTTTTTTGACATTAAATTTTTTGACATTTTTTGACTTTTTGACATATGACGATGACGATTTTTGACATATGACGATGTTTCCAGATTTTTGATGTCCTTAAAACGTCGTAAAAATGGCTTTTTTCACCACTTTTTTTCCTGTCATCACCATAAATCCACTCAACATGCCATAAGAAGGTATTTTCAGCACTTTTTTTGACATTAAATTTTTTGCCATTTTTTTGCCTTTTTTGGCATACCGCGCACGGTATGACGATTTTTTCAGATTTTTGATGTCTTTATCAAAATGTCTTTTATGGTGATGACAATACCTTCTTACGGCATGTTGAGTGGATTTATGGTGATGACAGCCAAAAAAAGTTGTGAAAAATCCATTTTTTAGGAGATCAAAAATCTGAAAAAATCGTCATACTGTGGTATGCCAAAACAGGCAAAAAATGGCAAAAAAAATTTAATGTCAAAAAATTTGCTGAAAATGCCTTCTCATGGCATCTTGAGTGGATTTATGGTGATGACAGGCAAAAAAAGTGGTGAAAAAGCCATTTTTTAGGAGATCAAAAATCTGAAAAAATCGTTATAACGCGGTATGCCAAAAAAGTCAAAAAATTGAATGTCAAAAAAAGTGCGGAAAATGCCTTCTTACGGCATATTGAGTGGATTTATGGTGATGAGAGGCAAAAAAGTGGTGAAAAAGCCATTTTTATGGGACATCAAAAATCTGAAAGAATCATCATACCGCAGTATGTCAAAAAAGTCCAAAAATGGCAAAAATTTAATGTCAACAAAAGTGCTGAAAATGCCTTCTTACGGCATCTTGAGTGGATTTATGGTGATGACAGGTAAAAAAAAAGTGGTGAAAAAGCCATTTTTATGACGTTTTAAGAACATCAAAAATCTGAAAATATCGTCATATGGTATGCCAAAAAAGTCAAAAAATGGCAAAAAATTTCATGTTAAAAAAAGTGCTGAAAACACCTTCTTACGGCATGTTGAGTGAATTTATGGTGATGACAAGTAAAAAAAGTGGTGAAAAAGCCATTTTTTAGGACATCAAAAATCTGAAAAAATCATCATACCGCCAAAAAAGTCCAAAAATGGCAAAAAATTTAATGTCAACAAAAGTGCTGAAAATGTCTTATTACGGCATGTTGAGTGGATTTATGGTGATGACAGGTAAAAAAGTGGTGAAAAAGCCATTTTTACGACGTTTTAAGGACATAAAAAATCTGAAAACATTGTCATACCGCGGTATGCCAAAAAAGTCGAAAAATGACAAAAAATTTCATGTCAAAAAAAGTGCTGAAAATGCCTTCTTACAGCATGTTGAGTGGATTTATGGTGATGACAGGCAAAAAAAAGTGGTGAAAAAGCCATTTTTTAGGAGATCAAAAATCTGAAAAAATGATTATACCGCGGTATGCCAAAAAAGTCAAAAAATGGCAAAACATTTAATGTCAAAAAAAGTGTTGAAAATGCCTTATTACGGCATGTTGAGTGGATTTATGGTGATGACAGGCAAAAAAAAATTGGTGAAAAAGCCATTTTTTAGGACATCAAAAATCTGAAAAAATCGTCATACCGCGGTATGCCAAAAAAATGTGGAGTATGAGGAGTATAAACCAACAATAACCAAGAAGGGAATACATGGCGTGGCAGGAAATTGCCAAGGATATGTGTTCCACAGCATGTATATAACCTGTCAGTAGAATAGTGGAAACGCTACAGCCTGATATGTGGGAGACCTGCATTCGGTACCTGCTCACTGCAGATGATGGTGTAAAATATTTTCATATTTATAGAGCTATTTTGTCAGTTGGAATTTCTTTTTAATGTGTAAAAGTACTTGAACTAATATGCTAAATTGCGATATCTTTGAACAGGAGTGGTGTTAATAATGTGAAGAGGACTGCTTTGCAGGTTTGGACAAAGCATAAAACATTTTGCAGAGTGTTAATGTTAGGCCTAGCTGATATTTATAAGTTCTATAATGATATGAAAAATAGTAAATAGGTTAAATACAGGTTTAATAGCATGGCGTTCATTCACATTTGTGTAATATGTGACAAAAGTTAGTGAAACTATAACAAATATTTTCCTGAAGTATAATTTTCGTTCCTGTTGGGAATCAAACCCCAGAATCCCACATGATTTATGGTACGTTTAGCTTCTCGTCCAACATCCTGGTAATATTACATATTACATCACATTTGAAGAAATAATCATGACAACAACATTATTTGAAATACTTTTAATTGATAAAAATTCTCCAACACTGATGGAGTGTAAGGAACTGATTGTTTGATATTCTGTTTACTACAAGTACGTATTCTTTGTAACACCGCTAACCCTAAGCCTGATAGTTAACCTGCCATGGAGCAGGTTAGCTCAGAAGCATATGTTTCCCCGGTAACTCAGCTGAGATTCTTGTTAGCGAGAGTGATGGCTTATCAAAGTTAGCGAGGATTTGCGGTTAGCGCGGTTGATGGAATACCCCCCTGGTTTCGTTTTTTCCACTACACACACCCCCTTACATGCTCCACACTACCGACCTATTGATGTCCATGTTATTTTGAGCAATTTGTGTTTCTGTTAGAATAAATTAAGTTTCACAAGCATCAACTTGTGTTTGTCTCTTTGTCTTCTTTGTTGCAGCCATTGAGCCAGGTTCTCACATGATAATAAGTCATAATAGGATAAGTCTCCCTGATTACTTTACATTATAAAAAATAATTTGATGGTTTTCACCATGCTGTAAGTTTTTTTTTAAATTTGACTGTTTTTAGGACTTTTTCTGACATCTTGCTATATTACTTTTTTAATTTTGCATATGTTTTATACTATGATGTTTTTTCATCAAATGTTGGACAGACCATAATTTAACATTTTATCATTTTTTGACATGCAATACTGTGACTATTTATGGTATACTACAGTCTGTTTCTGACATTCTACAGTATGATTTTTTTCTGTTAAATTTTCATCTTACTATATGATTGTGTTTTCTTTCATTAAATTTTCAAGATGCCATAATTTGACCTTTTTTGCAATACTGTTACTATTTGTGGCATACTGTAATTTCACTATTCTGGTAAGTTTTCAACATTCCACAGACTTTCTCTTTGGAGAAGTTTCAGATGGTTGCATTCTGCACACTGCACCTTTGAAAGGACAAAACAAAGAGACACAGAGTGAAAAAGGATGGATTGTCAATAACCTCCAATGATACACATAAAATACATATGATGCCATCATATTAAAAAAAATACAGAAGAAGAAAATGTTTGTTATACTGTGAGTTTCAGCCTCAATTTGCCCATGAAAAACATGTTTTAAATGCCCATACCAAACTGGATCTTGTAAAGAAATGCAGAACTGCTGGGTATTGTTGACTGACTATTAAAAATTGACTTCATTTAGTTGAGATAGTTAATTATGTGGCAGCACTTTCCATGGAAACAAGCAATGAAACAAATATGTGTGATTTATTTTTACATGACATTATAACATCAACTTCTAATGGATCAGACATTCGTCTTGAGTTTCAGTGGGTGTGTGACCAGTTATAAGCTGATTAGTGGATGATTAGACTCAGGTGTGTGTTGAGGCTGACTGAAGTTTAAAAATGCTCCACAGGTCAGGTTGCTGCGTTGCCTCGTGAGTCAGACAGGAGAAGTGTTTGCAGTCTGAACTAGTTTGCTGATTTCAGTGACATGGAGGTTTTATATTTTTGGGTTAACCTTCTTGTTGCACTCTGTGTTAGGTCATCTTTTGCTTTTCCATCTACAGATTCTACCCAGCATGCTTCATTTCAAAAACATCAGATCACAGGGAGCTCCAAACACACTGAACAACAAAAAGCTTTGGCTGAGGAACGAGAGCAGGTGAAGACTGTAAGAGTGACCTGCCATCCAGACTCGTTGGAGATCGACATAAAAGCTGACATGTTTGGAATTGGAACACCAGTTAACAGTGATGAGCTGCGTCTTGGAGTGGAGTACAATGACTACTGCAGGGCTACAGCGTCTTCAAGAGACGAGTACAGAATCATTGTTGGACTCATCGACTGTGGCACCAAACACTGGGTAACTGTGAATTTGCTTTGTTTAGTATACGTTTTTAACTTCTAGCTCTAAACAGATCTGCTCTGCACAGATGACTGAAGACTCTCTGGTATACACAAACCTCCTCATATACTCTCCTGTGGCCTCGCCAGATGGGATAATTCAAATGGATGAGGCTGTGATTCCTATTGAGTGTCATTATGAAAGGTTGTCCTCATCATTTAAATATTTCTGGATTAGACTAGGTCTCACTTCTTAATAATTATTATCTGTTTCTCAGGAAGTACAGTTTGACCAGTTCCTCAATTATGCCTACCTGGATCCCATATACGTCTACCCAAGCTGCAGTGGAAACTTTAGACTTTGACTTGAGAGTCATGACAGGTGGGCTTTGTTCTTTTCTTGTGGTGTGTTTATTTTTTAATTTATTTGAATCTATTGTCAATTTTTTTTTTTTTTTTTTTTTCCTTCTCCTTCCTTATTCTCCACAGATGACTGGCTATATGAAAGAAGTTCTAATGTGTTTTACCTCGGTGAGCCCATCAGCATCGAAGCTTCGGTCAGAGTTGGACATCACATGGGGCTCCGAGTGTTTGTGACCAGCTGTGTGGCTACACTTTCCCCAGACATCTACTCTGTTCCCAGATATGTTTTTGTTGAAAATGGGTAAGCAATTAAAGCTGCTTAATGTCTAGTTTGCTTATAGGTCTTAGTTATTGCAGGATTGTGTTAACCCTTTCATGGTTTAACTCATCTGAATTTCTGATCCCTAACTGTTTAAGTTGGCTTGTTGTAAATGTAATTTATCAGATTTAATGTCAATTGTGAGTGCCACTGTTGCAGAAGCACAGTGCTGATGGGCATTTCACAGCCCCTTATATATATATATATATATATATATATATATATATATATATATATATATATATTTTTTTTTTCCTTCCCCTTTCCATAAATATAAAAAGGTGCTTGGGTGATTCCCAGCTTCCTGGCTCAAAGTCCCACTTCTTCAGGACAGGGGATAACAAGCTCCATTTGGTCATTGATGCATTTAGATTTCATAATGAGGACAGAGGAGAGGTGAGGCTTCACTTTGACTTGAGACATGCTGATTTTACTTGTTGGTTTTTCACTCACTTGCTCGTTTTCTTTTACAGCTCTACATTACATGCCACCTAAATGCTGTACCTGTAAATGATGCAGAGGCACCAGATAAGGCTTGTACTTTTGTAAATGGAAGGCAAGTGAGATCCAGTTTTTAAAATGGGTTAAATTGCACAGTCAACAGGATGGTATGAGCTGAATATTTATTATAATACAATGCTTTTCAGATGGCGGTCAGCTGATGGTAATGACTATTTATGTGGGTACTGTCAAAGCCAAAATGAAGTTGAACAAACTCACAGTAAGCCCAGCAGCCCCAGCAAGTTTGGCCCTCGTGGTTTTAGTGAACCTGAATCCTTCTGGAGAAGCGGCCTAAAGTCCAACATAGGTTTGGTTTCTTTCCAATGTATCATGATGATCATCATTGTCACTTAACATTGTTTTAGATTTAACTCTAAAGATCATGTCTGCATTTGTTAGTGTGGGAAAAGGAGGCAAGAGTGGGTCCGATGATGGTCTTGCCAGCTAAGCAGAGAAGTGGGCCAATACCTGTGGAAGAGCTTCCACCTGTTCTCACTAAAATCAGCAGACCTGCACTGTATGGCAGCCAGTGGAGAAGCGGAATTAATGACAGAGTTGGTAGGTATTAGAAAGGATTATCTTTGGCTCCTGAGGGAAAGTAAGATAGCGTTTGAAGCATTTTCTGTCTAGCAAAGACCTTTTATGTTAACATGTAGTCTACTTATATCACAGATCACAAGAAGGAACAGCCTCCTGGTTCAAAATCTACTCCAGACCAGGTGGAGGTTCAGACTTTTCCTTCTAAGCTGAATGAGGACATCAAAAGTGGAACAGATCCAAAAGGTAAAATGGGAAAATTATTATTATTAAAATGCTGCTTGGGAATGCACATTGTAAAACAGTTTTTCTCTGATTACAGATGGAGATGTTGAGAAAGTCTCTGAGCTTCTAGAAAAGGTATCCCCAGACCTCAGTTTGAAATCAAAGGCAGCAGTGATGGATAAAAACAGCACAGCAGACCTTGGTGACATCAGCCCGAGTGTTCAGTCAACTGTGGGTGTGAATGAACTGTCAAATACAACACAATCGGACCTTTCAGATGTGAATGACCCAAAAAGATAATAAACTACTAAAACCACTGTTTGCTGTGTAAATCACTTCGGGGAGAGAGAAATGAAGAAGCAGCTTTAAAAGTGTTAGATCTTAGGGAAAGGTTTTTAAAAGGACTATTTGGATTTAGTGACATCCAACAGTCAGGTTATGGATTTGCATTTTAACAAGCATGCAGACAATCCATGGTGGCCTTCAAGTAACTCAACAAAAGGTCTGTTCCACAGTCAGTTTTCCAGTGGTTTCTATGCTCTGGGAAATACTGCAGACTGCATAAGAAGCTGCTCAATAATCAATGGGAATATCTCCAACCTATGAAACGGTCACTATGCTATCAGTAGTGCATGGAGATAATCTGGGGGGAAAAAAAAATGTTCCCTGCCTCCTCCTGTGTGCTTAATGGAACTTGCAAAATTTAACAACATCAATGTGAAAACCAGGGCCATGAACCAAGACTGGCTTTTCTCACTTGAAATGTTTTTGCCTATAAATTGAATTTGGGGTGAGATTATTTTCAACATGCTGACCCAAACTCATTTTAGTTTTAATTATACGCTGCTGGTCAGGCAGGGCCACTCTAATATAATCAGTGCTCCTCTGCACTCACATCCAGGAGTTACATATGAATGAATAAATAAGTAATAAGAGCCTGTGTGGAGTTTTGAAACTTCAGTATGCTTGTTCTAAAGTAACCATTTTGTTCCTTCTAGCCAATGAACTCCTTCAAATGAAAGCTGTTGTGTGCATGTATGTCCTTTGGAGCAAAAGGAGGATTAGCCTATTTGAAGAACAATTAATAGCCTAACACCTGTATATACATAACAAATTGAAACAGGTTTGTTACATAACTTGAAATGTTAACTGCAATGGTGTTAGGCTAGGCGCATAAAAAAACCAATGTCCATCAGTATGCGATTATTTAACTCTCATAGCCACATACTGAGTTTTCTACTAGCCTCTAGAGTACAAAGGCTTAAGAGAATTCTTGAAAGTCCATCCATCCATTATCTACCGCTTATCCTCATAGGGTCGTGGGGGGGCTGGAGTCTATCCCAGCTGTCTTAGGGCAGAAGGCAGGATACACCCTGGACAAGTCTCCAGTTCATCAAAGGACACATAAAGACAGACAATCACTCACATTCACACCTACGGTCAATTTAATTCAGCAATTAACCTAATCCCCATGTATGTTTTTGGATGGTGGGAGGAAGCCGGAGTACCCGCAGAGAACCCACGCAGACACGGGGAGAACATGCAAACTCCACGCAGAAAGGCCCTGGGCTGGGAATCAAACCCGGTACCTTCTTGCTGTGAGGCGACAGTGCTAGCCACTACACCACCATGCTGCCCTTCTTGAAAGTCACTTATGGCTTTTTGTTTTGGTGTGCCAGCCCAAGATTTTAGCTTACTGGCTGGGTGTGAGCCAATCACAGACATTTATCTCAGTGTGACTGCAGCTTTAATTCTCCCAAAATCAGTTTAACGAGTAATGGCTTCCAGCTGTCATCTCAAAGTGGTTTGATTTTTTGCTTTGAGTGTTTGAACCCTCTCCATGTTGTTTAAAATACAGTACACTTGGATTTAGGACAGAAGAACAATGGTGATTAAAGGTCAATCAGCCTCTCTGGCACTGCTGATAACTTTTGCGTTTGGTGTTGCCATTCGACCTTTAAAAGACGGACCCATGATCGATGCTGAAGGAAGGGAATACAAATCTGGTGGATTAAGATTTGATGCAGAAAACAGCAGAGCACAATTAAATGACAAATCCCCCATCCATGTGCAGTGTACAGAAGCGTCCATGATTATTGTGGTAAAAGCTGACCTGTATAAAAATGGACGCCTTACATCCCCCAGGGAGCTTTCTTTAGGAGGAGCTGAGCATTCACAGAGCAGTAAGTGCCAAGCTGCTGCTGGTCACTCTGAATATGTCATTGAAGCTGGACTGCAAGACTGTGGCTCCAGATTAACTGTAAGATGGTGATGATTGATAGACAGTGATGGGTTTATATCTGTGGCTGCTTTGTGAAAACGTTGTTTTTTTCTGCTCATCTCCAGATATCTGAGGACTTTGTGAGCTACTCAAACAAGCTGATGATCTCACCAGCTGCCAGTCACCATGGCATTACAAGGGTGACCCACACTGCAGTCCCTGTTTCCTGTCACTATAAAAGGTGAGCCTTTATCATTTTATTATAAAGAGAGGCTCTTTTGTGACTTCAGAATGACTGACTTGTTAACTCTCTTGACAGGACACACCTTGTGAGCAGTAATGCTAAGCAGTCATCCCTGGCTCTCTCAACAGCTTCTTTCTCTCTGAAGCTGATGACCGGTATGTGTGACCTTTAACTTATTAACTTTTAGTGTGCATGCAGTGACATCAGTGTCTACATGTAGATGACTGGACAAATGAGACATCCTCCAATGTCTTCTACATCGGTGACATCCTGCACCTCGAGGCATCTTACACTGCTGCTACTTCAGGACAGAGAAGACTCTTCATTGACAGCTGTGTCGCCACTCTGTCGCCTGACGCAGCATCAGTCCCCAGATACTACTTCATAGAAAACCATGGGTAACAGTAGCTCAGTATACTGGATGAAACGGCAATTTGTCTTTTGACAATAATAATTATTTTCTAACAGGTGCCTCACTGATGCAAAAGAGGGAGGATCAAACGCACTGTTTTTACCCAGAACGAGGGCTTCGTCTCTTCACCTGCAGCTTGATGCTTTCCTGTTTCACCAGGACTTAAGGAACTCTGTGAGCCACTTTTATAATATGCACCATTTTAAGCAGGTTTGGAAATGCTTTAAGGTTTCTGTGGTCTCCTTTTTTTAGATATTTATCACTTGCCAGCTGAAAGCAACCTCTGAAATGTGGAAGAGCAACCCCATCAACAAAGCCTGCAATTACATACAATCAAGGTGATAAGAATTTTTCTTTTCATTGGTGGAGGGGGGTCATTACACACCACTGTAGATGAACTATAGTATAGATAAAACAATTATTAAACACCTAAATTAGTTAGCATTTCTGTTAATTAAACTATGAGAGAAAACATGGAGATCTGCAAATTAAATCTGCCAAATTGTTAAGGTTTTCTAAATAATTATGAATTCTTTTTCTTTTTTATCAGATGGTTAAATGTGGATGGGAGTGATGTTTGTCAATGTTGTGACAGTACGTGTTCCGATAATACCAATCTGATCCATGAAGGTACGCTCTATAGATCCTACACCTGCGGTGTTTTGGTGCAAAAGTCTCAACAAAATGCTCCTTTTTGATGTTTCAGATACTGTGGCATGTGAAACTGTAACACTTGGCCCTTTGATGGTTTTCCCCAGCAAGTAGGAGAAGAGCAAGAATCCAGACAAACTGTCAATATTTCCATTAAATTTAAAGTTTTAATTTTTTGGCATGGTGACATTAAAATCAACCATTCTGAGTTATACATGTCCTTTATTTCTTTTATTACAAGAGTTAATTAACCTGCTTGGCAGTGGACTGCAGCCTTTATTTTCACTTAGGTTTATACAGGAAAAAGTGATGGATTAAGGGTAAATTATTAAATTGTTTTTGGCATTGTGGCTATGAGTGTGCAACAATTTTCTGCCAGACTTGTATTTTTACCTTGGTTAGAACCTCTCCACCAGAATTAAAGCAGTTATGATCACAATCGGGCAGCACTGTGGTGTAGTGGTTAGCACTGTCATCTCACAGTAAGAAGGTACCGGGTTCAATTCCCGGCCCAGGGCCTTCCTGTGTGGAGTTTGCATGTTCTCCCCATGTCTGTGTGGGTTCTCTCCAGGTACTCCGGCTTCCTCCCACCATCCAAAAACATGCATGGGGATTAGGTTAATTGGCTAATTTAAATTGACTGTAGGTCAGTTGGAGATGAGAACAAGCGGTAGATAATGGATTATCACAACCGCAAGTCAACTGTTTGTAAGCCTTGCTTATTCTGTGCAGGTAAACTCAATACTGAGTCTTGTAAAATGAAACAGACATCTCACAAGGAAAAGACTGATCATTTTAAGTCAAAGGGAGTGTGTTTTGATTTATGTACAGACCCAACTAAGACGTAGCTGACTGAGAGGAACAACAGGCAAAACAAAAACGACTCTGCATGTCTGTGAGAGGGTTTTCTGTAGGTCTTTTACAGCGACTGGTGTCAAAACTCCTTTGTCCCAGTACAGATCAAACTGATGGAACAGATTAGAGAAACTGGCGTACTTTTGTTCAGAAACACTGAAACAGCGGTCAGCAGCCACAGAAGGATATTGATAATTATTTCTTCAGATTACCAAAAGTATAGACACAAGATGAAATCTCTGCATCTAAAAGATCACTTCCCCAAGCCAGCGGAAACACTCAACAATAGTCATCTTGTGAGGCAAACAGAATACGATGTGAAGTTTTTCACTCTTTCAACAGATGCTGTTGGGGAATTTGCTGTGAGGTGAACTGGGAGGTATTACAAAGACATCAAGAGTTTATGAACTAGTTTATTTGAAGAAAAATAGTGTACATCAAGAAATTGGTGCAGAAATCACAAGTAAAATCCAGTGGCGTGAGTTGAGGGACATAGCTGACAGAAAACAAACATTCTTTCAATTTAAAATCAGAAAATAATATCTCTTCTTAAGCTTCTGAACTGGCGAGAAGGGTCCAGCTACGGCCTGGGCATTCCCGTCATGACACAAGAACGCATATTGGACGTTCCATCGACCAATCGCAATAACCCTCCCCTTTTGCCTGATCCTAAGTCCCTCCTTCTATCCCCTTTACCATGTCCTTATTTCCTAACCTTCAGATTTCAGATTTATTGTCCCTCGAGGGGAAACCTTAAAACCTTAAACCATTTGTGGCTGTGAAAAAGAAGGAGGCGTTCCAGTCAGCGAAAACAGGAACACCCACCAGCACAAGAACGCCCATTTGTGGCTGCAGTTGAATGATACTGGAACTGGCCCAGCACCATCATATTATCAGAGGTATGAAATAAATACAATGCAGAGGGAATGTGGAAGGAACTGTGTTCTTCAGGAGTATGCTGTTTATGCAATGTCTAATAAATCCTACTGGAGGGCAATGGGACAGTCCTGTCATACCTGCTGCATGTTATATTAAAGCCTTCTATATGTGTTTAATTAATGTACATCTTTGGGATTGTATCTGGGTACATTATCATTTTATACTTCATCACCACACATTTCTTGAACAATTTAGCACATCTCTGCACAGCTTCATTTGAAATCGGAGAATGAACATATTTGTAAGTATGCTCATTTTTACATTTTGCATTATTTTTTTCTTGCATTGGAAGTCCTCAATGATCCAATGTGTAATATATTTGCTGTAATAAAATGGCCATCATCATCATCATGACCTGTACTAAGAGTTAAAGGAAAATACTGGTTTCTCCATCAAGAATGCTACAGTCAATACTTCGAGATTTCCATTCAACTCCCGAACCATGTGATACTGACCACTGCTCATTTCCAAAACCTTTCAATCTATCTACAGTCTAACAATATAACAGCACAATGCAAAATACAGTAGTGGACCTTACCCCACAGATAGCCAAACACTAACTTCCTGTTAGATCAGGGCATTAGCATATATAACTGAAGTGATGCATCCGTACTTACCGGTGAAGACTGCCTGGATAATTAATTTAAAGCATTAAATCATTAGTTTAAGGTTATTCTTGTCAAAAACTATTCTGAGATGTTGATCATGTAAAGCAGAACTAGTGGAAGAAAATGTGTTGCACACTGAAGTTTTAACTCACTGGCATTTTCTGCCACACGATCACACTGAACAATTGGCTGCCACTATTATGCCACATCGTATCGTAGGTGATAGACATTAAGATCTCGTGTGCACACAAAACAAATCCATGGGAATAAAAATTGCAGCAGTGGTACTTACAGCTTTAACTAACCTGTTAGTGGTAGGGACTCTCCTTCATGTAAGTAGTTAAATTCAAATGATCAAGTGTAGACAGCTGATGAAAAAACAGGATTAAGTAGGACAGCCATTTTACAAGCACATGAAAAGTCATTTGTTCATCACAAACCTCCCAGCAAACATTTTATGTATGGCTGAATGTGACAGGCTTTTAATGATGTCTGTGACTGAGCCATAAATATTTCAGACAGTTCACTCCTGTAGACTGAGGGTCTAGCAAGTATCAAGAGCTTCAAAAGGAATACGGTTTCATTTAAAAGCTGCATACTTTCAGTATAAAGTTATTAAACGAAAACCGAGCTTCCTGATGCTCTCATCTATCAGGATTGGAGGATCAGTGACACATAAGCACTTAATAATAAAGAACACAATTCACATGAGCCAACATGCCTGAAGACAATAGTACCTGAATGCAACAACAAACAAGGGCCTTCACCAAACTTGCTGCAAGTTTGGGGACATTGAGATCCAACAGCGTGTAAGCTGTGAGGGCCCCTGGTAATGAATGAGAAGACAGAAAATGGTGAGACTTGCCTCAGGCTGAAACATGGCTACACTGAGACAGGGCCTCAGCCAGTCCCCCATGGCATCGCTACAGGGAGAAGAGAAATCTGGGTTTTAGCACCACAGCCACCAGCGACCCAGAAGTTATGCAGCTGAACGATGCACTCGCCATGTACAGCTCATTAATAAAATGAATACACTGCTCACAGCCAAAAGGAAACATTTACCAAAATGTCTGCACATATGCATGTTTATATTGATACTGTTCATCTTCAAGACAATAAAAGCACAATCACCATGTTTATAAATGGAGTACAAACCTGCTGATGTCTCTTTTCCCACTAATGTACCGCAAAGAAGAGTCTTACATTTTTGCCACATTTTATTATAATACAGTTTTACAACAATACATATACCACTTTATTTAGTACTTCAACTATTTAAGGTTATGGGAGTAATTCCACAATAAAACTAAGAACATGAAGCAGAATGAATGCAGAAACAGAATTTTGAAGCCCTCACCAAACAAAGTTGGGGACACGAAGTCCAACAGCACTGCGTGCTGTGAAGGCCTCACTGTTTAGCTTACAACAGAAATGTATTTCCATCAAACTTGCCTTGATAATTGGTGGGTACTGCCCATGTAACTCCAGCGCCTTCACAACACTACGAACCATATCTACTACACTTCTACACACCTGAATGAAACATGAGAAGGAAAAAAGCCACAGAACAGAGATGGTTTCAAACTTGGTTAGGTACAGTGTAAATATTTCCCATGCGCTCTGTGATGCTTTTATAGCTCTTTTGTTTGCTGTTTATTCAGTGTCTCTTCCTCATAGCAGTAGAATAAACAGTATGTTGTGGTATTATAACACCAATACTGATTTGTCTACTAGCAGCTGAGGACATTAGAAAAGGGTTGAGTGTCCAAACCTATTGAAGAGAGGATGGCAGACTTCAGTAGTGGGCTCCAGGAGACATGACAGGCGGTCTCATACCCATTGGTGGCCGTGGAGGGGCTCCCTGGTACCCTGGGGGAACCACAGGAGGGGCCTGTCCATACGGAGGCAACGCTCCTGGCATGTAGCCGGGCATCCCCTGGGGTGGTCCACCATACTGGCCTGCAAAAACACGGGTTTGTTAGCTTTTAATACAGAAATCGAATGGATTTTACTGTATAACAACACTCCACACCCTTGCCAGTGGCTCGCCGAGGCTATAATTGTGCTGCATTCATGCCATGTGGAATGTATCGTGGCAAAGATTTCCATGTCACCAACTTACACCAAGTCTTCAAACCATCCATACAGTCACATGATTAGAGCTGATTGTGTGAGAATTAAAGTAGTGTATATTCAGTGTAATACCTTAATATTTATATTTAGGTGTGAATACAATGAACAGCAAAGTTTGGCTGATGAGAGGCAACCACATTTGGTCAGTTTCCATATTTGATTCCCAGTCATAATTATAACTTTGACCATTTACAGGCCTGAAACCCCTAACTAGGACATGACATGAATGCAGCACTAGGCACAGTGGTGCTTCAAGCTAAATATTTAGAGCAGGATGCTAACATGCTCACAATGACAATGCTCTAGCATGCTGCTGCTCAGCAGTATCATGTCCGCTAACAAGCTAATATGTGCTATATATCACTAAATAGCAACAATTACATCTGAAGCTAGCATAGGAATGTCAGTTTTGCAGGTGAATTTGAAACTTTGACCTAATAGTGGTGCTATAAAAAAATGTCAGGGGATCAACAAAGTCATTAAGATTCATCCTCTACATCATCAATGCCTGGACAAAAGCTCAAGTATCTGCAAATACTTTATATAATAATGCCACTGTAGAGAGATTCTCACTGCTCTCTCTATAGTAGTTTATTACCAAACAACAGCTAAGAATCTGGTGTGATGAACAGATAGAATGTGATGCTTTTCTGCACTAGAGGCAGGCAGTGGATACCAGGTATGGGATGCCTCATGCCAGGCTGCTGAGGAGCCATCATGGCACCCACAGGACCAACTGACAGTGTAGAAGCTGTGGTTGGGCCTTGGCAGACAACACTGCGCTGGTATCTCGGCAACTGAGCGCGCAGCTCTTCCTACAAGACAGAGAAAGCAAAGAGTAATAATTTGACACTGAAAATCAGTGTCTCAACCAGGAGAAATAAACAAGAAAAGCAATTTAATGACTTTTATGTCAACAGGAAGTGAGACAGACTAGCTTGATTAGCAGTTTTTTTTCTATGCTAATTACAGTTGCAGCTGGACTACTTACCAGTGAGACATCCTCATCAGGGTGGATCAACTTACTGGTTGCACTAGACGTGGTGAGGGTAGCAGGCTTACTGGTCACAGTAGAGGGAGGTTTGGAGACTGTACTGCTGCCAGCACTGGGGCTGGCCACAGCTACCGTGGCCTGAGTGTAGGCCGGGAATGTGGGCTTTGAGGGATCGGAGGAGGTAGAGGGGGGAGGGTGGGGAGACCCTGACTGTTGACTCTGAGGGGGACAGAAGAATACACATTAGGGACTGCTGCTATTTCAATTTTACAGGGTGACACTTGTAGTCATACTCTGAGATTACTCCCATGACAGAGTTTATTCACATTTGTTTAATGCTTCTAATGAGATATGATATGTTAGAATGTAACATAATATACCAGTAAAAGCATTGACTTTTACTGGTTTATCTTTGGCTAATGTTCAAGGTGATAAATTATGTCTCATGTTTTTCATTTTGAGCCCACTGACTGGGTCAAAAGTATAGGCATTACCATAGCAAATATACAATTCCTATTTGATTTGTGCTGTCTAATTTTGACAGTTTGTGAGTTTGTGAGCAGTGACTGACATCTGCTTGGGTTGATTTCATTTGCACACATACATAACTGATGTTAATGAGAGTGTAATCATATAAAGTATGACTCAAGTTAAAATTTGAATTTCATCAAGCCTGCAAGAAAACAAATCCAAAAGAGCATGCTTTGCTATACTGCCCTACAGCAGTTCAGCAATAAGACTTAAAACACTAATCTGCAGTTCTTTTTGTTGAGGTGATTAAGCAAATGCCTCAGTAGCATTCTATAAATGCAGATTTGTAGCAAAAGAAAAAGCAAATCTAAGCATGTTAGACAATACATTTTTGAAAGTATTTTCAACCCCCGCAAATGGTTGAATTTCATAATGTACTGCTGAAATAGGTTTGGCAAATCAAATATAACCAATCTGCCCAAGTACTCAATAGCAGGCAAATGCAGTTGTTTGCATGCCTATTGTAAAGCTGCAGCTTGTCAGAATAGAGCAGGCAGATACTGCATACTTTAGGGGAGGCCGACTGAGAGTTTGCACTTGATGACCCTGCACTTGCACTTGCAACACGACTGCCCATCTGCAGCACAGGAAAACAGTAAAGAAATGTAAAAGAATGAATGTGATTAAAACTGAATATTCATTTACAGCAATTGCTAAAGTCTATTTATGTCAGCCTGTGTGAAAGCAACTCAAACACCCCTGATTAAACAGGGGAGGGTAATGTTCTGAGTGCTGAGGGAGACCAAAATGATCTCATAAAGATTTTACCTGTCCAGCAATGGGGAAAAGAGGCTTTGCAACATCAGGCTGGGCTGAGGGGGCAGTGGCAGCAGGGACAGCAAGCCTAGTCAGCATGTTTGCAGCCGGGGGAACCTGAGTCATGTGTGTGATGCCTGGGCGGTGTCCCACAGGAGGAGGCATGCCTGGCACCAGCAGAACAAATCAATTACACAAGGGAACAAGTAAAGCATCAGCACAGCAATGTTACAAGTTATATACAACATTCATTTAAAAAAAACAAAAAAAAAACATCAATTTTACATTACTAATTCATATCAAGGCAATGATGTGGGAATAACACAGAGCAGGGCAATACCTGGTGGCACACCTGGCATCACTGGTGGTATCCCTGGACCTGGAGGCATCATCCCACCCATTGGTATCACCCTAAATACACAAAGACAGATACCCATGTTTAAAATGTCTTGATAGAATGAGGATGGGATTAATAAGAAATTAGTCCTAAATATTTACCCTGGATGCATTCCTGGCATTACAGGGGGCATTCCTGGCATCATTGACGGCACACCTGGCATCATTGGAGGAATCCCTACAATCAAGAGAAACTCAAGTGTGTTAACACAGTTTTGATACTATACTTTACAAACATTATGACAACAGCACAGTGTTGCTTAGGATTGGCTCAATAGTTGGCTTGTGGTAAAGCTACTGTTTCGTGCCTGAGTAGCTGCCCGGTGGTATCCCTGGAGCACCAGAGCCAGGAGGCACGCCAGGCTGGGTCATCGGGGGTATGTATCCTGCCTGAGGCTGGCCTGCAGGAGGCTGCTGGAAGGAGGGACCAGGCTCATCATCCTCATCGTACTCATCAGAGTCATCCTGATTCTGCTTTTTCTTCTGAGTCTCTGGAAATAGGGAACATGACAGTAATGAAGCCTCGAGAAAATCCATGACAAGACAGTACATTAATTTGATACCAATACCTTGGTTCTTTTGTTCTAGCACTCTTCTTCTCTCTTCCATGTCTTTTTCAGGAATACCTTCCATGCCATATATTTCGAGCTCAATATCTGTTCTTCCAGGTATTGCATTAGGAACTCCATCAATTGTCTCTTTATGCACCTATGACACAGTGAGGTAATTCTAGTGTATAAACAAAGTATAAATTTTGCTTGAATTTACGACGGTGGTTTTCCTCACCTGCATGCAGTGGATTGCAAGCCCGGGACCGGTGTACAGCTTTTTATGGCAGATGTGGCATTTAAAATGTTTGGCCTTCTGATGCTGAATGAGAATCTTTTCATCATCAAAATCTCTGTTACAGTACCTGAGGTTACGATTAGGAAAAAAACATTTTTTTCACAAAAACACCATGCTAACAGCACATCACAGGGTATCAAAAACCAGTATCGTCTGGTGTACTATTCTGTCATATTATGGTCTGATGAGCTGTCAAACTAAAGCAACACAGACAAGTTCAACATCTGGCATGCTGGTATATGAAGCCTGCTAACGTCACACGGTTGTCGCTATTATAAGAATCCCACAGTGCAGTTAACGTTAGCTTCATAAACACATGATATGGCTATCTAACAGTCTGCATGCTCAGGTCTTGATAAGAACTTTAACACAAAATGAGAAAGATGGAAAAGGATACCAGCACCAAGGCTTCATTTGCTTCTTCTTCTTTCTCCCCATGATTTCTGCACCGTCTGATTAACGCCTGCTAATCCAGTGGAGTGAAGCAAATACCGCTCCCTCCAGGGCAGAACTGAGGGAATTCAAGATGGCGGCGGGTCCACACTCACAACCCACAACACACTGGGACATCAAGGCGCCCTCTGGTGGTCAAAACTATTCTTTGTCTGTTTGTACAACAGCCCTTATTTTTTGTACTTGAATCCTTTTGTGTGTTTGTTTTCATTACTACTAACGTCAAATGGACCTTCACATTTACCATTTTTCATCCATCCTGTGCTAACGGTCCAATGTTGCTACTAACTTAACTTTACTTAAATACACACTTCAGGCCACTGCGAGTTAAATCACTTTAAAGGTATATTTGGTGTTTTTACACAGCCCTTTAAATGTTATAAAAGGTTAAAACTGGAAGATGAAATAAATGTCCCACGTATTTTTAAAGATAACGGTGTGGCCCTGGAACTGAGAAAGAAGACAATATCACAGTCGGAACACTATTGAGAACGGACACAGAAGACGCATGCGCGCAAGGCACATCATGAGAGCAGATATACTGCAGCTGTTGCACATGCGCTGTCATAATTTTAATATCAGATACACTAACGTCAATAATATCTGTCCACCATCACAGCACAGCTAAACAACATAAATACGTCCTTTTCTGCCATTCTAACCGGCTGTTAGCTTGCTCCGTGCAGCGGTAGGATCATGTTTACCTCCCAAACATCGTCCTTCCAGGATTCAATTGACGTGGAAGAGAGAGATGACTTTGACAACGAGGAAATTGCAGGATACAGCCAGAAAATTCAGCTGAACTGCTACTACACCATTTATCTTTACCAAGGCACAAGGTAATGGTCGATCTTGCTCAACCTAGTTTTTGTTTTCTGTAAGACAGTCCTGTCCTGTAAGACATGTCCACAGTGAAATGTTATCGTTCTTGTAATCTAATGTAATCATTTTATTATGTTATTCAATTATCATCTAATTATGATTTATTATTTTTCTCTTGCTAACCAAATTCTTAATCTAACAGTACTATAATCCTGCAGGATATCACTCATGTCCTGAGTACAACCAGCTCCCTGGTGTATAAAGAGTGTTTCTTTCTGCATCACTGTTTTAATTAGTTTATGATTCTTACATCCTCTAATGCATTCTTTAGTTCTTCTAGTCCCTTGTTCCTGTACCTGCTGACAGTGACACTCATGCAGGCAAAACCAGAATGAAACCTTAAAAAACTAACCAGATGATGAGTAAACTGTCACTTGTCTTAGATCTGAGGCTTCTGGGGAAAGTGTGGCATGGAACCAGAGACGAGCAGACTCCACAACCAGTCAGGAAGAATTTAGGTAACAAAGGAGACATCCGTCTACCTTCTCGTTGCTTTCGTGGTCGTTTCTCTTTGGCTTTCACTGTTATGCATTTCTGTACCCACGGGCTGCCACAGGACATCCAGTCAACATGGAATCAGTGCTGTTTTCATTCATGATTTTGGTTTTTGGTTTGATGCTGAGTTACATGGCCTTTAGGTCTCTCCAATCCAAATGTGTATCTGCTTCCATGTGTTGGCAAAAAGTGAATGAGATTTCCGTTGAATGTTGGCGTGAAACAACAAAATACATTTTGTCTGTGTATGTCTTTTTTTGACACCCACAGTAGGGTGGCACAGTTTCAGCTATGTAACTCTGTGGTGTTGTGTTGGGTTGTGTGGTTAATGCTCATCAGCTTTCTCCATCTGTTCTCCGTTGACTTGAGTGGCTTCCAAACTCCTCATGGACTTTGCTCCTCTGCTCATATCGATACTGAATTTCTGCCCTGCCCACAGCCTGACACTGATCGACAGCAGCCTTCCATCAGAGGCGGAACCGGAGCTGCGGACCTACATTTCAAGAAGGCTGAGCAAAGGTGCCCTACTGGGAGGCATGGGTAACATTGCCACTGTGGAACTAAGGTACAACAATCTGTGATAAAACTGTATTCCCTCACAACTATGCTGCATCAGTAAATGTTCCATACTAACTAAGAGGACCGCCAAGGCTTTATGACTAAAGAACTGAAGATCATGTTAATGCTTCTCAGACTGATGGATCACAGCTTTCAACATCATATTACCTGTTTGAATCCATCACATCAATACAATGAATTTAGCTGGAACTGAAGGTTTGGACCAAATGAGTTGGTCAACACAAATGTGTTGATAATTTACTCTTCCCAGCATCCCAGAGCAGGCAGTGGGCTGCTACTGCTGTCTGCTGGAGCAGGAAAGGTCTCCTGAACAGCCTGATGCCGATGGAAACGGCTATGTCATCTGCTTTATGGGCGGCTCTGAGAAGGGACTGAACTTATATCCTTTGTTATCTGCTGCATGTTTCATGAAATCACCCTTAGTTATAAGCGTCATGCAGCATCCTGCATTGTTGTATTGCTTCTACATTGTTGTAACTTTGTACGAAAAAACAATCAATACTTCCATTCCTTAACCCAATACCCACGTTTAGATTAGAACTCGATAAATACGTCCAAGGCCTGCATAGCAGCCTGCAAACCCCAGAGGTATGTTAATGTAATAACAGTGTAATAAGGTTATATATTTGCCATTACATTATAAATGCAATATTTGTGTGTGTGTGTGTGTCAGCTGCAGAATCTTGAGACGGAGGTGCGTCCCTATCTGAGCAGGTGGTACGAGGAGTCTGTGATGCACATTTATCGGGTGGTGCAGCTGGTTCAGAGCAACATCAGCTTTTTGCTGCACGCTGTGAGTCAATTTTCCACCTCTCAAGTATGTCCAGTAAAAATAAAAGTGTATAGTTACTCGCTCCTGTCATGTCACAATGAGGTCTGAAGGGTTTTGTTAGCAAATTGTACTGGTTTGAGCCATAGCAAAAGGCCTCCGTAAGTTAAATACTGCAATATTTCATCAGTCTATACTATGTGTGTGTGTGTGTGTCAGATAATTATAATTATAAGTAATTATACTCTGTATACAGGCGCTGAGTCACACTCATGTGGAGGTGAATAACTCAGATGAGAGGACAAAGGCAGATGTGTCCAGGTGAGTTAGATGACTGTCCCCTTAACCACACTATGTATCATATTTTTAGATCCTCAGATTACTAAAAAGGTAACAGCTCTGTTGTTTATTTTTACGCCATACAGAATGTAATTATCTGTTTGTTAGCTTTTGAATGTCTTTTGTATCCTGTTCCAGGTTCATCAAAGCAGCCAGTTTGCAGGGTCTGTCCCAACAAGACACTACAACAGCATCTCTGTGTAAAGCTATCTCAGAGGACACACACTCTGACCTGATCATAGACTGCGCCACTAGCCCACCCACACTCTCTAACACCAGTAAGTCATACATAAATGTGATGAGGATGGAATTATTTTGTATCTCTGTGCCATCTAAGAGTGTAATGATGTTTTCTCCCCAGTCAGCAATCGTTTCTGTGATGACTGGATTCAGGCTTTTCTAAATGCTGCAGAACGTTGCAATCCATTCCTGCTCAGACAGATTCTGGAGAACTTCAAACTTAAGGTGAGAAAACATAGACAGACTGTAACAGGGTCACAGTGAGGCTGTTTGTCATTGTCAACTTATTGCTTTTTTTCGCAAAGCATACTTTCTAATTCCTTTCCTTCCTCCATTGTGGATTTCTTTCATGATTAAACCCTGAAAAACATATTGATGGAATAAGTTTTTGTTCATAGAAAAATGAAATAATCTTTCTATAATATAGAATACTTGTATGCTTCAAAGGTGTGTGTGTGTGAGAGTGTGTGTGTAAAGTCATGTTCTCAGTTCCTCTTGGCAAATACAGTACCAGCCTTTTTATTACACTGCCACCTCTGTCTTTGATCCAGATTGCTTCCTCTTTCGTTGTTTCCTCCTCCCTATCAACTACCGCTCACACTCCGCAGGCCATCCAGGACATGAACAGCCTGAAGCGTTTTGTGCGACAGGCAGAGATGAGTCACTACGCCCTATTTCGCTGCTGCCAGTTCCTGCAGGGCTGCGGAAACGGGGATGTGTTGCTGCAGAATGCCAGGGCGGAGCACAGCGACCTGCCAGAAGCCTGCAGCATCATCACTGTCCTGGAGGAGTTCCTCCAGGAACAATCCCAGGCCTGATCCCTTTATGATACCCATCTCCAGTTGTGGGGAGTGTTGCTGGTAAGCCAGTCTGCTCCCCCAACCACACAGCAGATAACCTGTAGAATTCCAGACCTAGCACTACATCCAACATTCAGCATCGGTTTACCAGATGAAAAAAATAGTAGCTGGAAACTTTTGAATCTCCCAAATGTTGTGGCAGATTTAAATGCATGCATTATAAAACTTTTGTTTTCTGTACTGCCCCACCACTAAAAAGAGGTGGTCAGATCTGGAATATGTACTGTAAAACACTGACATTCGGCTTCCTTCGACCATTGTTTCCTTGGGGCTAATAATAATAATTTATTGACTCTGTAACATCACTGCAGGGTTGTTTACTAATTGGAAATGAAAGTAGAAATTAATTAACAATGACCTCAGTGTGATAGAGTGGCATTTTTGTGTAGCGTGAGTGTATGTAACAATACTTTGAACCAAATATTATTAATAGCATTTTGCTAATTGACAATGATTACAACACGGAACTTATCCAAAGTGGAATCGTCTATTTCATGTGCAAATATCATTGCTATTATTTTGTATTTTAGTTGATTATATTAGTTTTTCTGTGAGAAGAATCACATTGAGAATGCACAAATCACTTTTATGCATTACTTGTTACATAGGCCCTGTTTGTGCTTACATTTCAACCCAGTACCTGCACTAAAACATCATTTGTCTCATGAATACTGCTACTGTATGTATGTATGTATGTTTGTCTATCAAGTGATATTGAATGTGAGCTTACTCAATCTCTGTGAATACAGTGTTGTATATATGATGTAACTTTGGGATATAATTTTCTGTTTACAAAAATCTTAATTGCATTGACCAGCTAGACTTCATGAGAACAAAACAAGCACTATGTGCCCTGTCACTCATTGCATTTACTAAGCATTTGTTTAGTTTCTGCAAAATTAATACCCACAGAAGAAAATGTTCTAAAGAAAAGAAATTAAAATGTAGTGGAGCAGATGACAAATAAGTAAAATGCCCACAGTAAATGTTGGCATGTTTTATTTTCCTTTCATTGTGTACCTACAACGTGTTTTTTACAAGTTGGACCTTATTTCTGGGATAAAATACAGCCATTTACTCACCCATTTCACTTCAGAGTCATTTGGAGTATTTCCGACAATATTTGGATTTGACGATATCCATTTAACTTGACCATTTCTCAAATAACAGATGTTTAATAAGATGCTACACTATTACTATTCTCATTTGAGTCGTGAGTTGTCTGTAACCTGAGAAAATTCAATCAAAAAACCCATTCAAACCAGTCCAAAGTGTCTAACAGCAATATGGTTGGTGGAGTATACATTTAAACTGTGAAGCAGATGACATGTAAATGAGTCATTTTTCTGTTGTGGACCATAGTGTGACTGCCCCACGGTGTGTGTATGTGTTGACATTTTCTGTACAGCGTGTTCTCTATAGTTATAAATGACTACTTTGTTCTTGGTCTTGTATAGAAGGAGCTGAAATAAACACCACAGGTGAATCTATTTGTTGTGTTTGTGCATGTTGTCTAACATACAAAAGGTTAAACACTGATGACAAACATCCCTCTTTTATACATACAGTTTGGTTTGCTCAGGAAGATAAACACAAAGCTACATATTAGGCAGCAATAGTCTTCTATGCCAGGTCCTGCTAACCTCCAATCTATCGATCGTATCCAAACAGACCTCATATCATCCAGCAGACTCTGTCCTCCGGCTGCTCCTCTGCAACCACAAACAAACAGCTGAAGGCTTGAGATGTGCAGCTGTGACTCGTGGCTGTCTTATAAGAACAAGTGACACAATACAAAAGCAAGATTTACCTGAAGGGTGATCAGCCATCCTCCTCATGAGAGAGCTCGGCACATCATAGATGCTCTCTGTGGGATCTGAAATAAATGGAGAAGAAAAACACCCCAAAAGAACAAAAAGTGTTAGTTATAGTATAACTAAGTATTTAAAGGTGAACCACAAGGTTAAAAAAGGTGTGATCTCACTGTGATGTTCAACAGCCCTCCTGTAAGCGAGAGGAAAGTCGTGTACGCCCTCATCCACATCTGTTGAAGCGCTGCTCTCACCTACCTCTACAGAGACAGAACACATAAAAAGGGCCCGTTTGGACACTAACATCACCACACTGTATGTTGTTAAAATATATGAGAGGTATTTCTAAGATCATACTGTTTCTAAGTGGTAAAATGTCATAGTCTCCTTGTCTGCCCCCTGCATTGCTCAACCCACTGGACCATGGTGGACTGTCACCTGAAAACATAGCAGTAACAATTATGTACAGTTAAAAACTCACTTATGAAGGTGCAACTAGGCAAATTAATTTAGTTAACTGTTGTGATGGTGGTAGCTGCAGACTGGAGGTGTGCTTTGGTGCATGGCCTCCTCGTGGTCCAGCTCCTCAGACAGGCAGATGAGTGGGATGGCGCTCCTGATCTCTTGGTGGACGTGGCCCCCCGGGGCAGAGAGGCGCCGAGCAGGCAGCGACTCAATCACGCTGTCAGTGTCAGTGTGTGAGCAGATGGGTGTGTTGCTGTTCAGTCGCTCTTGCCGAACACACATGTCAGGCCTGAAGAGGAGAATTCAATCAATCAATCAATCAAATTTTATCTGTATAGCATGTTACAGCAGCCAAAATGGTGTACAAGGTGTTTTCCAGAATACAAGAAAAACAGGAGTCAACAACAATAAAAACAACATCAATGAAATATTCATATGTACATAAAAACAACAACAGAGTAGTGAAATTCAGTCAGCTATGTGCCAAATGCTAGCCTGAATAAGTGTGTTTTTAACTCGAATTTGTGGTGATGGACTGTAGTCATGCCAGAAGCAAATTCCATCGTTTGGGGCCGAAAACAGCAAATGAACGGTCACCAAACTTTTTGTGTTTGGGACAACGAAAGAAGTGTGTTCAGAAGAGTGCAGGGCTAGGCCTTGAATATGAACAGCAGGACCTCAAACTCCACCCTGACCCACACTGGGAGCCAGTGGAGAGAGCAGAGGACTGGGGTGATATGAGAGTGTTTCGAGGTGTTTGAGAGGAAGCGTGCTGACGATCAGTGCCTGAAGCATCATGAAAGGAAGAGACCTCATCTTCTTCATCACTTACCGTGCGCTTCTGGAGTCTGAAACCACTGAGGCAGAAAGATTCATGGCCTGCCAGAGGCATCCCACCCACTCCTTTCTGAGAGCTGCTGTCTCTGCTGCCTGCCCGCACACACACACACAAATTAAGTTAGCACCCTGAAACCACCCAAAGCTTCCACTAAAAGCACAGTGATGATGACTCACCAACACTTTCCTCTTCCCGTTGGTCATGATGATCTCAAACATGAAGCGTTTGCCCTCAACTCTCTGGACCTCTCGCACTGACTGCACCTGGCCCATGAGGATAGAGATGTAGATAAATACTTCAGGAACACAAACACAGCAACAAGCGATGAAGGAAATACTCTGATATTTACTGCAGAAGAAGTAGCAATACCATAGTACATCAATGTATGAGCATCAAAACATACATAAAAGTTCCAGAACATTTTTAGGAATATTGCTGGATTATTATGCAAGTAGGGGGACAGCAGTAGTTCAGTCTGCTGGGACTTGGTCTGGGCATCAAAGTGTTCGAGTCCCTGCATGGACCAATGAAAGTGAACTGGTAGCTGGAGAGGTGCCAGTTCCTCTACCTGGAAACTGTAGAGGTGTCCTTGAGCAAGACACCAAACTGCTCAGTGCACCTGTATATGACAGCCCCTTTGCTCTGATTTCTCCTTTAATGCATGTCCGTAGGTCCTCTTTGAAATCATGTGCAGATATTTAAAAAAAAAAAAAAAAAAAAAAAAAAATTCATAAAGTGTGCATCTTCTTTTTAATGAGCAGCTGTTACGTATAAATGTAGTGGAGAAACATGAAGTAACATGAAATGGAACTACTCAAGTACAATTACCTCAAAATTGTACTTAAATACTGATCTAAGTTACTATTAACTGCAAAGTAGTTTCACATATGAACAAGTAGGAGGACTTACTGTGTAAATATAGTAATGACCTCTCAAGTGTGACTGTAAAGAGAACAAATGTCAACATGATTAGATCTTTAAAAGAAAAAAAACTCACAAAATCAGTTTCTACGACTACTGTAACCATCCTGCACTGATTATAGTTTGGCTTCAGAAATATAAGGCAAAAGGCCGGACATCAACAAGACATGAGTCTGTAAATGTCTACTTACAGCGCTGCCATTCTTCTTTGTATAGAAGAACAAGGTTGTGTTTTGAAGCCTGAACCAATACGTCACCCATCTCATTTTCTAGACAAAGAAAAGCACTGTAACTTTCATCATCAGATACATTAATTAACAAGACTGTGACTTACAATTGAGTCTTTTCTCTTCTGCAGGAAGCCTTCAAACAATAATTTAGTCCCATCTACAGACATGTTAGCCCTCAGTAACAACTGAAAACAGTGTAAATGGTATATCTACCTGTGTGTGGTGTGACTTCCTCCTCACACAGACTGAGTGGTATCATTCAAAGTCTCTTCACTTCTCCATTCTGCTTCATTCCACACATGTACTTTTGAAATGACCACTGCTGCTGAAAAAACACCAACATGACATCAGTGGGTCTAAATGTCATTTATTACAGATATCTAAAACAATTAGATTTTCCTCGTTGTGGTTAAATAAGTGGTAATTTCACCCAACAACACACATACACAGCTGTGCCAGATCATACAAGTCTTTATTGTAAAATGCTGGAAAAGAGAAGAATGAGAAGAAACACATTAATAGCATTTTTAAGGTAGGAGAGGTGTGCTGAATGGCTGTTCTTAATAGCATAATCTGTTGCTCTATGGTGCCTCTAACTTCATAAAAATATACCATGAGGGACAAAGCTCTATTTGATTACCAGAAAAAATAAAAACAGAAAATCATGATACTCCATGAGGACAGCTTTGATAATACTAAATACAAAAATACACGGAAAATGTAAATTCCTCCGTTTCATGCGGTGCACTCAAAAACAGACAAGAAAACAAATAAACAGGTTAATAAATTAACACAAAATAAACAAGTGCCATGTCAATCATGACCTCTAGTGTTAGATGTATCACTAACACCTTCTGTAGGTGTTGCCTCTGGCCTGCGATGCGGTCTATGTGTCCAATCCTAAAATTCTTGGGAATACATGTATTATACTGCATTATACACATTTATTGACACATTCAAGTCCCTTTGTGGTGTTGCTGTATATGGCTGCTTCTCTCTGGTCTCCAACCATCAAACTAATAACACTGACCTGAGGGAAAAAAGCAAAAGGAGGACTGGATCAGCTGAAAACATCCAGTGTCTAATGTGTCTGACCTGGACTAGACCACAGAATTCAAGTCAGCATTTACAAATTGAATGATGGATTTTAAAAGTAACCTGCCCCTTTCCACACAACATTAACAAAAAATTGAAACAACACTAGTTTTTAAATGCATATAAAATGTACCTAAGATTTTGCTCATTTGCTTCTTGCCCGTGCCACATTGTGGGAAGGGGATGAGGTGGAGTCTGAGACTGAGGCAATGGGCCTGTTTGGTTGGCCAGTCTTTTTAGAGTCCGCCAGGTAGGAGGTAAGGGGCAGAGTTACACAGGGTCTGGGGGGGGACGAAGTAGTTGTCTCATGCCATCTGATCACCGCTGTTTGAGTAGTGCTCTGTACATGGCGAAGCCCAGCACAGCAAACACTGTGGCGCCGACACTCGCTCTCAGCCAGAAGGTGGAGCTCTTCAGGTCCGCCTGAGCCATGTGCCTGAAAGGAAGGAGCAAGAGATGGAGAGCAGGTGAGGGGGGATGTATCAAGAAAAAGAGGGAGTAGCACACAATAGGATTTAACTGTTGAAACCAGAGGGGTGAGTTGCCAAATGACAAAACAAAGTCATGTGCTCTCCAGTGGAATCTACCTAAAAGGAGCAGCGTAGAAGGTGAATTTGAGCGCCCCGTAATACCAGCTTGAAACAGGAACACATGCTTTCCCTTGACAGTTGGTTTAGTTTTGGTTTGGGGAAGAACATGAAGGAAATGTTTTAGACTATAAGAAGCAGCTGCTATGATTTGCAGGGAAGAAGCACATAAAATCCACAACTAATGGATAATTAAAAGTGGGTTAAACCTGTCCTACTAGACAGATCAAGACACAGAAACACTAGGAAACTTGAGAATACAGATTGTAATAAAAGCAAGAAATGAAAAAAGGTAACAGACCGCAAACCCATGTGGACTATTACGAGTAAGTCCGCAACACACTCAACTAGGACCTAAAGCAGCCTAAAACACCATGTTCACACAGGTCCACTGTGCTCCCTCTACTGGAAAGAGAAAAATGGGAAAATGTGCGAATTCATTTTCTGGTGGAGGGTTGGATAAGAAAATCAATATCACTCTCATATCCATTGGTTAAATAAAAACATGATCTAAGCCAGCTGCCGGTTAGCTTAGCTTAGCACAAACTCTGGAGGACTGCTTCTTGGCTCTGAGCAGTTGCCAGGCAACTAGTGGAGTTGCTCGTGTCCCTGGCCCCTTGGGCCTGTCTATCTCCTCCTGGTCGTTGGAGCTGTGTGGTTCTCGGTGGCCCTGGTGGCTCTCTGGGTTTGGCATCGTCAGTGCTCCCAATTCCCTGGGCTGTTGTGGACACCCGGCCGGTCTGGCCATGACGGGTCATGGTCGACGCTCTGGGCTTTAGTGTTCTTCGCACATGCATGTTTTATCCAGATCTTACCAGCTCCTTCCAAGTCACATTGCTGAGTACTGATGTGAACTGCCAGAATGTGCCGAATCATTCATCTGACTTCTCACTTGTCCCATGTCTTCTCCACATACCTCTCTCACTTGTGTTTTCCCTATGGCCCACTCTGTACTCTCAGGACTTCCACAACTCTGATGTTCAGTACCATTGGGTGTTGGGATGAAGGTGTTAGGAATGATACAGTAGCTTACACTCTTTTATTCTAATAGCACTGCCTGTCTGTAACCTCCCCTTTTTGTTCTGTCTCCCCCGTCTGTCATTTATTTCCCCTCTCTTGTCACCCAGGTGTAGCACTTCCCTCTCCCCATCACAAAGCGATTGAAAATATTTCCCACTAGTCTCTCTACAACACTTGAGGACATAAATATAAACATTAACTACATTAATTTTTGCTGAAACTCACTGGTCCAGCATAAAAACATAGCACCTCTCTCTATCTCTCTGTGGCAGTGGTTTAGGCCTTTACCTGTCTGGAGGAATAGGCTGCTCAGCAGAGGCCTCCATTAAGATGGACCCCTCCATTAAGATGGACCCCTCCATGTTGGAGATGGCTGAAACCTGCTGCATCAGGCTAAAATCCTCCTCTGACAGCAGGTAGCCCCCCCCACCCAGCCTCCACCCAGCCCAGCAGCCTTCCCCAAACGCACGCACATACGCACGCACATGCACGAGCACACACGCGTGCGCATGTGACTGACAGGCACACACACGCACACACACGCATTTCCTTGTGCGTGCTCACAGATTCAATAGGTAGAGCTGGGTGATACTTCAGTTTAATATAGCCTTAAATAAAATACTTCACGTCAGCAATGTGACAGCTGATCTGTGTCACCCAGTTCTACCCAGACCTGAGAGTAGCGAACTTAGATCACCAAACAAACCCTTAAAGCTCGAGCTCAACCATGACTGCAGACTGGTCAAATATCACTGCACACTTCAAAACAGCCAACAACACACACACACACACACACACACACACACACACACACACACACACACACACACACACACACACACACGGCGGCCAGACTGGGAACACTGATCCATGAATCTCGTCTCTGGGTAAAATAAACTCTCCATTCAGTGTCAGTTCCTTTGGAAATACAGCACATCTTCCTTTAGTTTGTTATTTTCTGTATTTTCTCTGATTGTGTGGCTCTTTGTTAGACACTTGATTATTTGACTGGTAACAAACTTCAAAATGGATCAATTTTAATTTCGACAAAATTTTTGTTTTTCAAGTGGCCTGGCACTGTTCACTCTTGTTTCTTGTCATTTTGGTAACCTAAGTCATTCAATATTGCACACTATGTAAGACAATTTAGATTACAGTGTCGTGTTGTGAAAAAAAATAACAGTCAACCAACCCACTTTTTAGAAAACACATTGGGTATTCAGTGTAGTTTGTCAGCTACTTAAGTGTCAAGCTATTAATAGTATCAACAGTTCCCAGAGATTTAAAAAGATATCAAGACAAAGGGTGTGTGCTGCATGCAACATGACAGTATGCAGCTCTGCATGGGTGCATGAATGCCAACCAGAAGTCCTACATTGTATGCCACTGTTGGGCTAATTTGCCAAAAATCAGCAAACACCACACACTTGTGCTCAATCCAGCAGCATTAACAGCCAGTCAAACCCTGCATTGTTCAAAACACCAAGCTCTCTTTACTGTAGGGATGGACCGATTTCCCAGCTAAGGGCCGAGGCATGCCTTTGGTATCCAGAGGGGCAGAGAAAAGCCAAGCCATGCAACACAACAGAAGACAGATTAGCAGAGGGTGAACATGTGCAAGAGGAGGAGGAAGAGGGGCAGCCAAAAGCATGTGTATGAACACCTACAGAGTGGAAGGAAAAACACAAAGACAGGAAACACAAGGAAAAAACAAGATGAAATGACAGGGTGACGGTACAATACAATCAATTTAAACATCAAAAAAACATGTTTGAATTTCAAACATCAGCTTGTTACATCAACGAAGTCTGAACCTACAGGAGATCAAGTCAACAGCAGCTTCTATTTTAGGAGATGCTTCAAAATAAAGCGTCTCCTGCAGGTGCAGACGTCAGGGTCAAGAATGGAAATGAAGACAAAGGGAAACTAAAACCATCATGGATAATTAATCAAGCAAAATTTGATGATTAATTGTTAGTGCCACAGAAAAATGAATAGACTGAATTTAAATACTTCTATGTGATTGAAAATGAAACACAAAATGCAACATCCAGACATCAGTGAGGTTTTCAGTTTGAATGAAGCACAAACCACAGAGAATAATTGCTGTCGCTCATTCTGTGCAAACAATATGCTTGTTAGTCAAGATTTACACTTGCATATCCACTGCAGGACAGAAGGGAGCAAACACTTAATTATTATGATGTCAAAACTGGAATCCCCGAATCGTTGTTACCACACAGAACTTGAAGCATTCTTTGTATTTTTCAAGTCCTTGGAAGTAAACTTAATATTTTCTCAGGATGATTAAGCCTCTGAAGACATGCATATAGTATATTAGGTGTACTGTGTTATGTATGGGAGTTAGGAGTTGTTTTGCCCTGCACAAGCAAATGACATCATGCGTTTTTCCCCACACAGATTCCAGCACACTGTCACCTCCCTGGCCAGCAGCCTGTGTGTTAGCTGGCACAGCGTGGTCACGCTTCGCTGTGTCAAACTGTACAGAGAGCAGGTGGGCTGGCTGGAGCTGCAGCAGAGACCAAAACACCTGACATAACCAAATGACTTAAGGTATGGGACAAAGATGGGATACAAAATCTTGGCTCACTTTTGATTTGGCTATAAAGCAGCTAGTATTGATCTAGCATTTGTCGCCTCCCAAGAAAGAAACTTTTACTGAAACAAGTCCTTCATGAAAAGGGATGGAAGCTACGCTGTTGCTACGGAAGCCATCGTTTACCTACGTCTTCACTGATTGGCTGACAGGTGACTATCAGTGTCAGTAAATATGTAATAAAATATCGATCAATATAAAAGAGCACATGGAACAAATAATTGAGAATGATATTAAATCAAATTAAAAAATACATAATTTTAAAATGGCATTAAATCAAACTATAATAACTTCAAAATAAACCCTAAATTGAATTACAGATTATATTATAAAATCAATAATCTGTATTTTTGGCTGATTATAAAATCAAATTTACTAAAAAGTATTATTTTTATATTGAATTATATTAAATACTGTAACAAGGCAACAAATAGCTAATACTTAAAAACCTTTCCTAATGTCAGGACCGACCGATCTTTTATTTTTTTGGCCAAGTATTTTTCACCTTAAGATATTTCATGAATTCAACCCCTACATGGCTAGACACATTAATGGGGTACAGAAAATCCTGTGCCCCATTCAATCACTGTTAAATGGATACCATCAAACACAGAAATACTCCAAATGACTCCAAAGTGATATGGGTGAGTAAATGGCAGTATTTTATCCCAGAAATAAGGACCGATTTGTAAAAACAGAACTTCCCCTTTAAGAAAGAACAAAATAATCACCTCTGGGTCAAATTGATCTTTTGGTTGGTTTAATTATTTTTGTTGGTTGGTTTTGATTATTTTGAACTACACAACAAAGATGAATCTTTGTTGCTTGTTGGCAAAGTGAAACTCTACAGCTAACAGCTGTTCAGCAACACAGTGGCAAGTGAAAGCAATCAGCATCGTATCAAATTATTCACAGAAAGAAGACTATACTATTTATCTCGACAACATCCTTTGGCACAAGGGACTGGCATGCTTAATGACATTTAATATTCCCTTTTCCATGAAATGGATATGCAGAGTAAACCTGACCACGGGGATATGAGGCGAGCACTGAGGGAAAGCAGAGGAGCTGTCACCATCACCAGTGTTAAGTTAAAGAGCTCGGGGGGGAAAAAGGAGCCTCTCTGTGACTCACCCTGGAGGTCAGATCCGAGGGGAGGAGTCACAGAGGGGAGGAATGAGTCTATGTTAAAACACTAAAGCTTATTCTATGAATGAACCTGTTGAAAACGACTCTGCAGAGTTGGGCCTTAATACTGCGCAGCAGCTCCAACTTGAGGAGGTTCTGACACAGGCAATAGGTGCACCTGTTGGAGGCACACATGCAGCGGAGACGGGCGTGGCTGCGGAAAGACACACAAAAATGCGCGTATTCACCACCACAGAAAGACAATTCATACACAGGAGAGGAGGGGGCCAAAGCTGGGGAGAAAGAACACTCAATCTAGATTAACCTCTAAGATAAATCATGAGGATGTGAGTAAAGTGAATAAATACTTCTCTGATCTGAAACCTGCACTGCTGCCATTTAACTTCAAGACATGAATGCAACATGATTAATGTTCAAAGTCTAAAGTTAAACCAGTTTAAGAACATAAAGCCTCAAACCACTACTGAGAAACACAATGAATTATTTTTGAGACGACAGGCCAGTTTTCAGGCTGTAGTGTCTGACAGGCTTTAAATTTGCACTCAGATTGATCAAGACCCAAGTTTCCATGGTAACAATCAGTGACACTACTTGACCATTAAAAAAATAATGGCTCATAATTTGTGATTTGATAACAATACTATAGAACAAAGTAAAGAGTTTTTAGGAGACTGCAGTCGCCACATGGCACAGCAGCGAAGAAGATCATCTGGCATGACGCTGAGCCTGATTTATGTGTTAGCAGAAGTACTGAACCCTACCATATTAATAAGACATAGCATCTCAGCACTGCTATTTCAAATTACTGGACATTTTTGTTTTGTTATATTTTTCTCCAAATAAAATGTCAAACCTTTTCTGCAGGAGTGAAGGAAGCTCAAAGGTATTTATAGGATTGAAAAAGGTCTTCAGAGAAGACAGTCGAGAACGAGACATTTTTGTGCAATGGATGACTTTATGACTTTAGATGTCTATCTGAAATTTGACTGTTATTATTGTATACAGTATGTATATATATATATATACAGTCATGGAAAAAATTATTAGACCACCCTTGTTTTCTTCAATTTCTTGTTAATTGTAATGCCTGGCTCAACTAAAGGTACATTTGTTTGGACAATTATAATGATAACAACAAAAATAGCTCATGAGAGTTTAATTTAAGAACTAAGGATTATTCATTTTCCATGGTTTTCTTGATAATAACCAAAATTACTTAAATTCTTACATCAATAGCTATGGCATTGTACCGCCAAAAACACTACTTTTAAGCATTCCATGTTTTCTTTTCTGTTTGCTTTAAACACATGATACACACAAGAGTTAATACTTGATTGCATAACCATTGTTTTTGATGACTGCAGCCATGCGTCTTGGCATGCTCTCCACCAGCTTCTGACATTGTTCTGCTGTCACAGCAGCCCATTCCTGTTGGACAAATTCAAACAAATTTTCTTTGTTTTTGGGCTTGTGGTTCTCCATTTTGAGTTTGATGATTTTCCACAGGTTTTCAATTGGATTAAGATCTGGTGATTGAGCAGGCCAAGGCATGGTGCGAATGTTGTGGTTCTCCATCCAGGCTTTAACTGACCTTGCCGTGTGGCAAGGGGCATTGTCTTATTGGAAAATCCAGTCATTCGAGGCAGGAAAGAGTTTTCCAGCTGATGGAAGAAGACTGTTTTCAAGGGTAGTCCTGTACTTGACCTGGTTCATTCGGCCTTCACACAATTGCATTTGCCCTGTTCCACTCAGACTGAAACAACCCCAGATCATGACTGATCCACCCCATGTTTTACTGTAGGGGCAAGACAGTCTGGGTTGTAAGCTTCTCCAGGCTTCCTCCTAACCAGTAAGTTGGCTGGAGTGGGCATCAATTCAAAATTGGATTCATCACTGAAGAGAACCTTAGCCCAATCATCAACAGTCCAATCCTTGTGGTCTCGAGCAAAGAGTAACCGGGCCTTCCTCTGCCTTTCATTGATGAAGGGCTTCTTGCGTGCTCTGTGTGACTTCAAACCAGCTTCAACAAGTCGGTTTCGAACTGTCCTTGCCGAGCAAGTCACATTTCTCGACAGTGCCCACTCATTTTTAAGGTCCCTGGAGGTCTGACGACGATTCCTGACACAGGAACGGATGAGTGCACGGTCATCTCGTGGGGTAGAAAGACGTTTCCTGCCACGGCCAGGTAGCAATTTGGTAGTGCCATGTTCAGCTTGTTTTTTTTTGTTGGAATGAACGGCTGTCTTGGAGATCTTCAGTTTTTTCGCTACCTGTCTCTCACTCATGCCAATTTCCAGCAGTGCCAAGATGGCTGCCTTTGTTGCTTCACATAATTCTTTTGTTTTAGGCATTATGTGAGAGCTGACAACTTCTGAGTTGTGCTACGGCTTGAATGTAAGCAGGAAACCACTCTAGGCCTTTGCATGTGCAGTGCTGCTTGTGACATGAAATGGCCTCTTATATACCCTGGGAATCAATTAAGCTTAAGAATGTCAAATAGGACATAAAGTATTATGTGACCAGCTGCATTTTTTGTTGTGTTCATTGTATTATACGTTTAGTGGTACCAGATATTAGAATGAACAAGAAATTGAAGAAAACAAGGGTGGTCTAATAATTTTTTCCATGACTGTATATATATATATATATATATATATATTGTAAATGGGTAGATTGTACTTGATATAATTTAAATATATGGAAAGCTTGTGCTGGGTTGAGAGCAACAACAACTAGTTTCTGAATCATCTACTCACTGGTCGAGTCATCCGCGATCTAAAGATAGTCTTACTTTTCAATTCATGCCATACTGTGCAACAAACATAATGCTTTCATTCAAATGAAGACAATATGATTTCTGGCCTGCTAAAATGAGATCAAGTGGACAAGTGGGATCTAATCAGATCAGGAGGCTTTGAGGAGTTGATAAAGTCAGATGATTGACCTTGAAGAATCCCAGGCTGGGATTTGCATGACTACGCAAACATATAGCCAGCTTACAAGAGCATAAGAGCCCTAGAATATGGATTTAATTAGGTACCGTAAGCAAAGGTTCCCATCTACTGACTGAAGTGGCTAGAAGAGTCAACAATTCATGCGCTGATCGATCCCTAGCAGAAAGACAGAAACTGCCTGATACACACATCCAGGGAAAAGTGGAGAGCCACATCCAGGACAAGATGGGCATGGTGGATAAGGTTACAGGATTTAGAGGTGTGAAGGGTTAAGTACATGAGGCCACAAAGAGGTTTAATACTCACGGATACATGGCCATGGTTGTGAGTCGAGTGTAGATGTCTTTGTTGGGTGCGTCGGTCACGTTGCATGTGAACGGCTGGGGTGGGTGGAGTTTGTGCTTGCGGCAGAAGTCGTGCGGTGAGAGACTGTAGTGCTGCCGTACTTCGTGCAGGTCCGACTTGGCAGCAATCACCACGCATGGTGTCTTGCTATCTAAGAAGTATTGCTGCAAAACACAACGGTTGAAAGTTACCACGTTTTTTTGTAGTCAGCCTCACAAGCCTCTGATGAGCATTTTTAGATCCACTGAAACATACCTTGTACACTTTGGCGCAGTATTCAAAAGAGCGTGGATTGCTGATGTCATACACCAGGCAGACCACATCACAGGCTAGGTCCGCGTCTGACAGGAAGTCAAAATCTGGCATCACCTCATGGAGCTTGTGGTGTGCAGATGAGACAGGGAGAGAAAGTGTACAGGAGGAAGGATGAAGGTTTTGCAGAGTACTGATACATAATCAAGTGTAATACACCCAGATTATCATCAGATGAGGAAATAGCTCTTACCAGCAGGTACTTCTCCTGACCATAAACATAGGTCGTGCTGATGGCATAGAAGGACTTGTGGTCTTCTCTAATCCGCCTCTGTGCCTGTGGTGGAAAATAACCAATCTAGACTACTTATATTTTTAAAGGTTGCTCCCCTTTGACCTTGTTTTTTAAGTAATTCTGGATCTGAGATAAATGTAAAATGCTGCCCTACTCTCCATGTTTGTCTGTATATGTAAATGTACATACAGTGTGTGTGTGTGTGTGTGTGTGTGTGTATATTCTCTGTCATGTGAAGCACTTTGGTGCAAACCTGTTAAAAGTGTTATATAAATGAATTAACTTAAAACTACGTAACTCACAGAGTGGCCCTTCTGAAGCAGAGTGTGTCCAGCAACACAAACAGCTAGAAACACTGTTTAAAAAAGCGACTTTAAAATGATTTCCAGCCATGACTGAACTAACCTGCAGGTTTTTGCCCAGGAAAGCTTGGAGGAAGCCACTCTTCCCACTGCCCCGTGCCCCCAAAACGTTGCAGCGGAAGACGCTGCGCTGGGTCTGCTTCTTCTGAAGGTCGATGCGCTTGTTACGTGTCACTGAAACAAGACATTGAATATTTGTCCTAAGTAAGAGCATACATGATTAGCGGTATTAAGCTTTAAAAAAAAATAAATAAATAAATAAATGAATGAATAAATAATTTTCATGTTACAATGACTAGCTTACTAGCTTAATCAACACACAGTGCTGCTGGGTGTAAAACAAAAGATTTCAATTTTATTACCTGTAATGGCAGCAGCTTGGGACTCCTGTTCATAGATGATAGAGTAGCCAAGATAACCTAAGTACTCCAAACTACGCTGAACATCTAAATATGTTGTTAACCTAAAAACACACAGAATGAGAGAATTATATGTGCATGAGTTTGTAAATCCATCTATGTATTCTCCATAGTTATGTATGGTCCTACACTGTAACCTCAAAACCTTCACAATACTTTGTCATATAGTATTGTGAAGGTTTTCAGGTTGTACTAAAATAGATAAGAGTGTGCTTGTGAGTGTATTAATAGATGTGTTCCACACTCACGTCCACTGGGAGAGGTATCCCTGGTATGTGATCCATCCCTTTTCATTAGTGCAAACCGTGTGGTTGACATCCGGACCCCAGGGCATGTAGGGGAACACTTTGAACAAGTCCTTCACCTCCTCTGGCGACAGCGCACAATCTCTGTCCTGGATCATACCAAGTACACATACTCAGAAAAAAAACAAACATGGCAAACAGGTAAAATACATAAAAATTGGAACAGGGAGACACCAAGAATTATTTGAACTAACTGAGCAGAAAAGTGAAAATTAAAGAATCTTCTAACCACTCACTTTGTCATGTTTGTCAAAGACACTCTGGAGGAAGAGGTAAGCATTGTGGTTAAGCTCTGTGGTGCAGTCTGGGGGGATCTTTATCCTGTGATACAGGGACAGCCAGAAACAATCATTTACGAGAGAGCTCTGGAGCATTGACTGAGGATCTTCTGCTGAATCACTTCAAGTCACACCAGTAAAGCAGAACAGGTCAGTGAAAAAGAGGAAATCATATCAGATATTCAAAAGAGGAAGAAGACATCGATATGACTGTGAATGAGAATGTGAAGGGGCTATCATGTATTCCGAACACACTTTTCACTACTACATCCACAAATATATATATTTATATAAAAGTGCTCTGAAAAAATAAAGAGGTACAACAAATTAACATATTTCAACACACTTTTAACACAATTAACATGAGAGCTATCTGCTGTGACATCAACAGGACTGTCATAATAACAGATTTTCACTAAGGCTGTCACTAAAATTCATCTTTAACGTTGTTGTGCATTTTTGCAGAGTAGGGAGGTGGACAGAGCAGGCAAGAGGGTTTTGTGAAAGAATTTGTTTAGCAGTATTTTTATAGTTGCAGCCATTACAATTCATGGACAACTATTTTAATTACTATCAATTAAACTAAATTAATTTAATTAACTGAGTCCTTGGGTTGTGGGAAATTACACCATCGGTTAGATCGACACAGTTCAGTGATTACTCAAAAGAAAAATTACTCAAAAAACACCTGTAAACTGTATAATAGAGTATATAATCATTCGCCAACAGTCATCATCAGTAGCAGCATATGAGATTCTTAGTTTGCAAAGCTTTGTCAACTGATTAGCATGACTCATCATAATAAACACTTATCTCTGTGCAGCACTACCTTGAAACAAGACAGTAGTTTTAGCAAGCTAAAAGTTCTGTTTAGACATCTACCTCTTCCATGTTACGACTGTCCCTCCATATTATAAATGCCAGAAATAAGTCTGCACTTACATAGGGAACAGGTATTCCTGTGTGAGCTCCAGGTCGTCGTCATAACCAAACCTCCTCAGCACAGTCCAGGTGGTCTCGTGTCGTCCTCGCTGTATGAAGAGGGTATGCAGGAACAGGAAGCCTGCAATGAAAAGCCAATGACAGGAGAAGGGATGAGATCAGCAGCTGTCAAAGAATGTGTGAAAAGGAGGGATCGTTGAGGGGACATGAAGAAGTAATGAAGTGGAGGACAGAGGAAACGGGGGAAATATGAAAACAATAAAACAGTCTGACCTTTGAGTGACAGTCCATTGTCCTTGACTCCATCCGCCATGTTCCTCCTGACCACGTTCTTCACATCCTCCAAGGCCTGAGGTGCCAGTGGCGTATTGAAACATGTTCTCTACAGACATAAACAACAAGCGATATGTTGATGTGTGTCATGAGGAGGCTGACGGTATTTTCATGTTCACTGCATGTTAAAAACTGCCACCCAAAACCTGTCAAGCCATTTTTCAGTGATGAAAACTTCCAAACATATTCATAAAAAGATAGACTGAAAGTGTCATTATTTAAGTGGAAAACATTACCTGGAAGAAGTTGAGCTCGTTGTCATTAAGGATGCCGTCGTTATCCAGGTCAGACACTTTAAAAATTCTAGTTAAAGACTTGATGCAAGAAGGTTTCAACTGGAATAAAGAAGAGATCATTTAGGTGCTTGCATGTTCTTGTATAATATTATAATGTAGAAAGATGAAGATCAACAGTACTGTGGCAGTTAACTTTAATCAATCAATTCAACTTTCTCTCTTTAGATAAGATCCCAAAACCTCAATTCATTGTAGTGGGGCTCATATTAGAGTTACATGAGCAGTTTCATCTTTATTTTGGCAGGCTGGTCGTGAAAGTGGCTTATTAATTAACTCAGACATATCTGGTGCTCAAGTGTGACAGCACTGATCATAAACTTTGTACAGTTATTGCTCGACTAAGATGGAGCCAATTTGTCTTCTGCTGAGAACATGACAATCTCTAAATTTGTTTCCTTTTTGGACCAACAAAACTTGGAATATTTTACACTTCTACATTAAGAGTAATCCTGGCTGTAACCATTTAAGATCATTTTGACACAGCATGTCACAGCACAGAGAGCACAGGTGTAAAATACTAAAATTAATGATCAATGAATTGCATTTTGCTGCTTCAGACTCAGGTTCCTGGTAGTCAGTCCAGTACAGCTGAATCTATTGTATATATCTCACCTCCTTCTCCTCCGGGCAGTATAGGGGTCCCGTTGGGTGGAGAACAGCCTTCTGGGCGTAGTAGAACAGCTCAGAGATGTTCTTCAGGTTTTTGGCAGAGCACTGTGGAAAAAAAGTGTGTGTGAATGTCCAAGAGCAACTCTAGAGGAACACCATCAGGAAATGTCCAACTCATCCACACAGACCTGAGCAGTTCAATTATGGAGGCTGCCCTGTCTCAGTTGATCTAGTCTTAGGCGACAAAGATTCTTTAGTCAATAAGTCATTTTTAATTCTTTTTCCATGATAAATGAGTTATTTCTTGGAGACTTATGAGCCTTCACTCCCCACCTGCATCAGTGATCCTTGTCCTCTCATGACCCTGTCTGCCGATACAATATCAGCACAAATCATACATACTTTTCTTACCTATTTTGTAGTATGGAATATTAGAAAATGCTTTATCAAGTGATATTAACAGAGAACAATAGTCAGCAGCAGTAGGTATGAGAAAAACTGATCCATTTATTATTAACCAATGGGTTACATAACCCACTAAACATAAGAATATTCAACAATTGAATAAAATAAATGAAAAATAAATTACAAGACACTGAAAAATTACCTCAATGAATCCAATAAAAACCCCAAAAAATATTTATTTCAAAGAGCAAAATAACCACTAGTTTAAATTAAACATAAGCATATACTACAATTGACTAGAATAAAAAATAAATTAGAAGACCCTGAAAATATTCATGCTGTGGTTTTAGTGATGTGTGTTGACTAGAACAACAGTTATTACAGTAGCCGGGTAGGATGTGTGAGTGAGCGTGTTGCACGCATACATCACTTATCACGGTAGCTAAGTAGGAAACAGAAAACCTGATGGAGCATGTTGAGGACAGACTAGAACAACATGTTCGCTGCTCTATTAACTGTTATTATCTCTAGCTCAGCTATAATAACAGTTAACAGCCCTCTGAATTTAAAGTGGGTAGGAAGCAGAGCCTGAGGGAGCATGTTGAGCACAGACTAGAATGCCAGTTGCTGCTGCTATAATAACAGTTAACACAGCAGCAACAGTCATCGGTCACTGCTGTATTAACTCTGAGTGCTAGCCATTGTTTAAAATCAAAAGTGCCTTGTGCCAGCGTTTTTTGCCCATTTTAATTCATATTTCTAGACCCACAGAATATTTTGTACTATGTCTCTGAAAACACAGAGTAGCTCAAATGAAAGAAGAGTCACACTATTTCATCATGAAAAAAACAATTGTTTTTACCCTTGTTCCGTTCTTGTTTTATCTGGAGGACAGTAGAGGCCACCTTCACCAGAATCCGTTTATTTTGCTCTCTAATTATGATCATCTTCACTTCCTGCTTTGATCTCCGTGGAACATATTAACCGTTTGTGTCCCAACTACAAATCACAGAAGCCCCAAAATTACTGACAGACAGCTGTAAAAAAAAAAAAAAAAAAAACACACTTTGACGGCATAACTCATCAATAGCACTCAAGTGTTGTATTTTAATTGACAGTGTAACTTGTCACTGACACTCAAAGAGTTAACTGTTATTATAGCTGGAAATGTCCCTGGATGTCATTTCAGAAATCTGGTTACTTTATCTTAAACCTCCTGGTTCTGTGCCACCGCAGGAAACTTTGCTCTCAGCTGCAACACTGGACTTAAATGAATAATCCTGCTACAGGGCCGACATCACTCCTGCTCCTTGCTACTTTGTTAGCACCTTAGCTCAGCTGTTGTTGTGATCACTGGGCTCTGCATGCTGCTCTGGAATGGACTGCTGTGTAAAAGTGTTTATCAGAGATTTTAGATGCAGTCTGATATAATCCGATGCTTGTTTTTAGCTGATATCGGACCGATATCCAACATCAATCTCGGATCAGGACATCCCTACTTTTGATAGATCCTGACCACTGCAGACCAGTAACACCACACAAGAGCTACAGTTCTGGGGATGCTTTGATCCAGTCCTCTGGACATCACTGTTTCATAAAACCTTGTCAAACTTGCTCAAATCCTGAAGCTTTCCATTTTTTTTCCTGCTTGAGGACAAAATGTCCATTTGATGCCTTATATACCCCTGGTACCATGATGACGAGATAATCAGTGATCTTCACTACACCTGTCAGTGGTCACAATGTTATGCCTGATCTGTGTGCGCAACGCATTGTTGTTAAGAAATGAACAGTAAATCAAATTAATAAAATTACACAGTTTAAAGTTGAGTTTAGTTGATTTTCGGCAGCAGGGGCAAAAGAGCACCCCCAAACTGGGGCTTCTGGGATTTGTCGTCAGGAGACAAAGAGACAGTATACGTCACAATCGAGATTAGAGAGCAAAACAAAATCTGGACAAAAAGAGGTGTTTTTGGGCAAACTGGCCTCTACTTCAGATAACGTTTTTTCCGTGATGAACTAGAGTCTCTTCTATCTTTTGAGCTGTTCCGTGTTTTCAGAGTCATAGTACAAAATTTTCTGCGAATCACTGAAGATGACTCAAAATGGCCAAAATCTCTGGCACAAGGTACTTTCGGAACGATACTTGTCGGACTGCATTGTGCCAAGTGTAAAGTTTGGTGGAGGGGGGATTATGGTGTGGGGTTGTTTTTCAGGAGCTGGGCTTGGCCCCTTAGTTCCAGTGAAAGGAACTCTGAATGCTTCAGCATATCAAGACATTTTGGACAATTCCATGCTCCCAACTTTGTGGGAACAGTTTGGAGCTGGCCCCTTCCTCTTCCAACATGACTGTGAACCAGTGCACAAAGCAAGGTCCATAAAGACATGGATGACAGAGTCTGGTGTGGAAGCACTTGACTGGCCTGCACAGAGTCCTGACCTCAACCTGATAGAACACCTTTGGGATGAATTAGAGCAGAGACTGAGAGCCAGGCCTTCTCATCCAACATCAGTGTGTGACCTCACAAATACGCTTCTGGAAGAATGGTCAAAAATTCCTATAAACACACTCCTAAACCTTGTGGACAGCCTTCCCAGAAGAGTGGAAGCTGTTACAGCTGCAAAGGGTGGACCAACGTCATATTGAACCCTATGGATTAGGAATGGGATGTCACTTAATTTCATATGCGAGTCAATGCAGGTGAGCGAATACTTTTGGCAATATAGTGTATATGCCTTCCCTCACATCCTCATCTCCCTCTTTTAGCCTTGTTGTAACTAATCCAGCTGAGGAGGGCGCGACTGAGCAGTCTCATGAGACAGATGGAAATCTGAATTAAACAGTAATGCAGACTTCCTCCATGACAGTCAAGCCTCTGAACACACTCACAGTCCATCAGGAGAGTGAGGTCCAGTCATATAAACCTATTAATGACTCAGATTAAGTGGAGTCAGGAGCTGGAACACAGCCCAGGAGCAGCTGGGGGCCAACAGTCACTGCTAGTATTGCATTTCATATTTCACTTGCCAATTCTTTGCTCTCAAGCGCTTCATCAAAGTGTTGAAGTTGACATTTAACTGAGTGAGACGTCTAAACGGTCCTGCCTCTGTGGATCTAAAGCCTGTGTGTACTGAGCTCCTACCTCTACACAGGTCTCGATATCCTGATACTGATTCATGATTGGAAGGATGGTCTCCATGCTGCTGTGTTCCACCAGGTCTGACTTGTTCCCCACAAGGATCAATGGCACCCTGCAATGAAGGCATTCATTAATTACAGAGCAACCACGATAAGTCACGTGATCAATGAGTTCATTGATAGAAAAATAATAGGTAGCTATTTTAATTGTCAATATTTTCTGGTTCCTTTACTCCTCTGTGACAGGAAACTGAATATCTTTTGAGTTGTTGGCAAAACAAGACATTTGAGGAAGTTAAATGGACTTTGGGATAGGCTGACTGCCAATTTTCACCATTTTCTGATTTTATGGTCCAAGCAACAAATAAATTAATTCAAAATATAATCAACTGATTAAATCATCAAGCAAAATTGGTTAGTTGCAGCCCTATTATGGTCTCACTGTACCACAGACTGACTTTAATCAACTATCAACATAATTTCAGCTAGAAGAGCATATGGAACTAATAGATATTCATTCATTGATCTAAAATAATGAGCAAAGGTAAAAAGAGGACTAATTACTTTGTTAAGCTGCTTTATAAGAAAAAAAATACACTGGTTGCAGCCTCTCTAAAGTGAAGATTTGCTGGTTTCTCTGTTATATAAACCAAATAGATTTGGGATTGAATAATAAATCTGAAAATCAATTTATTCCATTTATCACTTCATTGACATCTTCTCGCATTTTAGACCAAACAATTAGCCAGTTGAGATGGTCTGCAGATAACTCAATAATGAAAATAATGATTAGTTGCAGCCCGACTACATTAAGTTCCAATAATACCACAGACTTCAATTAATCATTTAGCTGTAAACACAACATCTTAACAAAGTATAAACTAATCTAGATTCTTTCATAACAATATTTAGAACTAACGTTTCTACATTTCATAATGTGTAATAGAGTTTAGTAACATTGAACTTAACAATGTCCTCTTTTGAATCATTTAATGATCTTAAGCTTATCTATAGTTCCTAACGCTCTGCAGCACCACCCCGCCGAGGTGAGGGATGACCCACATACTCAAACACACATTTATTAAAGTGACACAAACACACACCTGCTATCCTTGTCCGTTCTGTCGTTTATGAGGGGAATCCAGTGGCTTGTCACCTGGGCGGGGTAAAGCACAGCATCAAACACTGCAGCCATGTAAACACTCATGACAAACCCAAAGTAATTTTCTCAGATTGAGACGATATGATGATTCTGATTCTGTTTTAAATTACAGACATACAGCTGTACTACATTAATTATGATTAACAGCACTGAGCACAGAGAGAAACCACACTCACCTTTTCAATGGACTTCTTGTTGTTGACTGAGTAAACTATGCAGATTACATTTGCCTGTAAAAAGAAATACAGATATTACTACATGGTGTACAGGCATTACAAGACCAGACCAAATCCCCAGAGTTGTTTGTAGGGTTGAACTACAGGTCATGGTCCTAGTTGGGTGAAACAAGTGAACTTAAACTTTTAAAAACCCTAATAAAGATACATCTGGGGGAAAAAAAGAATTAAGTCAAACCAACCTTTGATATTTCTTGGTACAGCTGCTCGTCTGACTGTTCTGCCTCTGAAAAGGGTCAAAAAGGCTCATCAGTAGGGTTTTACATGTTATCAAGCTTTAATGTTCTATTTTTACTAATATACAGCAGGTATTGTGTATGAATAGTAGGGGGGCGGTATACCTGAATAGTCCACAATGTGTGTGGGCACCCTTTCTGGGGTGACATCAGCTGGGATGGTGATCTCCTCAGCTCGCAGAGGAACCTGGAAAACAGAGGACAATGATCCAAACTTCTTACAACAAGCAAGCCTCAATAAGTATTCCCTGTCTTGTGTTTTCACCTTCATTATTCTGACACCACTAAATTCCAGTCAGCCAAACCTATAGTATTAACTGTCCAGTTTCAAAATATTTGATCAGGTGTAAACTTCTGATTGTCTATGTTGATACAGACCTCATCAGGAAACTCCTCGCTGACCAGAGACATAATCAGCGATGTCTTCCCCACCTTGGCTGCAGAAGAAAAGAAAAATAATATTGTATTAGAATCTGGCATGAATCGGCATCACATCTTTTACTGACAACGGGCGATTTACATGTGGTGTTGATAATATTTTTATTGAGAGGTCTGGTTAATATGTTGAGTGATATGTGACAGGATGCAGATAAGAGCAGCTGAAGAGGGTTAAGAGTTGCAGTCAAGAGCAACAGTTCTCAAATGAGCTCCCACTAAACTCCAGCACAGGGCAAACATATGACATAAGGTCTGAAAATAAGCCCATGAAAGATAGATTGGCTAAAAAAGTATAAAAAGTACAGCATTATTCAAGAATAACTAATATTTTAATGGCAGTAATATTTGGAATAAGTATTCTAAGAGTTACACATAGTTTGCCCTTTTTTTTCATGTTCATGAAACACTGGCAAATTTCGAAAAACAAAACAACAACAATAAACCATCCACCACTACAACAATACCACTACTTAACAGCCATAAGTGGTCAGGTATTTTGTATTGGAGGATTGTTGACATTTTAGACTAGTTGATTGATTTGTCTATTTGTTTATTTTGAGAATAACATATAATTTAAATATCATTTACTTAAATTTCTGAAATATGATGTATCAGGTAGAATTGAAAATATTTGCTGTTTTCTTCTTCAAAAATTGAAACCAAGTCTCCTTGGTCTCTCAGGGTTGTCTCTATTTGATAGCAGAACCCATACAATAAGATATGGTGTTAGATATTTGACCTCTAAAGATACAGTAGTAAGACTGATCAGTGATTAAAATAATCCTTCATTGGAGCCCTAGTAACCCCTCAGAGTTTGGGCAGGCTTTCTGCTGTCTGCAACCCCACAAACTGAACTCTATTAAGCTTCACAACATGGCAGCATGAAGCAGTTTGGCTCCACTTCTCTCAGGAACAGTCAGTGCCACCTCACTGAGGTGGCAATGTTGGTCATGCTGCATAGCCATAAGTGACATATAATACTGGCACTGACAGAGAACCAACAGACCAGGTGAGACACTATGACCCTTTACTCTGTTTATTTTTTTGCCGTCAGCACCCATTCTCATCGTTCAACACCACAAGATGGGAGGTGTCAACTTTTGAGATTAGTGCATATTTTAATCTTACAGAAAAGTATAATACTTTTGTGCATGTGTGTGACTGTCACAAGCCCTCTCTGGAAACTAATCTGTCGTTCTTTATTGGATTTTCTTACTAAGAGCCAGAGAGGAAAGCACTGCTCCATTGTGAATTGAAGGTCAAACAAACAGATGATAGACAAGACGAGATATGATGGGTGAGGAAGGGTATAAGCAGGCAGTGCCATTAGAAATGAACAATGTGGGCTGCTGTGATAATCCCATCACCCAATATCCCTGAAAGGAGTAGAGGAGAGAAAATAGTAATTAAGTAAATAAAAAAAAAAAATTGAAACCGGCAGAGAATTGTGCACCAAGGGGCACATGTGAAGTGTAGAAATGCATAGAGAACATGAACATAGTGTGAAGCCCGAAAAGTGATTTAGCCCATTCTGGCGGGTCCCATTAGTACTCAACAATGGGACACAGACGCTCATACACCCTGATCCAACATGCGTGAGTGACGGACACCGAAACCCAGAGCAGCTAAGACGACTGAGCAGGGTCCCGCTGGCCGAGCGTCTGTCCTGCCCAGGCAGCGGGAACACCCAGGAGGCATCGCCCAGAGAGCTGACCAGGGACCAAGAGGAGGCACAGCCAGACGCAAGCCCAGGGGGCCCCGGGGCAAAAGGGCCCACCCGCCACCTAACACCTGCCCCCAACCGCCCCCCACCCCACCCCACAACAGAGCCAAGGGCGAATCCGGTAAATTCTGTTTAACAAACTAGAGCTGAAACAATTAGTTAAGCAGAATTACAAGAAAACAGATCTGCAAATGTTTTGGGAATGGAATAATTGTTTGATTATAAATAAAAAAAAAAAAAGAAATATCCACTTCAGAGCGTAAATTGTGAGGGTTTTCTGCTCTTACTGTCTAATGCAACAAGCAATTTAAATATTGTAAATCTCCTTAAGGTTTATGAAATCATGACTGTGAGAAACTGTGATTTTCACTATTTTCTGAATCAATAATCAACAAGTTATAACTGGTTCTATTTACTTTCATTCTACACTATGGAATGAATTGTTTTTGCTACCTTATGCTTTCCTAGTTTTTTTTGTTGTTGTTTCCTGTAGATTTTTGTTACAACTTAGATACAGAGTTTCAGTATCCATACACAATCTAGTTTCAGTATTCATGCTCAATCTAATGAGGTCCAATACAACAGGACTGCAATAAATACTACCTTCATGATGCTCATCAGCATTTAGCCATTCACATCTGGGGATGTATCATGTTGTACCATCAAATTACACTTTATACAGACTGTGTTTTGATATTGAGTATCAAAACACTACAATACATAGAAATTCTCGTGATGAAGTACCGTGCATAATTATATAGTTAAATTCCTATCCATATAGACAGTAGTAGTACAGTATATAATGTAGTGTTTAGTGTATTGTTGCACTCACTGGGTTTACTTGCTAGCTGTAGCTAGCCTCTAGCTCCCTCACTAGCATGTTAGCTAATTAACATTCAAGCGCTTCGAGATTTCGGACAGCTGCTACTTACGTTCCCCTACAAGTAGTATCCTCACGTCTTTCCTCATGTTTTAGCTTGCTTCCCTCCACAGAAAGGACAGCCTTTACTGTTTCATGTAGTCCTTCTGGTGCCGTCCTCCTCCAGCAGGCTACCAGACGTCAGGCCTGCTCAGTGAAGTGCTGCCGCTGTCAAACTCTCGGCGCCTTTGTAGGACAAAACGGACGGACAGTTTTTGGTGCTCCTCCGTGTTTTCTAGACGTTTCCACTTAACATGTGACTGATGAGCTCCGGAGAAAATACAATTTAAAGAGTAATGTGTCGCACATGTCTCTATGGTGTCATGTCAATTGCACTCTTTCCGCCGCTTACTCAACATTTCACAGAGGATGTCAGAGCCAGAGCCGACCTCCAGCAGCAGCCGGCAACTACAGGAAGGCGTTCAGGACAAACTTCAGCTGCGTTTTGGAAACGCGCTATGCTGCTGTCTGGCGCCAAAGAAATGAATTGCTTTCCGTTCATGGGGTGGAAATTGTTACTGTGGTCCGAAAACCAATAAAACAGCATTCATTGAAAAGCTAAAATAACATGTTACATCTCTGTTTATTAAAATGTGACACAAGTAATGGGATTGCTGTAAACATATGTATATGTATGTATATACTTTTGGTGTTGTCATAATGTATTGCTTCTCCTTTGTGATGTTGCTTTGATTTTAGTTCATTCTTCTGACTTTTTTGATTTTCTTTTATTTTTTTATTTTCTGTAGCCTATGTTTTTTATGTTGTTTGTTTGAACATGTGTTGTGTTTATGACATAATCTAATTCACTCATGTTTTAATACATTTTATATTTAATTCCAAAAAAAGGAAAATTAGCATGTCCATAAAGAAATCAAATACCACAAACATACTATTTTAGATCAATGAAAGAGGAAACAAATAATCTGAATACTGTGCTGTGTGTCAGTATTAATAGGCCTAGCAATCTTACGTAGACTCACTGAGATATGACATTTATGAGAATAACAATAAATATATATCATCATGGTTGCACCACAAAACAGTAAACTATATTACAGTATCGAAATTTATCATGTTTTATTTGCATTATTGGTATTCCCAACATGTACTTAACATGTAATCTATATATTAAACCACATATTAGTTTAAAAAAATGTTATTTTATTGGGAATGATGTCATGAAACATTCACTACCAAATGCACTTATTCATAAGAAAATTTCAAACATAAAAAGCAACATAAGATAAAGCACGATATGCAGCAAACAATCACTGTTACATTATAACAGCGTTAACAATCTTATGTCAGGGGTGCATGTTTGACCTTAAGAGAGGCTTTTGAAGGATGAAACAATATTTTTACGATAAATCTGAGACTGAGCATCTGATCCAGAGTCAGTTAAAGTGAGCTGAAGTCAAACACAAAGATGAGAGTCTGTACTGATACAGCAGTGACAGCAGATCCCTGGTCATCTGTTGTGCCGCAGTAGTTCAGTCACTTCAAACAGTGCAGCCTTCTCTCTGTCATCCTGTCATCACACTTCTCTGTAGTTCATCTTCTATACTTGATGTTGGCTTCAACTGGAATGAGGAACAAGAGTATTAGTGCGTAGACAAAGATTCAGTTGACTTAAGCGAGTAGAGTTGTATTGTTTAGACTATTTGCAGGGAAAAACCTGGGGCAGGAGACAAAGAAGCACTTTTTTCAGTCTGGAAATATCTCAACAAATATTGGATGCATTGCTGTAAAATTTTGAACAGACAGTCATGGTCCCCAGAGTGAATCCTACTAACTTTGGTGTTACACTGGTTGCTCATAACATGCATAAAAATGTTATCTGCATAGCACTGTCCATGTCATAAAAGTAACAGAAATATAAAACTGTGATGTGAAACCTGTCATATGAAAGACTGGGATCACATAGGAAGTAGTGTCTTTCTAATCACTTTTATCCTTTTATGTTTAGTAGCAAGAATAACTACATTTTAAATGTGTTACTTGTCTATTTATTTATGAGGATTATTATTATTTTTGAGGTTAACAGGAAGGTTAATTTATTCAAAGCAAAGTTGGACATCAATATGTACGAGATAAATCTGCTTTTGCTTGAATAGGATTTGATTCACTGATTAATTCCATACTGATTATATACACTTAATGTTGCTTTACAGGAATAAAATGCGGAAAATAAGATTAATCACCTTAAAGCTTTCACCTGACAGGAATGGCTAAAATCAGCTTGTTGTATGTGAATATTCAAAAGCATTTACGTATCTGTATAGCGATGATAGTGCTTACCGGTGTAATCCTGTGGTGCCATGGGCCTGGACAGGACCTGTCTGAGGGCGTCCAGCCACTCTTTCTGCTCCCTCTCCTGCTCGCACATGAAGACAAACTGTCGCTCAGGCGTCCCCAACGCAACACCGCACTCCCACTTGTTCCCTCGGGTGTTCTTCGGAAAACATTCCTTCACAGAGTAACCTTTGTTCTCTGTGCCGATAAAAATGACCCCTAACTCCCCTGCATCCTACGGTATAGTCACAATATATAAAACACACACAATGGTGGTTAAAATGCTTCACGGACATCCTTACAGCAATACATAGCATTGAGTTAGAATGAGAAATCCTCACCAGCTGGCCTTTGAAGTACAACAACTTCCTGCTTTGAGAGTCCAAAACAAACCACCTCTTTTTAAATGGCTCTGTTTGCTGTGAAATAAAACCACATTTATTGCTTTACATGAAAAACTTCAGTATAAATGTCAACTATTGCCATTTCCACAAATTACCAATCTCACAAAAAATGTAATTCAAGTGTGTTTGTGTATGCAACAGAGACACAAAATCAAAAGTCCTTCTTCATGCCATAACTTACCAATGGCCCTGTCTTTTCCATGTATCCTTCCTTGAGGTAGTTTCTTGTTATCTTTGGTATAAGCTGACAAAGAAGCGTAAAGGTACAGGTAAAGTTTGTCCAGCTTTAAAACATTAAGTGTTATTCTCTTGAATTATTTAGAGTGTATTTTAAAGTACATCAACATCAACAACAAAAACATTTTTTCAGTTAATCTGGTTTTGAGAGGGTTTGGCGCTTACTTCTTCATTGCTTCCAGTTGGGTACGCCGTCTTCAGGTACGCATAGCGAGCAGCGCGAATGGCGTTGTACCATGTCACTATTTCCTAGAATAGAATAAGAGACCCTAAGCTTCTCCACCGCTCTTCAGTACAATAATCTGTATAAGACCTGCTGGTTAACTGTGATTTCTACTTTGGATGGTCATGTAGTCGCACCTCAGGGCTCTCGTGGTAGACATAGAGGTTCCTGGTGTGATCGTCATCTTGGTAGGTTATCTGCAGCCCATGAGGATGACCAATCTTCTCTGGTTGAAAGGTGGCGTTTAGGTCCTTGATGGAGATCACAGCTTTAGGGCCTTTGGACTCCTGGATCACACATACATAGACGCACATGGGAGCTTTAGTAGAAAAGGGTACAATTGGTTCAATTAGCATATGCTAATTCTACTTTTTAGCCACAATAGCAGCATTGCTCTAGGGATGGTAATGGACCAGCACTTGAATAATTCATAAACTACTGGACTGATTGCCTTAAAATATCTTGGTAAACCCCTGACCTTTCCCCTAGTGACATCATTTGGTTGAAACCATTTGATCAATACTTGGTGTATGACCAAGTACTTGCAAAACAAATGCCATCCCCATCAACTGGTGAACGTCTACCCGCCATAGCGAGCATATTTGCATGCTGATGTTGGCATTTAGACAAAATCAACGCACAAGCTTTTACATCACACACACATCAAATCAATATCAACACCACATCTACAGAATTTAAATGGTTTGATTGATGTCGTATGTGAATATGATTTTATCATTTTGTATTCCCTTTAGTGGCACACATGCAATGTGGTTCAATGGACTCACATTTTCTTTGTTGTAGTAAGTCAGGGTAAATTGTCTCTCTGACAGTACGAACTTCCTCTTCAGGAATTGTGCTTTCTCTTTCCCTTTCTTCCACAGCATCCCTTCATAGAAACCTGGTGTCAAAGCCAAGGAAATGTACAAAGTCATTCAGCACACAGGTCTTACTCAAAAATGTTTTAGTAAAACGTTTACAAAGAGTGATATTCTGGCCAGCTCTCACTTCCTGGCTATTTGTTGTGCAAAGAACTTTTTTGCACAGCTCTGCATGTGTATGAGGAACTGCATTGGATTAACACAAACAGAGAGAGAAATATGGATATGCAGCAGACACATGCTATAGAAAACTGTGGGAAACATCACCTGTTGTGTATGAAAGTGGTGGATACTTGGTTTCTCCTGTGAATTCCATCCTTTCATATTTGGCCCGAATCCACTGCTCTCTCAAGACGCTGTGTTCAAAGACAGACAGAAATATTTTAGCTGGGGAAAGTCCCATAGAAACTAGTCAACATAATTCATCAAGATTGATTTCACTTCTATAGTCAGTAGTGGTAGTTCTGTCTGCTTACAGTGGCATTGCTCTGTCAGTAGTTGGTACAGATAGTAAAACCAGTGCTGAATGATCCTGGAGAGTTACTTACTCATAGTCATTTTGCTGTGGCCGATAGTAGTATGCTGGAACAGCTTTCTCATATTTAGCTCGGGCACTATCATTGCCATTGGATTTCATGAACTTCCCAGGTACCAAAAAATACAAAAAAGACATATGTGAAGATGACACATGGGCACAGCCAATCCATCCTTCTTCAACCTGCAATATGCTATTATAAAAATAATAACAGAGGTGGGGACCTTACCTCCACCGGTTCATCCTCCCAGAAGTCCAGCTTTATGGATTTGACTCGGCTGGACAGACTGCGATGGATGCCAGAGCAGTTCAGACACACAAACACACCCAGTTTGTAGGATGCCCAGTCTGGATCTAAGGTGGACAGAAGAAGTGGGACTTTAAATTATCCCTGTTCCTCCCATTCCATATTCCTTACAGTACATACTCTATTCCTATGATGGATTATTACAATGCCAGTCTTTTTCAATTTAGGAATACACACAAAAGTACACAAATACCTTAAAACTACATTTAACACAGTATGAAAACATAGTAAAGCAAAATTCACAGTCAGGACTTTATCATAGCAGTTGATATGATGAATTGGGGTGTATATTCACTTTCAAAATTACAGCAAACGAAATGATTCCTTATTTCTAATGGTCTAATCAAGCTACGTTTGACAAAGTGCCAATTAGTTTTAAATCAGACTTTATACATATCAATAACCACAAAATAGCAGACTATCCTCACTAGAGAAAGTAAACCTGGTTATCTCCAGGCAGTTGGCTCTTGGCTCCTGACTTATGTTCCAAATGTATTTGTAGGTTAAAGGCGACATGGAGCTGTGTTCAGGGTATAAAATCAGCAGTGGACAGGTTGCTCACCAGGGGCACCGCAGTCTGCGCACCGGCTGTTTTCCGGCAGCTTCAGCAGCTCCAGCAGCTTCTTCTTGTTCCGCTCATGGATCGCCATTTCGACACAAAGTCAATGTCTCCAACTGAACAACGAGGAATCCCGCTGCCTAAACCGGTCATGGTGGTCACATAGTTTCAGAGTTGGGGAAATGCAACTGACAAAACGTCCACATGAGAACTGGAATTTGCGACAGATTAAAGATTTGGATGTTGCGACACAAATGAGGGCGGATCTTCCCTCCTCTGGAGAGAGCAATGATGTGCGCTTCAGTAACAGGGCAGGGACTGTCCTTTACAACATCTGTCCATCTGCCTGTGTTCACACTGCTAACCCACATACAGAGGCTGGCAGGTAAAGTCATCCATGCTTCGTTACTCAGGAAAAACCGGTTGACTCACTGCGTAATAGTAAAGGTATGTAGAAGCGCAATGCACTCAGTCATCATTCAGGTTCAACCAGCTCCCAAAAACACCAGGGATCAGGACACAGTGGTAATGAGGCACACATGAGATTTTCTTTTTTTTTTTAAATTTAGTTGTCATAAACCTTTATTTGGTCACAACAAAACCCACTGTGAATAATGTGTACAAATTTAAGGCAAAAAAAATATTAAAATAAGATTAAAAAAATGTGATGAATGTGAAGGTACATATACAACACATCAGGAGCTGTCTGCCTCTGATGGACTTAACCTAGATCCTGTGTTCTTCAGCAGGTCTTTATGTGGAGAGTAGTAACTTTACACGCAACCTTTACAAATTCTATTTTACATGTTAATACCTTACAAATCATTAATGATACAAACTCCTCAAAATAAATGTCTCTACTAGATAAAAACTTTGCAAGATGCAAAGCACAATGAGGCTTCGATGTACAAAACACTACTGTACAAAATGCGTGCACACACACTCAGACACTGCTTTATATTACAAGAATTATATAAAGTACAAATCTTTAGTGGAGTCTTTGAAAGCACCACAACATGAGCTAAACTAGACAGCATGAGGTTATTTAGCTGTGTGTGCCCTTAAGGTGATAATGTTTTTTCTATATTCAATCATTTCCATCTTAGAAGAAACATTTGTGCACGCACACACACACACACACACACACACACACACACACACACACACGGCGGTGATGATGGTTCAGGGGAAATCTTCAGCGAGGTGCTGTAGAGTGCTTCTTTCAAGACCCAGGTGGATCGCATCCAAGTAGTGCAGGAACCTGGAGGAGCACAAAAAAAAAAAAAAAAGTTATTGTCACATTTAAGACTTTTTTTCTCCATATGTATGATTTTGCAAGCGTACATCTAAAATTCACTTTATACATGTATTTGTGTCCTGTGCATCATTATGTTTCACTTAACTGGCTGCTTGCTTTGACATCACATCAAATCCTGCACACACTTTAAACCGACACCTGACATGCCTCATACCGTCGTTTAATCTTGCCCTGCTCCTTAAGCTGCTCTGATCTGCAGATTCTTCGAAGAGCTGGTAAGTAGTCCAGAGCAGCTGCTGGTCTGTTGCCCAGAGTACCACACACTCCTCTGAATGTCAGGCTCTCTATCACTTCTCTTCTCCGCTGGATTGTCCTGGAACAATACACACGTATTACTCTGAGTACCATGCTGGCGGGGCCACGGTGCATGAAGTTTACTGCACAGAAGTTGATAACAAAGTAAAGACTCACTGTGGTGGACAGGGATAGTCCTGAGTGAAGCTGCAGCCTTCACGATGAGTGGCCACAGGGAGGGTAAGCTCTGCTGCAGCCTCCTTTCCCAGCTCCCCCTCCAGTTGTTGTGCTTTGTCCCAGGCCTCCGCTACAGAAACCCGACACTTCTGGAAACTCAGAGCCTCCACAGCAGCCGGGATCTCCAAGATGTGCTCTCCTCTCGCCCACCTCCCTCTGTCATTCTCAACCCTCGACTCATCCGTCATCCCGTCCTTCACCACTGCACAGACCCATGACACTGTTCTGCAAATGCCAGTCTCTGTTGAATGAACGAGCAAGGAGGAGTCCATGTACGACATGTTGTCTAAAAAGTCAGCTATTGATTCTAGACACTGTGAAACTGGGAGACTTTTTGCCCTCTCCTCAGGAGTCAGTGGTCTCCTCCTCACTGTCTCTGAAACTAAACACTCTTTGTCTTCCTCCTTGGCCTGAGGAGCACCCTGCGGCTTCCTGAGAGATAGAAAAACTTCTTCTGAGTCCGAGTCAGAGTGCAGTCCATCCATGTCAGGGAGACCGCGTTGCTTCTTGTTTTTCCTCATTGCTTTGGAGATTTTAACTGGACTGGCGTCATCGGAGCAGTCCTCTAACTCTGCTGTGTGCAGTAATCTTGCATGGGATGGCAGCTCTGTAGGACTGACAGATACAGAAACGGATGGTGCTGGTTTGTGGGTAGAGGTCGACAACTGCATGAGTGGTAGAGGTAAAAGTGTCTCCATGTTGGAATAGAGCAGGTCCACTCCTCGTCGCTTGCTGTTTGTTAGTAGCTCCCAGCATAACGTCTCCTCCACTGGACTCTGGCTCTGTAGACAACACAAACCTGGTCAATCAAGTGCAACAGAAGTCATCCATCCATTATCTACCGCTTATCCTCATAGGGTCGCGAGGGGGTTGGAGCCTATCCCAGCTGTCTTAGGGTGAAAGGCAGGGTACACCCTGGACAAGTCGCCACCTCATCGCAGGGCACATAGCCCGCACCAGAATTCAAAGAAACACAAAAATCATGAGGTCATTGCATGGCAACATCATTTTAGACCTCACTTGATACCAGTTCATACTCAGCAGTGCATGTGGTAAATGAAGAGTTTACCCTGATCAGATCCCAGATGTCTCCTTCAGGTCGAACATTCAGCAGACCCAGCATGCTCTCAGTGCAGCCAGTGTCACAGGGAGGGAGAGAGGACAGGACAGATGAGCCCGCTGCCTCTTCATCCATCTCTGGCTTTGCTTCAGCTTTTAATGTGAAAAAACACATATTAGTTTTAAAAAAAATATAAAACTTTGTTTGCACTTTTCTTAACACAGAAGTGCTTTAACAAATGACACAAGAGAGAACACTAGATATTCATATGGGCTTAGCAGGTCAGAGATGTAAACTGCAGCTAATATTCTTAACACTTTTTTATTAATAAAATTTTGAAATGTATTCTGAAAGCGAGTGATTGGATGTTGATGTGATAAAGAGTTACAGTAAACAAGATGGGATGGATTAAAGGAACGAATAACTTTCTCCAAGTAAACAGCAGACAGAGCTACTGTATACTGACTAAAAGATTGTATTAGTTATTGACATTTACAAAACAGTAAATACAACATAACAATATTAATTTATCAGTAATTACTAGTCCTCCAGCTCAGCTCCTTACCAGATTTTCCAGAGTGTGTTAACGGCCTTGCTATGTGGCGACCTCCTGCACTGCGAGTCCAAAACTGCAGCTGCAGTAAACTCTGTCTGATGTCACATCCATTGATTCTGAGCAGAGAGCTGATGTCCGACAGGTCCGTCCTCACGTCCTCTGTCAGACACAACAGCCGCAGGAAACTGCTCACGTCCAACTGTACCAGGAAGAGAAGGACAACTGAAAAACTGAGTGACACACAAAGAAGTACTTTTGATAACTGATCTCTCCCACTTCAGTATCATCACAAGATGAAGCAACATCGGTCTTATGCACATTCAGTCAATAAGATGAGAAACATTTCGGGTTAGCAATCGTCCACTCACCACTGAGGGCGTTTTGAAAACGATCTCTTCAAAGTTGCCATCAAACATTGCGCTGAAAGCAGGATCTACAAAATGTGCAAGATTTGATTTAAACTCAGACACTGAGCATAAATAAATGACGATCAACAAACTACCGTAAACTTTGACCTTCTACTCACCACTGGTCGTGAGGATGACTGGCCTCTTCGTAGTGGTCATAAATGTCTTGATAGCAGCCAGAAACCCTGAGTCATCGTCAAGAATAACATCCACTTCTTCAAACAGGATAAGAGAGGTGGCTGTCTTCTTGTTCTGATCTTCACTGTTCTTCTTTTGGGGGGTAGTGGGTGTTGGTGATTTGACTGCAGGGTCTTTCTGCTTATTGGTACACTCATTTACTTTTGTGACTTTCTTGGAAATAACTGTATGATAAGAGGAGGTAGAGAGAACAGAAACGATGAGTTGTGATAAAAATAAATATATATGAAAGTAAGTTCATCATATAAGTAAACAACTGACACACTGAAGGTGAGATTTACCAGTGTCATTGTTCTTCGTGCTAGGAGTCTCCTTGGTGGTGGGCCGACCCATTTTGAAGAAGTTAGCTAGAGAAGTGGGAGCCAGGCCTGCTCTTTTAGCACTTCTGGGGGATTGGGGATGTTTCCTGGGGGAGGAAACCACCCTTCGAGGAGAGTTAACTTTTCCTGGAAAATTAAGAAAACACTCGGTTTGTGTACATCTAAACACATGACGGGCAGCAGCTCTTTAGAATCAGTGCTATCAATGTTAGCCCTGTACATACTGGGCGAGTGTCCAGGCTTTAGAGCACCAGCGCTGCTGCTTGTGCCGTAACTGTTGAAGTAGGTGGGTTTGTGAGTGTTGACCCCCTGACTGTCAACCTGGTGTGACTGGGTGGCTTCCTTCAGCTGGGACAGAATAAGACGGCCGCTGCGCTGAGATGAAGCGTTCACCTCAAATACCTTGAGAGAGGGGGAAGTGAGGAAACAGAGAGATGAGGGATCAGATAAAGCTTTACTCAGCCCGAAGGAAATTCTTACCTTAAAATCCCTCCCTACACAAATGTCACAGTCATGTACCGCGAAGCGTTCGTACCTTGAAGCCTAGCTCCTGGGCACAAGCATAAACTGCAGCAGTCTTTCCCACTCCGGTTGGTCCTGTGATGAGCATCGTATTACACAACATGTCCTCTCCATCCTGGGAGTCCTCTTCTCCACAGTCCCAGTCTGAATCTGAACACAAGGGATCATCTTATAGTCAAACAAACACACAATAAGTCAAGAAAAAAACATCAGTCTTTCTGTCACCCACCATTGCTGCCTTCCTCATGTTTCTTATCTTTCTGCTTTTTTCTTTCTTCTCGGTCTGCTCGGAGTTTCCATTCCTTCAGCCAGCTGTACAAAAAAACATGGTTCCAAGTCCGCATTGCGCAAATTCACATAATGGACTGCTACTACTTAAGAGACAGCATAAAGCAAATCCAGATGCAGTGAAAGCAAAAGCAGTTTCAGTTTCTCACCTGTGCAGCCTCCTCACTGAAGTTGTGTTGCCTATGATGTCACTGGAGTGCTGCGGCTGATATTTTTCTGTCCATAAAACATCCTCTTTCACCACATCTGGAGAACAAACCATTTGCGACATCATTCACAACGGTCAATGAAATTTACAGGTGCTTACTGCATTGATTTGGCAAACATTTTGAACAGTATATTTGGTATTTTTCAATCTGGACTCAACGTGATTTTTTTATTGCCAATAACTAATAGGGACAATTTGTCAAACTGGTCCAGTATTGAGGCACAGATCTGTAAATGGCAGCTGCTCAGAGGTGCAATATGGTGTCATCTGGGAAAGCTAACAGCGTCATTCCATTACTGACTGACTTGATTGATTCAAACTGAAGAGTCTGTTCTGAAATCTTGCAAGCGTCTCAGTGGGTGATCTGTTCATCGAGCCCAGAGTTCAGAGAGATTTATGATAAAAATGTGATACCTCACCTCTTTGACCAGCATTCTCTCCCAAAGGCTCGTCATCAATCACAACCACAGAGTCGTCTTCAGATGGCATGAGAGCAGATTTGGCTACAGGTTGAGCTTTCTCATTGTCCCCTTCCTCCGACTTCGCCCTCCGAGATCGTCTTGTACGGCCTCCCCTTTGTGCTGGCTCCGACTCAGAACTGTTTTCTTCTACACAGTTGGCTCGTTGCTTCTTAGCTACCTTCACAGTCACTTCTCCCTCGTCATCCATCCTCTTCCTCTTCCCTCCTACTGGTTCAGCTGGAAGGGCGGTGCTTTTGACAGCCTCTGGTTCTAGTAAGTGACGCAAAACGGATGTTGAGAATTTTGATCTATGCTCTTAATTTGGTCTGTTTTGGCAGGTTTGTAAACATTAAGTGATTAAAAATACTGCCCAAATGATATATGATTTGAGGGTGCATTGGGAAAAAAATACAAGTGCACTCGATTTAAAAGTAAAGACGCCCATAAAGAAATATGGAATGCAATTAAAATCATGGAGGTCAATCTTAATAATTATAATATTAATAAATTAAACTGCAACCTGATCTTAATGCAATACAACATATCTACCCATGTTTCAGTGTAGTTGAGTGCAATAACTGCCAAGCAGACCAACCTGAAGCTGTGCTTTGCTGCTGGTGGTCAGCACGTCTCTTCAGGGAGCGAGTGATGAACATCTGGACAGGGAAGGGTGGGTTCGAGGTGCGGACCTCCTCCATTAGAAGCTGACGAACACTTTCAGATATCTCAGACCTCCAGCCAGAACTCTTCAGGAAGAAATTTCATTGTTAAATATTGTGTTTGCTGTTTAACTCCACTGCAGCTCCGCAGAGGGAAAATCTCTATACCTTAAGTATAATCAAATACAAAATGAACTGGACTATATCCTGAGGTTTCAACCCTGCTATATGTTTAACTACATCATTATAGTCAATTAAACATACCCGTTCACAAAAGGCTCTCCGGGCAGCTTCTGTCTTCACACAAATAGAGCCACTAACAGGTGGAGGTGACCTGGAGGTGTGGCACCAAAGCTCTTTCAGATGACACAGTAACGGAGACTCAGGCCACGGTAGACTCCAAAGAGGGCAATCTGTCAGTACACAACAAAGACAATTCTTACTATTCCTCTTGACTCAACTTTACCAAAAAGGGCCCTCATAATAATAAAAAAATATACTAAAAGCTGTTTTTCATTTGTTTACAAACGGTTGGGCAGATTATGTGTGTCCCCTATAATAACAGATCATAATCTACTTGTCGATCTTACCGGTTGAAGGTTGGTAATTGTGAATAACTGGCTGAAAGGAGGAACAGGAGACAGAGTAGGCCTCTTTGGTGGCAGCAGTCTTAGCGATCTGTTTCCTGAACGACTCCGGCAGGCCACTCTTCAAGAACTCTCTACGTGCCCTGAACTGCTCATCATCCTGGGAGTTTTCAGAGCCGCTGTCGTCAAAGATTGAAATCACCGCAGATGCTTTCCGAGCAGTCTTCTCTTGGCCCAGCGAGGCGCCTCTGGAGCCTGTGAGGAAGAACATGAAGCTCCATTACAAGTGCTTTCAACAAATTATTGATGAGTAAATGACGATTTAGAGAGAGAAAGACTACCTGGGACAGCTTTGGTCTCTTTGCTAACAGATGAGGCTTTTCCCAGAACTTCATTTAAACTACGTAAAGCCTTCTGGGTTTTACTCTTTTCTGGTGCCGTCTGAGGAGTTGCAGTCTGGTCCTCCTCCACGAATATGACAGAGTCCTGACAAAACAAACCACATAATCAGAAAAAAACCATGAGTGCATATAGAACATTAGGTTTTTACTTCTTTTTTGTGATGGGGGGTCCATTGTGCATGCGTCGATGTTCAGAGGCCTCATTTATAAAACATATCATAGGATCCATACTAAAAGATGACGTGTGCCCAAAAGCTGAAAATGTCCTGCGCAAAAAAAAAAATATATCTGATTTATAAAACCGTGCGTACGCACTCCTGCAAGCACTTTTCCTTTTATAATCACAGTCCACCTGGAAGGTTGTGCAGGTGGATTCACTTCACATCCCGCCCTCTACACACCCACAATTTACCATGAATGGTCATGCAAAGTACCTCATGAATGTTTTTGCATATAAATAAGCCAGCTGGATCAGTGGCATTTCACGCTCAATCATGGCAGCAAAAACAAGAAAACAAAACTTTTCTGAGACAGAAGTGGAGGTGCTCGTAAATGAGGTGGCGGTAAGAAAAAATGTTTTATTTGGAGGTCACTCTAGTGGCATAACAAATAAAAGAAAAGCCAGTGAATAGCAGCTGCTGGTCACAACAGTTAACAATGCCAGTGGCACTGACCACACAGTAGCCAAAGTGAAGAAAAAGTGGTCCTATCTCAAGGTGGAGGTGAAAAAAAGAGTGGCGTGGCACCGTCAGAGCATGGCTGCTATAGGTGGGGAGGAAAAACACCTGAGAGCACTGGTCTTAAGTGCTACACTTGAAATCAGTGGATACAAAAACTGCCTCCATCCTTGGGACAGCCAGTGTGTTTGGCGTTGTGTCGGAGAGGGAAGGGGGCACGGATTTGGTGGAGACCACAGAGGAGATCGGTACAATTTCATCTGTTTATTAAATATATCAATCAAATATGTCAACATGTGAAAAAGCACAGTGGACTAATGTGTTGTGTCCTCAGTCACTTTAGAGTTGGAAGCTTTGGGCATCATTAGAGGTGACTGTTCAAAAGCTATCAAAGAGCCACATGCATAATAGTCCTTGACTTGGTCTCTGTGGTGAATATTGTGTGTTTGTATCAAAGAGCCACATGCATAATAGTCCTTGACTTGGTCTCTGTGGTGAATATTGTGTGTTTGTATGCCTTTACAGCACTTCATAAATAAATACTGAACTGCAACTGGTTTCATTCAAATTCTGATCTTAAATAAGAGTGAAATATTTATTCTACATCATGCCTCATTAAGCTGCTGTGTTTGAGGATTAAGTGAGTGCATCTGTTTTTATAAACTATAACAATGAAAACTGTACCTCATCTTCACAGTAACTCTTCTTGGTGGACGTCTCAGTGCGTGATGAACGCCTTAAGGAGCCTTTCTCCTTGACACCAGTTGTTTTGCTCTGCTGAACTCTGGCTTTCTCCACCAACTTCTTTGCCTGTCTCATTTTTTTAGACTCATTTGATGCCTGAAAAAAACACAAATATATTTAAATATGATGTGGCTTGTCAACTCAGTGCACCATTTCATTAAATTTATATTTTGTTGAATCTGAAGCATACTTACTTTAACAGACGTGTTTATGCCACTTCCTCTGTCGCCCTTGGCCATGGAAACATTTTTATGGACTCTAGTAAATTTCATCCTTATGAAAAAGAAAACATGGAATTAGATATGGAATGATATGCATAGACAAAAAAGAACCATGCAGTACATGAACATACACTTATTTACCAGTTTATTAAGTACATATACCTTCATGATGGTAATTTGTTGTATTTGCTGGTTGTGATTTGAATGTATGAGAAAGGTGTTTCTATTTCTCTATATGCTGCTCTTATTTCTGTATTTTTAACATATGCCTCTGGTTACTGAACTTCACTCAAAGCATCTATCTATTGTACATCAACATGGGTATGCTAAATAACTCCTCACTGTGAAATAGAATAGTCCTCCAAAGTCTCTAAAATGGTTTAATTGTATGAACATTGTAGGTATTAGACATTATTTAGCTCTGTGTACCAAATAAACTGGCATCTGAGTTTACACATGCATCGAAATTGTTTTTCATAGAATGTGTACGCATACATCATAACCAGATTCATATGTCACCTGATTGGACTTTCTTTAGCATCAGGTGGACACACCATCTCTGCTACAAAGATTCTGCGTTTGGACTTGCATATCTTTGGGGTCAACCTCTTTGATGGGCTGTCATTAGGTGAAGCAGCAGCATCTTTGGACTTGTGGAGTTTCTTGGTTTTTCTGACAGGTGATGTTGGGGTTGCTGGAGTGGCCTCAGCTGCTTGCCTGACCACAGCCTCTCTTCTGGACCTCCTCACCACTGGAATGGCAGGAGTTGAGGTGATGGGAGGCTCCTCCACTTTATCATCAAACTCAACAACTGTTACCACTGATTGTTCTGCAGGGACAGGTGTTGTGGTGCCTGCGTCCTTTTCTACTTTAGCTTTCTTTCTGCCTCTTCTTGCTGGTTTCTTATCAACTACTTTGTTTTCATGAGAGCCAGCAGCGTCTTGCTCAACAGTGTGTGGAGGTACAGCGTCTTCTTCAGCGGCTTTGTCTGCATCATCCATCTTCTGCTTGCACTGGCTCTTACCAGGCTTGGCTTTGGATCCATCCAGATTGGGCTGTTTGAAGGCAGACATGAACTGCTTCCTCTCCGCCTCACTACATTTCGGCATTGATTCACTTTCAAGCACAGCCAGCTCCAGATCTTCCTCCTGAAGGACCACATTGGATTTACGCTTAACAGTCGGAGATGTAGAGGGGAGTTGGTGTCTGGCCTCCATTTGAGGAGATGACACTGACTCTGCAGGGCTCATCTCCCCTTTTCTCCTGTTGAAGATAGAAGCTAACTTTCCTCCTACCTTGGCTGCTTCCTGCTTGTGTGAGACAACATGCACTTCAGCCTGGATGGTGACAGTTCGGGGTGAGACTTGGAACTCTTTCTCCCCAACATTTTCTTCAGCCTTGGGGATGTCCAACTGGTCAGTGTCCATTTCTTCTGACTTTTCTGTGAATTTGCTTTCACCTTCTTTGCAAAGTTCATCTTCTATGTTCTTGTGATCTCTGCCCTGACTCCTCACAAAATCTTCAAAAGAGATAGTGACTGTTCTGTTTAACTGAGAGGCCTCATCCACATTGACTTCCATACTAACATCACAGAAGGAGCTCTCTTTTTCCTTTTCCTCTGCTTCTGAATGCTTTGTGTTCCTAGAATTTCCAGCAACAGTTTTGACTTTTTTCACTTTATCTTTTGAAGGTAAAATTGGAGATAATTCAATACACTTCAGTTCTGGATTAAGTTTGACACCATCCTCACATTTGGAATCATATTCATCTGTGCCGCAAGCCTCAGCACTACGCTTTAGCGTCAGGGCTGCTGTGTCACTGCCAAGAACACCACAGCTTCTGATTGCTTTTGCTGCAGAGGCTCTGCTATCATCTGGTTCCTCAACAATCAGGCAGCCTGCATCCTCTGTGAAGCTAAAGGTTTCAGCCTCCTCAAGTCTTCTTACAGCTTTACTGGCCTTTCTCCTCCGTTTCTGAGATGGCAGTTTTGCTGCTGCCTCTGTGCTGGTGTGTTTCTGTGCAAGCTGAGATGTCTGACAGTTCTCTTTTGACTGCTCAGGTGACGTGGTCTTTTCTTTAGAGGAAGGAGCCTTCCGGCTAAAGTAGTCCATGATGTTGTTAGAGCGAGGAGGTGAAAAGGGTTTCTCCACAGGCTTAGGCATAGGAGAGAAATAGTTTGTGATTGTCTTGACAACAGGACTGCCACCATCTTTGCGAGATTTCTTGCAAGGCTATAAAAGGAATGTCAAAGTAAACAGATATGACAATACATAATGAATTAACAAAACACTTTGCAACTACATATAAATAGTATATGGCCTGGATTAGTGTCATCGACATACCTGTGTGTCAAAGTCCTCAATGACAGATGCCATAGCCACAACACCAGCCATAATTTGAAGAGACCTAAAGCAAAAGTAAATATTATACACATGGAGCCCAAAGCAGACATGAAGTATAATTATTTAATAATCACATGCCATATAAACAAACCTGCTCCTCTTCACCAGATATAATAAATAAAGTTAGAGGCTCTGGAACAATAATGCTATGCTAATTTATTATTTGTTTATATGTAGCTTATAATGCAAGTTAAAAACTAATCACTGAACAACAACCATAATATTTTAAACAAATGTACTTCACAAACTGTCTCAAAAGCACCCATAAGCGTATCTGACCCTAACAGATGATGTTTACATTAACATACTATTCCGGTGAAGTAAAACCCGTTTAAATAATGGTCAGTAACAGCAGCACGACAATCAATATTACTCCCGACATGGCGCCCTATAACGTTAGCTCCCCAGTCATTGTGTCAAATTACAGACGGACAAGTAGAAAAAAAAAACATCGAGGAAAACACTCACCGATAAAACTGAACTAGTAGCTTTCTGCAAATTCAGAGACTCCAGAGTTTTCCTGCCTTTTCTTATTTACTTCCCCGTGTTTCTGAATGAGCAGCTGCGGTTCATTGTGAGAGGCGGACAGCTGTGTATTTCCACCAGAGACATTTCACTGTAAAACAACAAGCTAGCAGACTTTGGTGGATGCTACTCCTCTCAAAGCAGCTCCGCTCCTCTCAGGTCCTGAAAGTAGTCCAAACATGTCCAACATGCCAGCAACACACGTATGAACGAAAGCCACAAACACGTTACACGGATATTTCCTAAATTATACCATGTAGGAACCCCAAATACATATTTCTTGGGGTATGTTGCTCATTCAAAAACGCGCCAGACTGGTCATGAATGAAGAGCGCCAAACACACGGGACCTTTGGCATCGTCGAATTCAACCAATCACACGAGAGGGAAAAGGCTTCGTCATAAGGTGACGTAGATCGCCCATAACAAAGATGGCGTATGCCGCAGCGTCAAATGAAGAGGGAAAAGTGACAGCGACCCCTGTTGGCTGCTCCAACATGAAAGTTTCACTTAAATATTATTACCGTATAACTGTACAGAATATTAACATGTGCACTGTGCAAGAGTGGTAGTATTTGTCAAGATATATTAATGAATTACAATGAAATCAACAATCAAAAGAGCAAATAAAGGTAACTTGGATGAGAGGTGAAAATTAATACTACGGCGTCTCCTTATACAATCTATAATCACCGGTGTTGTTGTAAGTAAGTATATTCTCAGTATGAGTTTTCTTAGTTTTAAATACATTTGGACTATTTATTACTTTAATTTCACAACACATCCAATAACTGTATGACAACCACATTGCTTGTCCACAGATCTACACAATAGTATTGTCTGTTCTGTGACCATTTCAATTATTATTTGTTATTATTTTTGTGCCCATTTCACTTTACATGCTCCAGTAGCTCAGTAGTTTTGCTGTCTCGGTAGCTCTGTCTAGCTGCCTTGTAGTCCTGTTTGTCTTGTTTAGTAGGTCTGCTCAGTAGTATTGTTTGTTTTTTTCTGTTATTGTCATTCTGTGGTGTCTGTTTTTTGGGTTAACTGTTATTTAGCACCTTGGTCTGTGGGAAACAACATTTTGTTCCTGTATATTTGTATGCAGAAATGACAAGAAATTACTTGTACTGCCCTCATGTTTGTAGAATTGTTTTCAGCATAGAAGTATTCTACTTTAGCCGCCACATGATTTGTGACAGATCACCTCACATAAAGGAGTGAATGTGTGTTGTTTTTAATATCATAAAACACATAAAGCTGCATTTGTGGAAAGTGCTCCACAAATAAAGTTCTACTTGTACAGTAGACGGGGTGGGAAGAGGGGGTGGTGTGGCTATGTATGTGAACATCATGTCTGTTACACTTTTAAATGTGGTCACAATTCCAAATTGTTTTGTAATAATTGTTTTGAATAAATTTATCAAACAATAATGTAATGAATGTGGTGGGAGTTTATAGACCACTCTCACCTGTTTCTGGGGCCCTTAATAAACTAGTGTGTGATAATCTCAATATGTCACAGCAAAACTAGACTGATCTAATTCCAACAGAAGGAACAGTATTACATTATTATTTCTAGAGTTTTTACACTAGTTTCAGTGACCTTACGGACAATAGTATTTATCAAACCCCTGAAATACATACATAGAATTAGCACATACAAAAGCGAACCTCTCAGTTCACCCTTTCAACTTTCACTTCCTCTCTGTTTAAGGAAGCAATCTATTGGTTGCAGGAAGGCAACTGGGGAGGATTATTTAGACCCCTATTTCTCTCTGCTCCAATTATTACAGCTCAAATTACACTCAGTTTAATATCTCCATTTGTGCTGGAGTTATCCATCAGGTGTGGAAATCTGTACACATAGTCCCACTTCATCAGAATGGTGAAAAAAAGAACAGTTATTAACCAATTTGCAAACTGTTGGGTTTTACAATCCTGAAATCATTTGTTAATAATCAGCTCAAATCATTCTGTGTTACACTCCATGTTACAATCCATCTGACTTCCGAGCAGAAGAAATTGCCTCAACATTTGTTGTGAATGATAAAAAAGGTGAATAAAGGTAAATCCTGTGCTGTCCAACTGTACTCATTGTATTATTACTGTACTGTATTCCTCAGTCATCCCTCCACACTAAATAAAGTTTGAGTGAATGAATAACATTTTGACCCGAAAAAAAATGATACACCTATAGTCACACTGACATTGACAACAGCTATCAATCTCTGTTGTTCATGGACATGAGGCAACTGTGAGGCAACATTTTAACCAAACCTGTAGCACCACCAAAGTGATTCATTAACCAGGTGAGGAAGGAGTGGTATGTATAACTGAAGGTTATATGATTCAATATCACTCAAGAGAAAACTCACAAAGGGTCAGCTTTCAGTAGATGCATTTTAATGTCATTCACTCATGTTTAATAAGATATTATAATGACTTTTATGTACAGTATCTGTGTTTTGCCATCATCTACAAATCTTTTCAAAAACAGTAATAGAGGAAATTCCAGAAATGTGACACGCCACACCCACATCTTCATCAGTGCTTCAATCCCTCCACCCAAACACAAAGGGGTGTTACAGTGAGTGAGTTATGTTTCCTGTTCACACAGATTTGATTTCAGACTCAGTTCCCATTGTGAACCAACATAGCTGGCTTTGCTATAGGCGGCTTTGGCTGTATTAATATCAGCAGTACCCAATGGAAGCAGAAAACTCAATGGAAACAGAGGTCAATGTGCAACCTGTCTCCACCTCTGGTAAGTTGACTCCTTCATAAACTTTGGATAATAACAAAACTTATTGTGCAACTGTTTGGGCAGAACACTGCAGTTAAGAGAATGAAGTCTTTACTGTCATTTATTTAACAAGGAAAATCCACTTCAAGTTCAAGTTCTTTACTGTCATTTCTGCATACAAGCACAAGGAATGAAATGTTGTTTTTCATAGTCCAAGCTGCAAAGTGACAACAGTTACTCAGAACAGAACAGCTGTTGTTACATTAGAAAAAGCATTGTATGACACTAGAGACAATGGGCTCTATTTTCATAGACAGCGCAGGTCAGACGGGGCGCAAATGCAGGTACTTTTTTCAAATGGAGGTTTTGGATGTATTTTATTCATAAATATGTGAACAACGGTCATCAAACCCTCTAAATCACTGTAGAAATCATGGTATAGAATACTTAAAAAAAAAAAATATCTGCTTTCAATAAAACACGTTGTGACACGGAATATTAACTTGGCTCCAGCACTGCCGGTTGCTCCACATTGAATTAAACTGAATTGTACCCTGGGTGACCCCCATCCCCACCACCCAAATTACCAAAACCGATCTAACCTTGCCTCTCTGGGGCAACTACACCACATTTCTGCCGGTCTTGCGCCTGGTCTATTTAAATAGAGCCCTAAATCACAGCAGGATTTCATGACAACAGGAATTTGTTGTTGCTGTTATTCATGGGTCGGTAGCCCGTTTATCAGGTATACTGTATATACACCTGAGTAAAAATAATGCAGTCCAAAGCAGTGGTCCCGCAATAAATCTGCCCTTCATACAGGCGCAACTGCTTGATTTAAGGACAATGTTTTATTTTTAAAGGAACTTAAAGAATACTGTGTCTATCTTTCAGGGCAAAGTCACCATCCTCCGGAGATGAGGATTGTGTTGATAGGCGGCAGAGAATTGACCGGTAAACCCAGTAATAAGAGTGAAACTGGTAACATCATACTGGGCAAAAGTGTTTTTGATACCAACAGGAGGACCGCCCAGAGTGTTGTGAGGCAGCAGGAGGTACACGGCAGACAGGTCACTGTGGTTGATACTCCAGGCTGGTGGTGGCACTACCCTCTAGAAAACACGCCGATGCTGGATCAGATGGAAATCAAGAGCAGTGTCCATCTGTGTCCCCCTGGGCCTCACGCCTTTCTACTTGTCATTCCTTTTGATTTAATATTTCCTGATATCTTCAAGCAATCACTAGAGGAGCACCTGCAACTTTTCCCTGAAAGCGTGTTTGAACGCACCATTGTGGTGTTTACTGTAGACCATCCATGTAGCTTTAAAAGTTTAGAATATGAAATCAGTTACTGGCCAGCACTTCAGCAGGTTCTTCAACAATGTGGAAACCGAAAGCATATTCTCAACATCCATGACAGGGAGAATAGCACTCAAGTCCAAACGCTTTTCAAGAAAATTGAGGTAGTAGTTGAAGAAAATGCTGGTCGTCACTATTCTATTGACAGCACTGAAGGGAACGCTCTGAGAGAGAAGATGGAAGCAACAGTGGAAAGAGCACTGAAGAGGTTTGCTGAAGTGCAGGCAAAAAGGAGGAAACTCAAAGCACTGATTAAAGGTGAGTTTGAGCTTTAACTAATTAAAAAGTACTTGATTGTGTTATATTTTGTCGCATGTATAGAACTATGACCAGCCTGCATGGGTTTACAAGACACCGTTAATTCAGACTTAATTCAGATATATTTTTCTTATTTTTTTTTTTTATAAGAATTTGATTTATAAAATCTGATATCAGCTGGTGACACTTTTTAAAAATACAAATTGATATGGATTCCTAGATTGTGTTGTGAAATGTGACACAGTGTGCCTTTAAACCATGTTAAAGGCACAATAAAAAGTTTCAAACTAGAATGAAACATTACTTTTTTTTAATAAAGTTAACATTAGGACACAATTGATTTCAAAGATTGAGTGAAGCTCACACAGAACTGTGATTAATCCACACTTTCTGCCATTTTCGTTAATTTAATAGTTGGATCATTTGTGGCCATGTGCATACAATAATAATAATAATAATAATAATAATGATATAATCCTGTGACTTTGTTGGTTGACCTGACAAATACCACAATGGTGCACAAACTACAAGCCTGAATATATTTTGTTTCCACTTTCTGCATAGTTGGAAAAACGCCCCCAACGCATTTGAGAATAGTGATGGTTGGAGCACAGTGGTCGGCTAAGAGCTCAGCGGGCAACACCATCCTGAGAAAAGATGCATTTGCTGTTTGTCACAGAAGAACAACAGAGTACTGTGAAATAGGTCATGGTGTGGTGGCAGACAGGCAACTCACAGTGGTAGATTCTCCTGGCTGGTACTACAACAACACCCTTCAGGACATGTGTGAGATGGATAAACTTGAAATAGAGAATAGCATGCATTTGTGCCCTCCGGGTCCTCACGTAGTGCTCCTCGTGGTTGGCCTGTCATCTGCATTCAACGCGCCATACCAGAGAGCAGTTTGGGAACACATGGGTCTGTTCACGGATGAGGTCTGGAAGCACACGCTTGTGCTGTTCACCAGGGGTGACTGGCTTGGAGCGAAGACCATTGAAGAGCGTATCGAGAGTGAGGAAGGTCTGCAGTGGTTAGTGGAGAAATGTGGAAACATGTATCACGTCTTGGACAACACAAACTACAGCAATGAGGCCCAGGTAAGAGAGCTCCTTGAGAAGATCGAAGAGATGTGGGCAGGAAACAAGAGGCCTCATTATGAAATCAACCTGGGTCGTGCAGAGCAGATGGAGGCAAGGAAAGAGGCTGGAGACAAGATGGCGAAAAGGATTTGGCAGACCACTCAAAAACGATCGAGAATACTAAGAGAGCTGTTTAAAGGTAATCTAACAATTATCATGTAGTTTATGTTTAATTTAGTTATGATCACTATTATTGACGAAAAACACTTTTTCAGATGAAAGGCAACCAATCACTGAAATGAGGGTTGTACTTGTTGGCAGAAATGAGTCTGGGAAGAGTATGGTAGGAAACAGGATCCTTTTTGAGGAGCTTTTTGACTCGACTTGGATGAAGAAGGTAACTTAGTATACTGCTGAAATAGTCTCGAAATAGATTTTTGGGAAGATGTCTGTAATGTTTTTTGTGGATTTGTCATATAGGAATTCCAAGGTCAAAAGAGAACCATGATGTGTGTCAAACATGAAAGACACGTGTCTACAGTAAACATCGCAGTCGTTGAAGCACCAGGCTGGCGTGCAGACGAGATGATACCTGATTGGCTCAAGAGGGAAGTCCTGCGCAGCATCTCCATGTGTGCCCCGGGCCCTCATGTTTTTTTCTTGGTTGTTCCCATTTCCAAACCCTATACAGAGAATGACTTCAAAGCAGTGGTCGAGCTCCTGATGCCATTAGGTGAGATGGTCTGGAGACACTGCATGGTGATGTTCACCTGGGCAGACTGGCTCAATAACAGGTCCATTGAGGAGCACATCGCTGCAGAAGGCAAAGCCCTCCAGTGGCTGGTGGAGAAGTGTGGGTACAGATACCACGCTGTCAGCGGCGGCCGTTTTGGTGACAGTTTTCCAGTCATGGGGCTGTTCCGGAAAATGACTGACATGATAATACAAAACAGGGGCCACTACATCAAAGCTGAAGAAAAACTGGAGAAAAATCAGCAAGAGGAGTGGTACAAGAGGGAGCAGGAGCTCATAGACCGGATGCTGAAAGCTGTAACACAAGAATCTGAGGTACCAATGGTGCCATCCATGAAGATGGCAGCTAGCATCGACGGAGCCTTCGTTCCAAGCCGTGAGTTTGGGACTTTTTAATATTAATTTCAGATGTTAGCTATGTGTATTGTTGTTATGATTATTATGACTGTTCAACTTTTGTTTCCAGTGAGCGGAGGTGCCCCCTCAGAAGTTGGGACCACACTTTGGAGTCAAAGAGCTCGTGCCAGGGTGTCTGAATGGCTGAGCCTCAGATTTGGGAGCTCTGATGTCACCTCTGGGGTTGACAGCATGAGTGCCTCTGCCAGTCATGTGGAGAGGTTGGATGACAGCCTTCTGACAGACGACAATCATCCACCAATGAATTTTTACCCAGAAAAAGACAAAAATAAGTTGGACACTGTTCGCCATAGCGGGGTCTCCACAGAGACTGTAGGAACAAAACGCAGGTACTCTTTTTAAAACAGTGTAGCACATAAAATGAATACAGTTTATTTGATGTGCCATGGAAATAATAAACTGCTATAAGCCTGGTTGTATATTAATCACTGAATGTCATGTAATCATGTAAAAGAAAATATCATATTGTGATTGTTGATTGTATTACACATGCCATAGAATTGTTTGAAAGTGTTATTGAAAAAAAATGTGAAATTGTGTCAAACAATGTTTTTTGTGTTCTTTTTGATGTTAGCTTCTGTTAAATTCATAGTCTTTAGGAAACTTGATTTGTATAGGCTAGTGGATATGGGAACTCCAGAATGGGGTCCCATGATTTTGTAGCACATCTGGCCCTATTCACAAGTTACAGTTTTTTTTACTCGAGGTCAAATTTAACTTGTCTTCTTTAGTAACTATATAACAAATATCAAGAGATATCTGCATTGTCTGTAATGCTCTCATTTCATTAGTTATGGGTTGGGTTGGTTTGATGTGTTGAGGAGAATCACTTACTGTACTGAAGGCTATTTATTACATTATCTCCTATTTGAAAGCAAATAACCTAGTATAAATAGAAATTCTTTGGAAACCCTGCAAACATCTTGTGATTAATGTAAACATTAATTGTAACAATTCCCCCAGTGGATCATGATTTATTAATGTATTTTTAATGTGGAACACAGTGCAATTAAAAATGCTAATGCCGCCAACCACTTCCATATCTATGGAGTTGTCAGATAGTTGCCCCTTTGGCAGGAAATTCACAAGCATATATGTCTATCTGGCTGCATTGTTGTTGATGTGATGTAGAAAGACTGAGTTTCCAATTGAACAAAAACAAAAAACCGCGAATGCACCTTCCCGGCCCCCGTCGTGCCTGCTTTGTTTTCCTTGACCCGTTAGCTTCACGACTTTCCTTCCTGCTACAACTACCGGCTGTCTGTCGCTTTTTTCCTCGTCTGTCCGCTGTTGAACATGTCGGAGTACAATGCGGGCCCGCCACCGGGACCCGGGGCCCCTCTCGATGGTCAGGCGGCTCTTGGGAACGGAGAAGGAGGCATCAAGAAAGATGCGTTCGCGGACGCGGTGCAGCGGGCCCGGCAGGTGAGGAGGACTGGACTGGGGAGGGCTAGCTAACCTGTTAGCTTGGGGGCTAACATTGTTGACACGGCAAGACACACAACAATATATACTTATGAGTTAACGGTTGTTCATGATTAGGCAGACTAATATAACAGTGGGCCCGTTATGTCACCGTTGCTGGTTGTGTATTAGCTACATTAGCTAGCTAGCTAGCTAAAGTACTGTGTGAACAAAACAAACACAGTTCTACTTGAATCAGTCCGAAGCACAGAGTAGGCGACATTATGGATGTGACAGCGCTGATGTACAGTAATTAAACGAGGGGGATGGTTGACAGAAGTAAGGCAGGCTTGATGTCATGTAGGTATTGTTATAGGCATCAAACTGGCCAAGAAATTAAAGGCACCAGTGCATCAACATATAATAATGATAGTGAAACTCTAATGTAATAGCTACATTATGATGTTATGTTTGAAGATAGTGGATCCTCCATTGTCAATAGATAGATCAAATAGTTAAGGCAGACATTAAATGTCGAGCCAAGTCGATTTTAATGTAATATCATATATTCATATTATATGACCATAATGACCATACCTTTAATGTGTGTAATCAATACACACCGGACAATGATATCCTGTTAAGTACAGGGAATCTTATATATAATTACTGTAAGTGTTAATATCTGGGTACAGTCTCAGGGCAGAGTAGTACAATGAGTGTGTTTCATAGCTCAATTGTTGCAGTGAATTTTACGCTTGTGTTTCAGATCGCGGCTAAGATTGGGGGTGATGCTGGTCCTCTCATGAACAACAGCGCTGCATCGGATGGCTTTCCATTCAGTGCACAGAAACGTCAGCTGGAGGATGCAGGTATTGCCAGCTGTGCTACTTAGTGTTTTCAGTGTCTGCCAAAATAAACAAATACAAACCTTAACTGCCTCTGGATTGCACACTTGATGAAGTCCACACACATACACGGTAGAGTACAATAGATGTTGTTTTCTCACCTGACAGATGAACCAGAGAGCAAGAAGCTGGCTGCACAAAGTGACATGGATTCAGCCAATGCATTGTGTGAGTTCATCCTGCTTTGTGACATTTATAACTCACAGCTGACACCATTTAATATAAACTTACAGTTGTACAGTACTCTTGTTCCAGTGGTTTGCCCCTTTTACCCTTGTCTGTCCATTCCTCCCATGCTCTGTCTGTGTCCCATTAGTAATCCAAAACCTCTTCCTCACTCTGTTTTCTCCCTCTCTCTCTTTTCTGTTGACATCTCATCTTAGCTATTGGTGCACAGCTGGCTGCTCTTGCCCAACAAAGGTGAGCTCTAAAAACTTTCAGATTATTATGTCAAATTTTGTGCCTGTTTGTATCATAACAGTGGAGAAAAACAAGATTGTGGCTAAAATTCAACTCTAAAGTCTCTTGTTGCCTAATTTGTTGCCTCCTTTTCCCCTCGTTATGATGCTCACTTGCTGATGGTGTCAGGCCTACCTCCAGCACAGAGGAGTACAGTGTACCAGACAGCATGGTGGGACTCAGTGAGTGCAGTCCAACTCTGTTCAAGCGCTCTGTTTCTGTGATATGAGACACAAACAGATCCAACAACACAGTTTCCTGTCTCTTGGTTCACAGTTATTGGCCGTGGAGGTGAACAGATCAATAAGATTCAACAGGAGTCAGGTTGCAAGGTTCAGATAGCTCCAGGTATGGTCTGCATTCCTGTGGAACAGTAATCCGTATCAGTTTTACAGATTTGCTATAGTTTCTGGTGTTGAGCTCATATGTTAAAAATTTACTGCATGTCTGTGTCCAGACAGCGGAGGCCTTCCAGACAGGAGCGTCTCTCTCACAGGTTCCCAAGACTCCATACAGTAAGTTTGCAGATATGTTAATTGCCGGTTTGTGTGGAAACACCAGAAATCATCATCCATGATAAAGTGAGCTCCCCTTTTTTGATTTTTTTTTTATGCTAATTTTAATCAGGGTTTCTATAGTGACACTCCATTACATCACCTTAATCACATGATTTTGTGAAATGGATGCAGAACGACAGGTCATCTCTCTCCCTGGCTAGGAATGCCAAGAGGCTGTTGGATGAGATAGTGTCACGAGGGAGGGGCACACCCCCATCTTCTTATCACGAGTCCACCAACGGGCAGAACGGCACGGTGCATGAGATGATGGTCCCAGCTGGCAAGGCTGGTCTTATCATTGGCAAGGGAGGAGAGACTATCAAACAGCTACAGGTGTGTCACATTGATGTTGCATTTTGCATTTTGGAAACGATTAGTACCTTGATAGTAATAAGGTGTTGTGTTTTCAGTTTTTGTGTTATGTTTAGTTTTAGAGATGAAAAAGTTGAGTCAGGGAATGTAATATAGCCTAGTATAAAATAATATTTTTATACTCTAGTATTGTCAGTTATTCATATGTGCATAACCACAATTAATAATTGTCTGATGTTCTAGGAGCGTGCAGGGGTGAAGATGATCCTGATCCAGGATGCCTCTCAGGGACCCAACGTTGACAAGCCCCTGCGCATTATTGGAGATCCCTACAAAGTCCAGGTGCATTTATTTGAAATTATGTCTCATCAAGTTCAACATAATTGCGTGGTGCTGTGTTGCCACATGCTGTAATCATCATGTGGGTTTTTTTTCCCCTTTTCAGCAAGCCCAGGAGATGGTGCAGGAGATTCTGAGGGAGAGAGACCACGGCGGCTTTAGTGAAAGAAATGACTTCGGCTCCCGAATGGGAGGAGGCATGGATGTGAGTTTGGCTGAATCCCAATTCTACCCCTGAGCCCTTCCCCTTAGTTTTTGGGTGGGGTGTCCCAGTTCTCCTTTGGATCAAGGGGTAGGACTAAACAGCCCTTGAAACAAAGATTTTCTGAGCAGACTAGAAACTAAGGGGTACAAGGGAATTTTCGCAGCATGCAGTGCGAACATGGCCAAATGAAAGCAGAGCACAGATGAGAGTATTTTTGTCATTTATTACATTATGACAGTCATGCTTGTGTTTTGTGTTACTATATTGCACAACCCAGTTCTAAAGGAAACGTTATTGCTCAGTTGCTGTAAGCCGTTGTGTAAACATGCAACAGTGATGCTACGTTGTAACATTGGTTTTGACACTAGCACCCCGTTATTATCTGCACCATGGTAACGCATTTGTCTACATATTTGCTTGTCATTTTTACTGATGTAGGAGTCGACTAGAGACAACATTTGATGACGTAACGGTAGTCAGGTGGTGTCACATTTTTTTTAGGGGAATGTTTTAACCTCTTCCCCAGCTACATTTTGAGGGGCGAAGGAGTGGAAAGGAGAAGTGGGATTCAGCCTTTGCCTATGTGGGGATCAAGAATAGAAGTGGGATTAGTTTTCTCTGAACCAAATCCCACTTTTTAAAAATGTCTGTTTTCCACTTAGATCCCTGTGCCGCGACACTCAGTTGGTGTGGTGATCGGACGCAGTGGAGAGATGATCAAGAAAATCCAGAATGATGCTGGAGTTAGGATACAGTTCAAACAAGGTATGATCCTGTGATGACTTTCATGATCAGAGGTGATTTCTCTAAGACTGCAAGGGAAGCTCAGCTTCCCCTAAAATGTCAAAAATTCAATGGTGAAATATACAAGGTTGTGTTAACATTTCATTGACTACAAATGTGTTAGAACACAAAAGATCAGCAGCCGCCACTGTCATGGATGTATTTATAAATCTATATTTTGCATGAAAAGAACATTCAGGTTCTCCTCACTGTCAAGACAGCAGGACAGTTTGATTAAAAGTGACCTTAAATGACACTCATGGTCCCCCTGCTTTGTTTTTATCTCAGAGTGAGTGTTTGACCCCTCACACCAGAGCAACATTGTTATCCATTTTTTGAATTCTAGTGTTAGAGCAATGTCATGGCAACAGGAAGTGACTTTTTCAGTGTGATGACCTGAGTGATTTTTTTTTCTACTACTATGAATAGATAGCCTACACTTGGCTTGTGTGTAGTCTTGAGTAGTACAGGTGACCTTTCCACATTAGTATCCGAAGTAGCACAAATGGAGCTTAATGCAGATTTAAATCTTTGTAATTAAATGTTTGTTACAGATGATGGGACGGGTCCAGATAAGATTGCTCATATCAGTGGTCCACCTGAACGCTGCGAACACGCCGCCCAGATCATTAATGACCTGCTGCAGAGCATCAGGGTCAGGGAGGAGGGACAGGGGGTATGGATCACTCTTTCTGACACTTTCAGGAACTGTCACAGTGTGTAGAAACATGTTAACTCGGCTCTAAGCATGTTTGCATCAGAAGTCTTATAACATGTTATCCTGTAGTACTAATGCTTTCTGTCCTCCATCCACAGGGACCCCCTGGTCCTCCAGGCATGCCTGCAGGCAACAGGGGCCGAGGTGGGGGACAAGGCAGTTGGGGGCCTCCTGGAGGAGAAATGACCTTCTCTATTCCTGCACATAAATGTGGACTCGTGATCGGCCGGGGAGGAGAGAATGTCAAGTCCATCAACCAGCAGACAGGTGCCTTTGTGGAAATCTCTCGCCAGCCACCACCCAACGGAGACCCTAACTTCAAGCTTTTTATCATCCGGGGCTCACCTCAGCAGATCGACCACGCCAAGCAGCTCATCGAGGAGAAGATTGAGGCACTTAACATTTCTTATTTTTAGTTGTATGTAGGAAAAGCAATGCTTTTCTTCTTTTTGGTTCGAAGTGTGATCAAATGACATGATGTCATGTGTTGCAGGGTCCTCTGTGTCCAGTGGGCCCAGGGCCAGGTGGAACAGGTCCTGCTGGTCCAATGGGTCCCTACAACCCCAACCCATACAACCCTGGACCGCCTGGGGCGCCAGGACCCCCACAGTGAGTAGCTACAGCTAATATGCAGCTGCTCAGATGACTTCACCTTGTCAGGTTATTAATGATAAACCATTTTCCTCAGTGGTGGTCCTCCAGGTCCTCATCAGTACACCCCCCAGGGCTGGAGCAACACCTTCCAGCAGTGGCAGCCCCAGGCACCCCATGACCCCAGTGAGTCACTTTTGACCTCACTGCCTCCAATGGTTTTCAGGGATCAATGTTTATTTTAGCATGTAGGCTCAAACTACAGCTACCACAGTGCTTTCACCCCAGGTTATACTGTCTTATGGCGCTTTTCCACTACACAGTAACAGCATGGCACGGTACGGCCCAGTTTTGTTGCTTTTCCATTACAACTGACTACCTCCTCACCGTGGGCGGGGTCGTCATACGGCAGCGCGAAACTGCCGTAACTTCATTTGCATGCAACACAGAAAACCGGGAAGAAGAACAACAACATCAACACAAACAATGGAGGACACCGAAGCGATCATGTATTTGTTGTTCACTCTGTGACTTTTTGTCACGCACAAAGTGAAAGAAGAGAGACAGAGAAGACTCCAGGACGTGTAAAAATAGCGAAGCAGTTGCCGGTTTTAAAAATGGCGGAGTTGAGTTGTGTTTGGCTTTTACGATCCAATCGGACGTCCCGCATCCAATGACGCTTCTAATGACGACACTCGTTGGCCAATCAGTGGAAGGCAGTCGGCTGACGTTGCATTTTAGTATCGCTTCGGCTCACTTGGAACCAGGGCTGAGGAGGTATGGAAAAAGTATCTGGTACCAGGTACTAGTGGAAAAACGCCACAACCGTGTAGAGCTGTGCCGTACCGTACCGCGCCTATGGAAAAGTGCCATCACTGTATACCCTTCCCAGTCAAATCAGATGAATAATGACATTGTTTTTTTCTGAATTTAACAGGAGTACTGATGGAAATGTTGTGATGAGATGCACTGTCTTAACCTCAAGCAGCTCTGGCTAACCCTGTCTCTGTTTCCCCCCTGGTCTCCAAGCCCGGTCTCCAGGCCAGTAGCAGGGGCTCACCCTCACCCTATGAGGACCTCACCCTCCACCCTGCATCTTTTCTAGGCAAGGCAGCAGCCAATGACCCCAACGCGGCCTGGGCAGCCTACTACGCTCAATATTACCAGCAGCCGTCAGGGGCTGTGCCAGCCCAGTACCCCACTAACCCATCTGGAGGCGCCCAACCTTCAGCGGACCAGACCCAGCCCGCTCAGACACCGGGAGGCCAGCCAGACTACACTAAGGCCTGGGAGGAGTACTACAAGAAGATGGGTGAGGCTGCAAAAGAATATTTGTCACTTTACCTGCTGTTAACTAGTAAGCAGCACTTAATACTAATTCTGTTTTAAAGAATCTCTTTAACAAAAATCTCTTTATTTGTCTTCAAATGGCACATGGTTGGGCAGCAGTGAAACACAAAATATAAGATAGAAAAGAAAGCACAACATAATAATAGATAATAAAAGTAAATAACAAAAATCCTAAAATCATACAAAAACATAACTAATTTTAATACTGACAATAATTTAGATTATTTGTTTTTAGTCATTTAGTAAGTAATAATATGCTACTCATTCAAATTCAACCAAAGTTATTATGCTTTCAGTGCTGTTTTGCTATATTTTGTCACTTTAAACACAAAATTACATACGTATACATACTGATGAGAATTAGTGTCATGCACCAAATGTTTCAGTGTTGTTGTTAGAGTTTTCGAGAGATGAACGTAATGTGAGTTGGGTCATGTCTCTTTTATGTGTCGCAGCCCAGGCAGGTAATACTGTCCCTGGGACAGCAGCTGCAGCTCCAGGAGCCTCTGGTGGATCACCCTCCACAACAGGAGGCCAGCCGGACTACAGCGCAGCCTGGGCAGAGTACTACAGGCAGCAGGCTGCTTACTATGGACAAAGTGGACAGGCTCCCGGCCAACCAGCCACTCCCCAGCAAGGACAGGTTGGTACAGAGCCCACAGCGAAGTCTCCATTTCACTTATCTAAAATAAATATGTTTTAGAATTTACAAAGGATGTCCTTCCTTTCAAACATTTGTATTTCAGACGCAGTGAGAGCTCATAGCAGACAGGACAAAGAACACGACCCTGACCTTCAGGCCAGGATTTAATCTGTTAAGATAATTTTTTTTAAATTTGTTTTCTTGGTAAGGGGGAATGAAACCCCTCCCCACCAAACACCACCTGGAGACTTTTTAATAAAAATGTTAACTTAGCAACTGTGAAATTTCCAGTTGGTTGCTGCTGCGGGAGGAAGAAGAATGATCTAAATATCTGGTTCAGGTGATAATACGTAAGAGAAGTCTGTTTTTTAAAGCTTGCTTGACTTGCTTAGTGGGTTTTTTTTCTTCTTTTTTTATGAAATTGTCCCTTTCCCTCGCATGGTATGTAAAGTTGTGCACCTTTGGACTGTTTTTCTTTTCCTTATGAATGTGATCACTTATATTTTTTGTATTCAAATGGAATGTGGGCTTACTGTCTGACAGTCCACATTCTGCGGGCTGACTGATGACTGCTGAAAGCTGCTACAGGTAGATGACAAAATACCTAATCAAGATCAGGGACACCATTCACCTGCAGGATGGCTTGCGACAGTTTTCTGCTGGTGACAAGTTATATGACAATGTTTTTGGTGGCTTTTGAGTCCTTGAAGGTTGAAAGACAACATTAAAACAACTGCTATGTTGCAGGACTTATGAGCCTCAAAACCAGATTACGCATCTTAGAGACAAGTGGTTTCCCATCAACAGCCCTGCCATAAATACCTACCAGTGTGAGTAAACCAGTATGTTTGGCTGATGTTGCCATGATTTAAGACTTTTCTCCTTGCCTCAGTTTATTTTGCCAGACTTTTTAAAAGCAACACATACTGCTAGCGGGTATTCATCTTGAGGTGACAGCATATCAGTCTTTATCTCGCTCTGCTGTTCACATAGCTGCAGGTTCTTCCACACTGCTCCATTCACTGCACATTTGAACAATGCTGTGATTCATCCATCATCTCAAGTTTGCACGAGATTGCTTTTTACTTTATACCCTTTTTTATGGATGCCAAAAATGTGTTTCTTCCCACATTCAATATATGTAAAATAATGAAATTTAGTCTTCCAATGTGTCTCACTTATATGTATATATATTCAACAATATAAGGCTTTGACTCAGCAGAGATGCATCAGGTATGAACCTTGTATTCTGAATGGCAGCTGTGAGCCTGCCTTTGGCAGCAGTGTTGATATTGTTAATAGATGACCACCAGCAGCAATACTCTGAATAAAAATGGAGCAAATGTCGCTCAAAATGTGTTTTTGTCTTTTTTCTTTGTGTGTCCATCAACAAAGCTCACAGTTCTTTAAAAATGAACTGAATCAAACATACTGTGAGGATACAGCCGCCTGTATGTTGATTAGACATTTGAACCCAAACCTCAGAAACCTATTTGTGCCTTAGCACATCAGACAAACTGACGTACTGCGACTGTGGCATGTGGATTTTACGTATGTCGGTAAAGCTACTAGATGGTTTTATTATTATCAGCCCGCAGACTCAGTGCTGAACTTTTAACCTGTTTCTGTTATTCAGCCTTTTGAAACACATTTGATTTGTGTGTGTGTGTGTGTGTGTGTGTGTGTTTATACTCGTATGGCCTAACTTATGGGGACATGAATCTGATAATGCACTCACATGTGGGGACTCACCTTTCTTATGGGGACAAAATGCAGGTCCCCATAATGTGAACTGTTACATTTTAGGCTGAAGACTTGGAGAACATGTAATGTTACTGTAAGTTTAGACTATGGTTAGGGTTAGGATTACATGGGTAGTGGAAATGGATGTACAGTCGTGGTCAAAAGTTTACATACACTTGTAAAGAACATAATGTCATGGCTCTCTTGAGTTTCCAGTTATTTCTACAACTCAGATTTTTCTCTGATAGAGTGATTGGAACAGATACTTCTTTGTCACAAAAAACATTCATGAAGTTTGGTTCTTTTATGACTTTATTATGGATCACCTGAAAATGTGACCAAATCTACTGGGGAAAAAATATACATACAGCAACATGAATTAGCAATTTTGGTGACTTAGAAAGTTGTGTCAATGAAATGAGCTTCATAGCATGGTCTCTTATCTTCTTGTAAGTGATCATGAGTGACTACAGCCGGTGACTTCTCTGAGGCCATTTAAATAGGGCTCATTGGATACAAACATCCACAAACACTACAATGGGAAAGTCAAAGGAGCTCAGCACAGATCTGAAAAAGCGAATCATTGACTTGAACAAGTCAGGAAAGTCACTTGGATCCATTTCAAAGCAGCTGCAGGTCCCAAGAGCAACAGTGCAAACAATTGTTTGTAAGTATAAAGAGCATGGCACTGTTTTGTCACTGCCACGATCAGCAAGGAAATGCAAGCTATCACCTGCTGCTAAGAGAAAATTGGTCAGGAGGGTTTAGAGTCAACTGAGAACCACCAAAAAGCAGATCTGTCAAGAATTAGAAGCTGCTGGAACACAGGTGTCAGTGTCCACAGGCAACATGTTTTGCATCACCATGGACTGAGAGGCTGCCGTGCAAGAAGGAAGCCCTTGCTCTAAAAGCGTCACCTTAAGGCTCGACTGACGTTTGCTGTTGATCACATGGACAAAGATAAGACCTTCTGGAGGAAAGTTCTGTGGTCAGACGAAAAAAAAAAAATCCAGCTGTTTATCCACAATGCCCAGCAATATGTTTAGAGGAGAAACGGTGAAGCCTTTAACACCATGCCTACCATCAAGCATGGTGATGGTAGTATTATGCTGTGTGGCTGTTCTGCTGCCAGTGGAACTGGTGTTTTACAGAGAGTAAATGGGATAATGAAGAAGGAGGATTACCTTCAAATTCTTTAAGATAACCCTGAAGGTTGGGTCTTGGGCACAGTTGGGTGTTCCAACAGGACAGTGACCCCAAACACACATCAGAAGTGGTAATGGAATGGCTAAATCAGGCTAGAATTAAGGTTTTAGAAAAGTCCTGACTTAAACCCCATTGAGAACATGTGGACAATGCTGAAGAAACAAGTCCAACAAATTTAACTGAACTGCACCAATTCTGTCAAGAGGAGTGGTCAAAGATTCAACCAGAAGCTTGTGGACGGCTACCAAAAGCACCTAACTGAAGTGAAAATGGCCAAGGGACATGTAACCAAATATTAGCATTACTGTATGTATATTTTTGACCCAGCAGATTTGGTCACATTTTCAGTTGACCCATAATAAAGTCATAAAAGAACCAAACTTCATGAATGTTTTTTGTGTCAAAGAAGTATCTGTTCCAATCACTCTATCAGAGAAAAATCAGAGTTGTAGAAATAACTGGAAACTCAAGAGAGCCATGACATTATGTTCTTTACAAGTGTGTGTAAACTTTTGACCACGAGTGTAAGTCAACCTAAAGTCCCCACCATACACTCAGTGGAAGAGAGTTTGTGTGTGTGTGTGTGTGTGTGTGTGTGTGTGTGTGTGCGAGCGAGCTAGGAAGTCTGATTGCGGCTGCTTCTCCACACCCTGTCATTTTAGTCAAACACCTGACTGTACTGACTGTTTGACTTCGAGGACAATAAATCTACAACAGTGCAATTTCAAAAAATCTTTAATTTATATCTTTAAAATTAAAAACATCTGAATTGCATTCTACCACCTCCAAAGGCACAGTCATACTTATAGCAGACCAATTCATAAAACACTGCCAATGAACATGTTTTTTTCCTCAATTTGTTGTACATGAGAAACAATGCACTATAAAACTGACATTTTTTCTTACTGGGTAAACATCATTCTATATGCTGTAGATTGTTAAAAGACTGGAGTGATATGTACTCAGCTGTGGTAGCAGTAGACTCTGTATAAAGGACGATGTGCTGGTTTGAGGCTGGCAACGCTTGTCGAAAACATAGCATTGCAACTATTTAAAGACATTGTGTTCAGAAATCCCTCAGAAATGACATGTTTACAACAACCAATCTTGACTAACAGCGTTTAAGAATATGGTTGTTTGAAGCAAAACAAAGCCATTGGCAGGAGGACGGAAATGCAGTGAGATGAAAGCACAGTGGAGGGAGATGAGTGTCGGTGGAGGACTGTGCACAAAGAGCCATCTCAACTCTCACTACGCTGAACCATGAGGCATGATGACGGAGATGTTCACACTCCACCATTAAAAACGAAACATAGCTAACTTTTCAAATAAAATGCAAACAAAAAAAACATTTGTTGAGAGATTTAAAGACAATAAGTCGATATGTGCAAAGAGACAGGGCCTTAAACCTGTTGGTGGAAAAGTCATAGATTATGATACTGGGTTGATAACAGTACATACAATCACAAATCAATAATGCACACAGAGGTTACTTACAATGTGTGACAACACAGCACCATGCACTGCACAAGAGATTCACTTAGTGACAACAAAAATAAGTGGATAAATATACAGTAGAATATAAGTATAACCACCACTCTTACTCAGGCACAGTCCTCCTTAAAACAAAGAGAGTATAAAAACTATAGGGATAAAAGCAAACGGCATGGCACACACATGGAAAAGTATGTTGAAATAAGGCGGAAAAATTATATGTTAAAGGAAAATGAGGCCACAGAGGAACTTACTGGATGAATGAAGCACTTAAACTTAAAAATATGACACATATAATACCTCTCTCGTGGAACCAGATGTTCAATTAAAGAGGATTTTTGCAGCAACTAATAGGAGCCCAAATTCCACAACCGTAGCTTTATCTTTACAAGTGTGCGTGTGTGTGTGTGTGTGTGTGTGTGTGTGTGTGTCTGTGGCAGCTGCAACAGGCACTCCAAGAACACAAGGACGTTGTCTGTACAGGCGAATCAAATCCAAAAGGAAATCTACACACGTTTCCCAAAATCAAAACCTGAATGCCATAGAAAATATCTACAGAGAAAACAGTCGACACATCTCACAATCACACAACCAGACGTGATCGTGTACACAGCAGGGCGGTGAACGCCCCCCCACCCCAGGTGCTCCAACAGAAAACCTCCTACTGTCTCTTCCCTTCTGAGCAACTCAGCTTCCCACAGCATTTAATTATTTGGTAACAACAAAATTCAGCTGTTGAAGGTCCTTTTCGCACCCTCACATTACTTTTACACACACACACATCACAGTATTTCAGACCACTTTGATACGGCAGTGACAGTTTTTACAAGGATTTAGGGTGAGCAGGAGATTTTCAGCAAGGAGAAAATAAAAAACAAAACAAGAAGCATGCCTGGCTTTAAGTCATTTTTTTTACAGATCAACATGACTGAGGGTTAATATTGCTCAGTTTCTCTCTGGAATTTTGAAGTCACATCCTGTTGCACTGCCAGTGACTGTGTATTGAACCAGTGGTGCTAACAAGTGGTTGTGACAGGCAGCAGCAATACTGGATGTTTTGATCGTGTGTGTGTGCGCAAACAAGTGGGACAGATACAGTACGCAGTGAAGAGTGTGCACACACATTTACAACATCTATATACATGTGTGTATAAATTAATGTACAGACGTGTGTATGTGTGTGCATGATGAACCCACGACTAGTAGTGTGGTTAGTTGTCGGCTGATCCGGTGGTGAAGAGGACTCTCTGGTCCATTCTGGCCAGCTTAGAAGGAGGCTCCAGAGACTCCTCTCCGAGCACCGCCCCGTCTGAGGGAAGGGACAGCTCCTGACCCTCCTCGTCACTCTCTTCCTCCTCCTCCTCTTCTTCTTCTGGGATGGACAAAAATAAATGGGTTAGTTATGAGTGAAACTTGAAGCATGACTGTCTGGGAAACAGTGTAATTACCTTTGTCAGGATCCAGCTGGTTTAGACCCCGGCCTAAACTGGCAAACTAACAGTAGAGGGGGAATGGGTTAGTGCTGGAAATGTGGTTAACATCAGTTAATTTACATGTGCTTGCTTTGGTACCTCTCCCATGACAGCGATGGGTGTCTCTCCTTTAGCCTGGGCCACTCTGTGCTCTATTAGGTAGTACATGTACTCATCGTACAGCAGGCGGATCAGGTGGAAGGACCCAAAGCTGGCTGCACTCCTCAGGGTCAGGTCCCTTATCACCATGGAGCTGGAGAAAAGAGACACTGGTCCACATATATTCTGTAACCATACCACTTCTTCCTCTTAACCACAAATAGGAAGTATTCTGTTTCACTCTGACAACAGTTGATGTATGAGTCAAGAGAAAGAGAGAGCTGGCTTCTCACAGTGAATCCACTGATACATTTTTTGCATCATTGTCATTATTTATCAAAATGAATAGAAAGTTGATTCAGTTGCCTGTTCTATAAATCCATCCGTCCAGCTGAAATGAATGAAATTTGAAAGTGAGGACTGATCACATTATTATGGTAGTCATTTTTAACACTTAACATTAACATTAAATTGTTTTTCATGTGTTTTCATGCTGATTATTTTCTTTGTGCATTAGTGATGAAGACTGAGATAATACATTTATTACAGTGAGCTTTTATGGCATTACATGACCTGCTTTCCTCACTCTCTTTTTGTGCATGTGCATGCCTTGTGCTTCGGGCTTTAATCACTTGATTACATGACAATTACAGTTGATAATGTACAACTAAACTGAGTAAAGCTTTGGATGATACCTTGTTTATCTGTGGTCAGTCTTTTATTGTACTAGTGCAAATTACAAATTTCTATCATTCGGTTTTGTAAATGTATGATATAATTCATCAGCCACTTTAAAGCTAAACACACGACAGTGATTCACTGTGAGTGACTGCAAGAGCATAGAATGTGACTGTTCTTTGTGTAAAACTTGTGGATAAATCTCAAAGCACTGATGAAGACAACAAAGTAGCATGGATGTCTCCCATCATACCTGTAAAAGGACCATTTGAGGAGGAAGAGCTTGGCGGCCTTTGGGAAGGCGGGGCTCTGCTGGTAGGGCTTAAGGACCTGGGAGACTACACCATCCAGCCACGCTGCCCACTGCTCCAGGGAGTTCTGCTGCTGGAGGGTCAGCTTGAAGTCCTGCTCCAGCCTCTGGACTACTCGATCTTCACACCGGCACACCCATGAAGCCTGCTCCTGTAGAGGGTGGACAGGATGTGTCAGTCACACCTGGCATTACTCGTACCAGTAGAGGGCAGCAGGACGACCTTTAGACAGACTCAAAGTCCAGGTGTGAAAAAAATACATTCTGTCCCACATGAACAGAGAGAGAAAGACAATGAGCTTCAGAGGTCTTGGATTCATTTGGAGAAGAAAGCTGCAGAAAAGACGAAATGATTGACGCACTGACTGAATAATTGACTGCAATTGACGCACTGAAACCTCTGCAAAACCACAAGCAACAGCAGAAACTTGCAAATGCACAACGCTAGATGCTGTGCAAGACTAAACCACAAACACTGAAATTCACGTGACGGGAGTCAGAGACTAAACTAACCTGGACGTTGGCAAAGTCGACGCGGTTTAGGTCAGAGAGCATCTGGTTGATCTGGGCCGTGTTCTGGAGGACAGCGCGGGCTGCCTGGGCGAGGTGGTTCAGACTGGTGTAGCGGCGCAGTGTCTGGGCAAATGCATTGGCTGATGTTACCTGTGGGAGCACAAGGGTTGAACAAGTGTGAAAGGACATTAAATATAGTTTTTACATACAGACACACACTCATAATTTCCCAGGTTGTGATCAATAAAGTAATTCTATATTTTATATCTGTACAAATAATATAATGTAAATGTTTTTTGGTAGTCTGACTATCACGACTACTTGACAAAGTATTAAATCTAACAATTTCTAACCTTGCAGTTTAAAGTAGAGTATGATTTTGTAATGCTGACCCTGCAAGACCAAAAAAACATTTTGTTCACCATCACACAAGCTAATCCGAGGGGACAGTACCTTAATGCGGACCATTTCGTCCGGGATGTTCATCATGGCATTGGTCAGCCAGCTCTCCAGGCTCTTGGCAAAGTTACGGATGGCTTGAGTTAAGGCACCTGGGGGGCAGCAAGAAAAAAAGGGTGTCAGATACTTTAATACTGCTCACTTTAAAGTATGTTTGCATTTCCGTATCCTCTGAGAATGTACAGGAAAAAAGGATATTAACACCTGGTGAACATTTGCTTAGTTTCTGCTGGAGAAACAGATTTCTAATGCGATTCCAATTTATATGGAGGACAAAGACCTAGACCTAGGGAATGGAGAGTATATCTGTGGTAGCAGTGCAGCAGGATGAAAACAGATTCTCAGAGCAGTTTTAGAAGGTAATTATAATCAAGATCTGACTAAAATTGAAAGCAAAAAAAATAAGTCTAAACACCAGTGAGTCAGTTTCCAGAGCAGAGCAGCAGAAGGCCAATAAGAAAAAAGTTGGATGTTTTTTTTTAACTATTAACTGTGTCTTGCAGGGCCTTACTGGGGATGGGCCTGAGGACATCAGGAATGAGGATCTCCACCAGGCCCTGGTACAGGCTGTTGTCACAGTCTCTGCTCCAGCACAGTACCGGATCATACTTGCACAGCAGCACCAGGCAGGACTTAGGGAGGCGCTTCTCTGACTCGTCGTGACTGCCAACACACATGCAAGCCAGTTTTAACTACATGCACTGTGACTAAAATAGTATGTTACTATAAAAGGAGAATCTTCATATGTTTATTTAGGATTGGTTTTTTTTTCATATTTTATATATTATCTTTATTATATGTCTTGACCACTCACACAGCCAACGTGGCATCTCCAGCCTGACTCTGACTGAACCTCCAGAAGGTCTTCCACAGAGTTTCCACCAGAGTAAACTGCAGGTTGACCATCACATCTAGTATGGCCTGAGGAAACACACAAAGAGGACTTAGTTCAGAGTACCTTTGAACCCCTCTTCTCCTTCAGCTCTCTAACAACATGCCTTTCCATTTTTCAGTTAACAGTGTCCTCCCCAATAGGTTACAGTGGATACTCTCATTTAAAGTAGTCTTCCACTGTGTCACTAACAGATATAAAAGGGAAACTCATAAATACTGGATGGCTGATGTCCTTTCATTCAGTTACCTCACAGTGCTCTCTGTACAGCAACTGAAAGCTCTTTATGTGCTCCAGCTCAATTCCCTCTGGCAGAGACTTCCCCTGGAGGTCGATGTCTGGGAACTCTGGGAGAGCCCGGGATGCATCTTGAACACAACAACACATCAAATACTGAGCGTAATCAGAATTAACTGTCAATATTACTGTGTTATATGTTGTATATACTGTATATGTACCATCAGATGCTCAAAGGTACTTTTACGCAAATCAGTAACCATCATTGCTGTACGTTCACTGTTCAGTGATCTCACCAAGGAACTGCTGGTACTGCTGCACCTGGGTGCTGATGTCCACCTGTCCCGATCCTGCCTGCTGTTGCTGCTGCTGGCCAGTGCCTGCTGCTGTGCCGTTGGTCATTCCCTCTACTTTATGTACAGGCTTCAACCTGATAGAACCAGGGATAAAATACATAAGACGAGGTTGAATAATAAGTGAAATGAGAAAGTCTTATCATATGGCAAATGTCTGGAACTGTTTCAAAATAATAACAAAGTAGACATTGAGGAGAAATGGTTACAGTGGTGTAGTGTTTTAAAGAGGTGATTGGATTTTTGTGTCTACCTCTGCTTCTGTGAGAAGGGCTGCTGCCTCATGGCCAGATGTTGCTGGTCTTCCATCAGACGGAGAAGAGAAGAGCCTGCCTTGATCCTCAGCCCGTAGTAGTGGTATTTAGAGTTACCCCTATCAGGAACAAAATAAAATGTGTTTTTACATAAAACTGGACTGAGTTGGCTAATCTGTTGACCATAGTAAATCTATAAAGGAAAAAAAGCATTTGTAAGTGGAGAGCTGTGTGGTCTATATAAATTGGTAGTAACTCCCCCAAAGCTATATGCTGCACTACATAAATATTTAATTCGTAAAATGCAATAAGCAAACACATCACATTTAATCAAACCCATTTTACCAGCATTTCTAAAAAGTCAATCTCACTTGTTCACTCTCCCCTCCTTTATGACACTCACTCACCCACACACATGCTGTCTGTCGTCATCTCCTGCCCACATTGTTTCCTACACCAGACGAACATTTTGTAATGCTCCAAAGAGCCCTATGAAAAATCTCTGCTAATTGTTCTCCTGCAGGAAACTTTGCTTGAACGTATACGCATATAGCTCACACAGTATGTCTAAAGTGGGTGACTGTGCTCACTGTGGTGCGTTGTCTCTCTGTGGTAGTCTCTATCTGTTAAGTTGATGTCAAACATTTTATATGTATAAATACACATTAGAGACAACCCTGTCCCTGTCAAGGAAATATGCATGAAAGGGATGTTAATGTGTTGTCTATGTGCAGTCTTATGTGTGTATATATTGACTATGCTGTGGTCTACATCTGAGTTTGGATGTCTGATAACCTGTCTTACCGTGTGCCCAGTCGTCGTGTGCGTAGCCCCATGAACACAGATCTAATGAGTTTCCCGAAAGAGGCAGCATTGACAGGCTCGAGTTTCTGCTCCTGGCAGTGCAGCAGATAGTGGCAGTAGAGGGTGGAACGTGGCAGACTCACTCCTTCAGCTGTCTCATAGTTGTCCAGCAACCACTGTACCTGACACGCAGGCAATAAAATAAGAAAATAGCTGGTGCAGTTAGCAAAGCCTTTAGATACAAACCAGAAACACACCATAACATTATGGACACAAAAATGCAATCTGAACATTAGTCACATTTCAATTTAATATTCAGTACATGCATACACATTTTTCTAATCCATTAATTATACAAACACAAACAATCTGTCGATCATTTGAGAATGAAAACACAAAAACATTTGTTTGCGTGCCGTGGCATACAACTTTGGTATGCAATGAATTAATGACTTGCTGTACTGATGGGATGTTTGCCAAACATACTGGTAGGCTAGTTACCATCATCATATGGGGTTCATTAGGATGAATTTGTAATGAATAATATAGAGTTAGGGCATTTCAGGCAAATTAAAAATGCCCTTTATCACATGCACTGTAATGATATGAAAATGATGAGGCCATGGTTTTGTTTCCCTTCAGGCAGAAACCACAGTTAAAAATACTTAATGCTACAAAGTTTTATTGTGATCAACACTCCAAGTATTAGCAAACATCTTCTTTTCCTAAAACAAATCTCCACCTTTTTAATTGTGCTTTCCACTGGACAAAACTATGACATCATCAGTGCGCCACCAAAGGGTTGTGTGGATGAGAAGAAAACGAGAAAAAATTCCTGCGCTTGGCGCCTCTGCATACCTTCTTGTCTGCCGACGGCACGCTACTCTCCTCGCCCTCTGTAATACTCACAGTGGCTGGGGAGGCGCGGGCGGTGTGTGAGTAGTTCTGGCTGTTGCCAGCTGCCCCTCCGCTGCTGCTGCCCAGCATGTAACCCCCCTGGATCACATAGCTGCCTGCTGTGCCACCATTGGTACCTGCCCCTTCCCCTGCCCCATTGGTGGTGCCACCTGTGGTCACCACTGTGGCCCCTCCCCCAGCCGCACTCGTGGGCTGGGCAACAAACATGGACACCCCCCCTGTTGTGCCTGCAGTCACAGAGACGGTTAAAGGTGTGCCAGGGGTGGAGGCCTGTGAAGTTGGCTGGCCTTCATAGTATTGGGCAGCTGTGGTCTGGGTGTACAGGGGTGTGTCGGTGTAAGGAAAGGTGCTGGAACGGCTGGACGAAAGACAAAAAGATGCGTTAGAAAACAAAGTTCCGTCTGGACACCTGTTAGAAAAAGATGGATGGTTTTATTCTAACATGGTGCTGGTGGTGTAGTTGGGCTCTGCTCCTTCCACATACTGCACTTGGTTGGCATACACATGTTGCACTGGCACTGACGTGAGCTGCTGCTGGACCTGCAGAGTGAGCACACACACACACACACACACACACACACACACACACATATATAGGAAAAAACCATTAAATCCTTGCCTGCCTAAATGTCACCAGAGAATCATCCTAACATGTTTCATGCACAGTCTCTTTATTATTACAACGTATAGACATTTATTAGCTACAGATAGTTTCTCTATTCCCTTGACTACACAGCAGCAGTCACTCCTGTGTCCCTGACCTACTTGGAAAGCAGTCGTTGTAGCCTATGGTGATGACTGATAAGGGCCTGAGCTTATCACTGCAAGGTGGGCTCCTCCTGTCTCTTTCTTCGCACACATAGAAAGTGAGTACATAGATTGGTAATACTGAAGTAGGTCCAATGTGTGGTAGACAGGCTTGCCATAGCATTCTCTTCTGCAGCCTCTGAAACCCAGGCCTGGCATTCTGGCGGCCCCATCTCATATTGCAGCTGGAAATCTTTTAGATTGGTATCCCTGACTAATGCTGTCACGTCCGAGCTGGGCAGGAACTGGAAGCCCACAGAAGCATAGTTTACCACAGATGGGATAAGTTGACTAATATTAATCCAAAATGTGAGGAAAATGCAAAGCTATGGATGTCACATGTGATTCCACTTTGTGTTGGAAGCTAGGATGACTTGTGTGTTTCTACAAAGGTGTGTTGGTCAGTGAAAATACACATGACTGTCAGACATCATATCTTACTACAGATGATGATGAACTATGTTATTGTGTGTGTGTATGTGTGTGTGTGTGTGTGTGTGTGTGTGTGAGAGTTACCTCCTGGCTGATATGAACAGGCTGTAGACTGGTGACACTGAGCTGAGTGCCTGGCTCAGTCTTGGCTATCTGAGATGTGGCCTGCACCACTGACCTCTGCAGAGATAAAGATACCATATAGTTTTAAGAGTCAATGAAACATTCATTTTATGTTTATTTTTGTGTCTGGGTGCATATTTTACCTGTTGACCTGCTTGTACCTGCTGAACAACCTGTGTGGGAACTCCTGTTTGCACCACTGCTGGAGGGGGGCTCGAGTCCGACACACTGTCACTGGAATGAAGGGAGCCCTCTGAAGGACAAAGAGGACATTATTTAACTTTCATGACGTTGTTGATGTGCTGTAAATAAATAGGTGTGTCTAGGAACAAACCATTTTTTGCAAAATGAAAGCTATTTTTGAATCACTTTGAAAGACATCAGCTTTTAAGCAACATCAGTTTTATAAGGAGCAAACACTAAAATATATATGGATTAAGTAAACTGCTGCTTCTGCTGAACTGGCCTATTCAACTGTGACAAAGGCATATAACAGTATATAAAGTTCATCCCTTACCTGTGACTGTCACAACAATGTACTGAGGGGTGCTTTCAGCATTTCCAGACTGTGTAGGGGAGCCCTGGATCTCTGCAGTCACATACTGTGTCTGAGCAGGCTGGGTCTGTGCTGTGGACTGGACTTGACTACCATCTGCAGGCTTCGGAGCGGTGATGGAGATGGCTTGATCAGTGGGAGAAGTTTGGCCTGTTGGTGTGACCACAGTGGGAGTGGCCACAGCAGTCTGAATCTCAGCCAGAAACTGAGGGGCAGTTGGAGGGGTAGAACTGGCATCAGGTTGCCCCGGTGTGACGGTAACACCAGCCCCCTGGGGTTGGGCTGCTGGTTGGATGTCACCTACATAGCCTGAAGTGGCCATTACAAGAGCTGAGAATCACCCTAGGGAAAAATAAAGAAGTGACTAGTTATGCATTTCTGAGGGAAGCTCTGAATGCTCCAGGATGTTTTTCAGGATGAGGCTGTTTATTTCCATTTTTTGTGAGAATAGCCCAATGCCAGTTGATCTTTCAAGCCCCTTTATAATCTTTGACACAGAGACAGGGCAGGGGATGCAGATCTAGTCAGGACACAGGAAAATGAAGCAGAATGTAATGTATCACAACTTCCAGTAAAACAAGACTTTTTCACTATTTCACAAGTAGTACAGAGTAATAATTAAGTAATTCATATTTTGGAGTAGGGAGTCCACTTTGTTAAACCACATGGGCAATACCTGATAATTTGGCAAGTTTGTTGCAGGATCAGTTGAGTGGGAAATCATGATCAACGTCAGATGCCCCCCCCAATTACTAGTACTACTGTAGCTGACCTGTTGGAGGTGCAGCTGATATGGAGATGTGGGGGAGGAGCACTGACGGGAACCAGCATTTCGGTGTCTCATTACCTGTAATGTGATCACATCCTATGCCACACAGCCATGCCTGTATTTGGGGAAATCCCTTACATCATAGCACTAATACTGCAATGGAGTCTGTAGTAGTGCTTCATGTCAAACACAATCAAGATGGTTACACTTATTTTTAATTTGTGACATATTTTGATATGACTTGCTACGGAATTGCTCCTACAGCAAATCGGTGAACAACCGAACCCAGACCTGCTAAGCACCTGCAAAACGCCTTCCTTCGCCACGCCCCTCAGATGTTAAATGTCCGCCACCTGCCTCAGCTTTCAACTTTCCATGATCGAGAACGATATTTCACTTGCCAGATGTGGTTACAGCTCAGCCCCCATCTCAACACAACCCCCCAAAATTGTCTATGTAGTTAGACTTTTAACTCTAACGATCCTAATTTGGTCTCGCTTTCGTCATGCACTCAGGGACTTGGTTGTGTGTCGGCTGTTGAAAAAGCATAACGTCTCAAAATGCCACAGAATGCGCGTATATGACCATTAAAATTCAGAGTGTCCGTTACTGGTAACTCGTTCCGATAACTGTAAGCAGCTGCGATCACGAGCCTGTCGTGACAGCACTGGTGCTAGCTATCTAGTAAGGTAATGCTGGAAGCAAGCTAACTGGTCTCTACAACAAGCGCCATTTTGTACCTTTTGCATTTGACATCGCCATAACAACGGCCTGCTTGAGTATGCAACCGTGGCTGCGCCGTCATGGCAGGCACAATTCAGTGTCACTCGAACGACTAGCGGGCAGAAGCTGCCCCTTTCAAGAAACGGACTCGACTGATTATCAATACGGCGGCTAGCTTGCAGGCTAATGTTAGCTAACACTAGGAGGCTGTTGCCTGTTATGGCTACTGCAACAACAAGGGAAAAAAGCAATAGCACATTCAGTTGAAGCATTTTGGACATAAAATATGTCTTATATCTAAAGAGCTTCACCTCTGTATCCACGTGTGTATTTCCCACCGGTAAAATGTCTTCTTTTATTTTTATGGCAGATTGAGTTGTTGTTGTTGTTGATTCTCGTTGCTGGGTTCTTGTCGCCAGGGCTACCGTGGCTATGGCGCTTCGTCCTCACCAGGGCAACTGTTGCTACCCACCCGCTCCCATCCCTCCCCCTTCGTCGTTCTGATTGGCTGAGTGCTGCCAAATTCTCTTAAAGCCACAGGAGCAGCAAATGTCTACTACAAAGCCTTCCACGCCCATCTGTGTTGCATCCCTGTCTATCTGACCATAACATGTTACTGAACTGAAGCAGATGTTTTGTTTTATGGTGAAAGTAAAAAATCAGTGTGAGTCCTTGAAACCCGAAACATTCCTGCCAGGGTTGGGTTAGAAATGTGCTTTTAACTGTTGTCAGTTACTGTATATAAATTAGGCTACATTTTGGGATTTAGAAAGATGTTCCACTGAATGCTGAAAATATTGCACCTTTGCATGTTTCCTTGGAAAACGTGTATTTTAAAGATGTAATAAAAATTTAGTCAAATGTAATAGATGTTATTATAATTTGCACATTTTTCTAAAAAATATAATCTGTCCTGATTATACTTATTTTTTTGGTTAAAAATATAATATATAATATATATAATATGTAATATATAATAATGTATGTAGGTCCATATTATGTGCATTTACCTCCAGTGTTGATTTCAAGTACAGTCAATTGTATTTTCATATGGCTCCCATGACCCCCACGGGTCACATGTGACGCTAATGAATGTCAGGGTGGACACACTCCTAAAATGCCATTGTGTTTGCTTGGTATCATCACATTAATTACAAATTCATCATCCCCATTGTAATTTCCTAAACGAGCGACCTTTGACTATGTGGATACACAGATAAAAATGTGTTTTATTTTTGTCTGACTCATAATAAGACTTCTGTGTTATCTTCCTTTGAAAATGTCACTGGTTCTGTCTCTGTCCTCCCAGTTCACCTTTTGGCAAAGACATGACAGAATAAGCAATTTTCAAGAGAAAAGGAAAATTATACATAGGCTACTGAAGTAACGATGATGATGTCAACAACTGTGATATCGGTCACAATGGTCTAACCATGTTCTTGTAGTGTTGTAGGCAAATGTTAAATCTCTTCAGGGGATTCACGGCAACATGCATAATTAGGGCTGAAAGGTTATTTTCATGTGTTCAGGCAATTTTTATTTAGAAAGGAATTACCTTACAGCACAACTCTCCTATTGAGTATCCCATATGCCATTCATCGGTGTCAACTGCCAACGACTGCTAACTTTTTTCTTGCTTTGATTTGTTTGACTAATTTATTTATCTCAGATAATATCCATGCACCTTATGCATCAATCTATGGTACATGGGGGGCTATAAAGCAATTTATAATGCTGCAACATTTCAGAGGAAAATTCTATATCTGCAAACTGAAAAAATAAAGGTTAGATTAAGACAGAGTTGTAATTGGACAGTTTACTAAAGTTTATGTCTAGTCTCACCATTTTTGCCTTTGGTTGACATAATCATTGTGAAATTGCTCTTCATATTCACATCTTTACAAATGAGATGATGTCACAATATCGAAGGACATTCAAGGTGACAAAAGAGCTCCTCATGTTGAAACACAATTTGATTATCAAGGCCTCTGACATATCCGTTAAATATTCCACCTTTGGTCCGCTTTTTGTCTCTATAAAGGTCTCTGACTCTATCTCCCTTTCTAATCTGTTCCTATTCCATAGAAGGACTGCATGCGCAGTGTGCAGGGCTCCAAACCCCTTTATAAACCACACCTGGGTCAGTGAGAAAGTCATAGCCCTTACAAACACAGAGACAAAAAGCTAAGTACTGCTCAAATCAAAGAATTCCCTGTTATTTTAACCATCTCTGTTTTGCTTCATTTCCTTGGGGTACTATGTGGAAAGCTACAGTGCTGGCTGTGTGTCTGCTGGTGGCTGGGGTTCAGTCCATGGACGACCAAATATACGGGGTGAAGCTATGTGGCCGTGAGTTCATCCGGGCAGTCATCTTCACCTGTGGAGGCTCACGATGGAGACGGTCACTCAGGAGTACAGGTGAGAGGCTACGTCTTTACCATTGTCTGGTGACTAAGTCACATCCATTCATTGACATGACATCAGTTGATTTATGATTATAATGATGTTTCTGTCTTTACCTTCTTTTGATCAGAGATTGTGTGATTGTGTGCAATGGTGCAAAAAGCATAACGCAATTATAATGTCAATGGAGGGAGAATAAAATCATATTATTTCAAATGTAGATCAATGGAAATACTGCTAACTACAATTTAGTGTTAGGCTACTAAATAATAAGTGTTACTTATTTTCTTAATTTATTCTACTCTTATTCTCTTTTGTGTTATTTATTGCCTATTTTGTGTTTTATGTGAGGAGCTGCTTAACTGCCTTTCATTGTTAAACAACAATGATGATCTATTCTATTTTCATTGTCTGCTATTTTCAGAGAAGATAATCCTGATTAACGTAACAAACACGGACATTTACAGTTTTACAGCAGCAAAGTGAATAGTGCAACATCATAATAAGGGCACATAGCTAGTGTATCAAATATAAAGTGTAACAGTATCATGTAGAATAGTATAAAACTATATCAAAATCAGTCAAATGTTGAACAATAAATCAAATGTAAATAGATCAATAAAGGCAGCTTAAAGGGCAAATAAGACAGCATGTGAAAAATACAATAGTACAATAAAAAATATGGAATGAGCAAAATATGTAATACATAACATACATAACAATGAGTGCATACTCACATATGGGCGAAAAGAGGTAGTCTTTGATTATAGACTTCTGTCAGCTGTTTAGGAGTGTTTTGGCAGTGGGAAAGAGTTTTTTAGTCTCTGTAGCTTAGAATGTACCTTATAGAAAAATGTGCAGGACTACTTTACTAATTAATATAGTTAAATAAACAGTGTAGACTATGAATGTCTTTATAACTAACATAACTGAAAAAATAAATCAGCATATATGCATCAAGTAAACACTAAGGATCAATTGGTGTAATAAGAAGTATTGCACATTGTATGATGTAAACAACAACAGTGATATTAAAGTACCGTACATGCAGATGATGAGAGAGCTGCAGCTGCAGAGACCCCCACAAACCTCAGATTATAATTCAAACCCTGGCTATACTCACCATTTATATTATTATTAGATGTTTCATGATGAACCATTCCCCCTCAAAAAAAAAACAAAACTCCCCAAATATTAATTTGAGCCTTTGACCATAAAAAGAACTTAATTTGATGTTGGATCCAGTTGGGTTTGCATTTTTTTCCCCAAGATTTCTGGCATTCACCTCCTTCATCTTTCAATCCTTTGAATGACAACACAAAATGGACAGAATCATCACAAACTGTTATTTAACAGAAAAGTGTTCTCTGATTCTTCATTTGCCCATTTTACTGCTACAGATGTCTCAGAGGATCCATTCAGCTCCCTTCAGGAGGAATCCTCAGAGGTCTTGAGTCACAGTCCTGTGGTGGAGAGCTTCCTCCAAAGGAACAGAGACCTAAGCTTCACATCTGGAGACAACCATGAGGGAGTGTTCAGCAGGCCGACCCGTTCTTTCATCACTGAGGAAATCCTAGAAGCCCTGCGCAAGGCTGATCGCAAGGGTCGGGATGTGGTGGTGGGTCTGTCCAATGCCTGCTGCAAGTGGGGCTGCAGCAAGAGCGAGATCAGCTCCCTATGCTGAGAGTCAACCTTCACCATCTGAGTGAATACATGGGCAGATGTATGCATACAGTAAACAGAAAACATACATAAACAGACACACTTCTTATCATTTTATATCCAGTGTCTTTCAGTTAAACCATTATATGAACTATTTGAATCTTTTTTTCAGTATCAGTGCTGTTTACTTAAAGGGCTGCCATGTATTCAAAGTGTTTTTTTTATATTTCTGTTTAAAGTGCCCTCTGGTCTTTGTAATGAACAGCCATCTTACATCAAGCTGTCTTGTCCTTCCCACTCAAACACTTCACACAACTTTTTTTCATTACTAGTTGGATAAGTGAGTTTTGTTATAAGACAATTTGACAAAAGCTGCATAAAAGTTACTAATGTCTGATCTTGTTTGTAAATTAGATAGATGGCATACACAACACTAAATGTGTTGAAGATTCAAATCCATAATAAAAAAGATGATAAACATGTCTTCGTCTTTTTAAGTACATGGTAAAATTTTATCTTTCCTCAATTAAAATAGAATAGTCAAGCGTCACCTGAATTATGCTGTCCTGGCATATTTTGCATTTGAGCCACTTCCATAAAAGCACAGATCACTTCCAGTTAGTGTCATTTTCTGTGATCCTTTACTTAAGTAATACAGTAAAAACTCTGTTGCAAGTAAAAGACCTACATTAAAATTGAGTATAGAAGTAATAACAGCAACATGAGTCACATGCTATAAAAGTAAGATTTTCTGCATGGTAATTACCACTGTAACCAATACAACACACATATATTATACAGTATATTAGATATCACAATGCTTAGGTTTGTGAGCAGCTTTTTGGTATTGTAGTAGAAATATACAAGTTAGTTGAGGGGTTTCCAGGTACAAAATGACTGTTGACCGTTACATTGTACTAGACAGCATACAACAGAAATACTCTGGAAAAGATTGTAGGCTACTTGGAATAGATAGAGAGGTAGTTATATGCATACATAATTATTGAAAAAACAACATGCATACTGAGAGTAAAATACTAAATCCTAAAATAAATACTAAAAAGCAAATAAATTGTGCAAATAGGCAGAGATGTCAATGTATGTACACATGTGGAAAAAGCTGGGCTAAATGTATGTTTTTGAACCTGCTGCAGAACAGACAGAGGACAGGAAGTTGAACGTTAAGGTGCAGTCTGCTCTGTGGTCTGCATGGTGGTGTGCGTACGTGTGTGCGCGCGCTCTTGTGTTACGTCACTGGTATTTCCAGAAATGGGCGGGGTCGCCCGGTAAAAAACAATAAGAAAACTTTTAGTTCACAGTGAATTGCTGGTAAACCGTGGTTAGCATCGCTGCACAATGACGAACAGATGTTCCAGCGTGTCTCATGATGAGGTAATTACATTATAGTCAATATCTAATGATAGTTAGCTAATTCTGAAGAGCAACAGCCGGCTATTAACTCAGACAGAGCAATGTTATTCATGTAGTACTGTTGGCGTGGTGTGCTCACTCACCTTACTGCTGTCTGTGTTAGCTCATTCACATTTGAGTACATCTAAAGGCTGGAATATACTTTTCCGACTACATAATACGTTGTTCGACTCTGTAGCTACGGAGACCCCTCGAGCCCTCCGTCGTGATGCGTGTTGTGCAGCCCTGCCGTGAAATGCACCCCTCGGAAAGTGAAGCAATTCGCCTTAATATCGCAGATAAAAGCAGGGGAAAATACTATTTTATGATTTAATTATTTATGAGGGAGGTAGAAGAGAACAACATCGATTGCTTTCAGTCTTTAGAGCTCCTCTTCCTCTTTCTTTTCAACACAAAATAGGATAATAGCGAAGGCAAACCAACAACATATACCCCAGCCATAATTACTGAATGAATTAAATAGATTTTTTGAGCAGGTTGAATGTGTTTGGTTTGCCTTTCACAAGGATAATCGATGCTTTAGTTTCTGTCTTATCCGCGCTGCTGCAGAGATGACCTGTCTGTTTCTGTGTAGGGAGAGAGGCTGCATTTCACTGCAGGGTGTAATTAGAGGACCAATTGACGGACAGTTACGGGAATGTGTGTGTGTGACACATGGGTTGTCAGAGTTATTTGTGTCAAACTGCTGAATGTAAAGTACCCTGTGTTTTGAATCACGTGTTGGTGAATCATAACTTGCTGTGTCAAAAACACCAAACAAAGTGCTCTGGGTTAAAGAATTGGCTACAGGCTAGCCTCCGTGTGCAGTACAATACATTATATACAGTGTATGTGTGTGTGTTTTCCACAGATACTAGAGGCCTGGGTCTAAATGTAATGGCCACACTTGGGACAAGGTGGCTTCTGTCCATCTTGCTGGTCAACGTGCCTCATTGTTTTGCTCCAGGTATGTTTATTCAGTGCTTGTACTCTATACTGTTACTGCATTGGAGGGAAAGATTGTCATTTTTACTCCACTGTATTCATTTACTTTATTATCGCTACTGATGTAAGAGAGCTACACTACGTGCCAAATCATTGTGCAATCACATTTTTGTGAATAGGTTTATAAAAAATATTTTAACAGTCATTCAAAAATTCAAATCATTCAAATTTGTTAACAAGTCAGATAGTGAATATATTTCTTCAAATTTTATGCTTGTCAAAGTACTGTAGTCTGTATAAGTGCATAATCTGCAGAAAGCATGCCAAATTATTATGCAAGTTGGTGATAAGAGCATATAACTTCTGAAAATTAAAACCATGCACTTTGAAAATGATGTTTTCTACAACTATATTCAAACTTAAACAAAAACTACCATTTTCTTTAAATTGTATACAAAATAAAACTGTTAATGTCTTTGTAACATTTCATTTGGTTTGGTTTCTGATGACTTCTCTGACACTCTGTGCTACACCTTGTATGGCTTTCCTAAACTGATCTTTTGAGCTGTATTACTTGCCGTCATCCTCTTTATTATTGACCACAAGTTCTCAGTCGGGTTGAGATCAGATGAGCAGGCATGCTAGTTCACGAGGCAATTGTTTTGAAAACCACCGTCTTCTTCACTTTAGCTAATTATCTTTTCCACCATGTAAAGAACCAACAAGTTCGTCATCAACAACAACAGCCCAGAACATATCTCTTGACAATTTGACCCCTTTTCTCTTTGTTCAGGTCGTTTTTCTTGCCCGTGGACAAAGTTCAATACTTGCATTATGATGTGACATGCTTATATACACATGGTCTATGAAGTATATCAGAAAGCTTTTTAGATTGAAACAGAACATGTTTTATTTAAGCCCAAGACCTTAAATGTATCATACTAAAATGCTTTCACATTTGTTACTGAACAGCAGCCCTCCAGATTTTCAAGAAAAGATCACTTGCATAATAATTTGGAACATGTTTTGCCTGCCACTGCCGTGCCTACAACTTTTCTCATTCATAGACTGACTGTACTTTATTTTTCATTACTGTCTGTATTAAAGAGGAAGTGGTGACAAGAGATGTATTTGGACCCAATCACTCATTTCCTGTAACATTACTGGCAGTGTTTCCTTACAGCGTGCTGGTGTGCAGGCACCACTAAAAGTACAGGCTTTCGAGAAATGGGTAAAGGTGACAGTCTTGTGATGAATCGAAAAAATAGATGTGTGTTTCTGCGGGTATGGGCGGATGCTTCATGCACATAACGTTATATTTGAGACTATTTCTCTTTTTGTTTTTAGATGAAGTCTTACATCTAGTACTGTGCTTTCTTCTCTGAGATATTCACTGCCTCTCTCTTTGCTACCATACCATTAAATATATTTGAAGAGATAGAGAAATATATATATATATATGTATATATACGTATATATATATATATATGTGTGTATATGTATATATATATACGCACACATATATATATGTATGTACATATATATATATATCTATATATATATATGTGTATATATATATATATATATATATATATATATATATATATATATATATATATATATACATATGTGTATATATATATATATATACACATATATGTACGTACACATATATGTGTATATATATATGTGTATATATATATTTACATTTAAGTTCTGCAAGTAAAACTGTTCAAACTGACAGTAAATCATTGCTGGAGGATTTGACTAGAATGAGCTTTGGAGAGATTTCACTCCTTGCAACAAAGCATATTGTTTATTTTGATTTCTCCAAACTCCTTGTGTGCATCAAATGTTCTTTTGACTCTCAGCATCCTGGAAGATTGTCACAATGGGTCAGTGCCTTTGTTTGTTATGACTTATGGCAGCAGGAGAGAATCACTTTTGGTTGGTCTTTACCCCCATTGTTTCTCCAGGGCCTCCTGAGGCTCCCTCTCCTCCTGATTGCTATATCCCATGTGATGAGAAAACCAATTGTGTCGATATTCACTGTAGCTGGGATCCAGGACCGGACCCTCACATCCCCACGGACTACAGCCTGCACTGGGAGCCAGCAATTATCGAGTAAACATGACCAAAATTGTTCCTTATCTTTGTCATCTCACAACTTAAACATTTTGATGATGATAATTTGAGGACTTTTGGGGAAGCCCTCTGAATTTGTTTTATTCCTCTTGTCTCAGGGAGGTGCATGTGATGAATGGGACCAGTTTGAGTGGGATCATCCTTCGTGAACATTTCAAACACGGAGACCTTCGTGTTTGGGTCCAGGCTAAAAACCAGCATGGTTCTGTCAAATCTCGGGAGGCTGTGTTCAATACAGCGAATATCAGTGAGTCGGTCCTGGACATTCTCACTCATGAATACAGACAAAACCACCAAAGACCAGCAATAATAATAATAACAGTAATAATAATAGTAGACGTTGATACCTTTTTTAGATTATTGTTTTTTATTTAAGTGATATTTTTTGTTTTTGTGTCTCTGTCTCTGTTTCTAGTCAAGCTGCCTCCTCCTAAAGTCACATCGTCGAGTCATCAGGACTCAATTGAGATTTACTGGGATTCCAGCTGCAGTGAACAGCAGCTATCTGTAGGATACTGTGATGTCCGATACCGAACTGAGGCAGACCAAATCTGGCTTGAGGTATCTGAGTTTTTCTCTTCCACTATGGACCGCTGCAGGGATGATGTAACTTTGTAGGCTAACCCAGAAGTAAAAATGTAAAAACTTCAAAAGACTGGAGAATGATGTATTCGGACGTATTTTATTATGCAAAACAAAACTTTATAATCATAACCTTTATTTGAGGCCTCTAACTAAAACACATTAAAAAACAGTGACTTTGAATCAAAGGAACCAAAGTGCAAAAAATAATAAAAGGCACATCCCTGCATGGTGCACACTTTGTAATGGAATGTGTTGACAAAAATTGCAACAAAAACTCTATATTGTTGTTTGACCAAAATATGTTAATTGAATGCTGTTTATGTTTTTTTTCCTTTCTACACAGGATCAGGATGTACTCCATGGTAGCTATACAGTCGAGAGTCCCCAACCTGGCACAGTTTATGAATTTCAAATTCGCTGCTCCTGTGACACAGTCTTGAAGAGCGACTGGAGTGAAATCCACAGAATACGAAGCACAGAGACAGGTGGGTCCTCATTTGTAATGTGGTCTGCAAGTTTGGCTTCAGCAAGTAACCTGGAGAAGGTTGAAAATTCTTTTATAATTTCCTCTGTTTTATGCTGTTTTTAAATGTTGAGTTAATAAGGATTGTTAATATTCTATTTGCTTTCTTATGGAAGGGTAGATCGTTAATATGAATCTCAGCATAAAGACCTGAAACTGGTGGAAACTGGCTCTGTCCAAATGCATCAAAATTCACCTAGCAGCACATCTAAAGCTCACTAATTAATATGCTATGTCTTGTTTATTATTATTATTATTTTTGGGGAGTTTTGTGTGATATATAACTGATAGTTATGAAAGTAGGCGAGAGAAAGGGGAGGAAGCAAAGGGCCGTGGGTTGGATTTTAACAAAAAGCGATACGAAAAGAAATGCAGAAAAAAACAATTTGTATAATTACATTATACAGGAGTTAGGTGCAGTACTACTATACATTATTAGGCATGACCAGTCCCTTGGCAACCAGTGTAACGGCCCCTAAAAATTTGGGAATTCATTTTTACACATTTGCAGAGAAACAAACAGCACACAGCATGCTAAATACTGAGCTTTAGATGTGTGAATGGGTGAATTTGTTCCATTGCACTGCTCTTGAGCTAATCTGAAGGTCACATGAAGTTTGGAGGTCTGTAGCGATTGACTCTGCAGAAAGTTGGTGACCTCTTCACACTATGCGCCTCAGCATCCGCTGACCCTGCGCTCCGTCAATTTACATGGTCTACCACTTCGTGGCTGAGTTGCTGTCGTTCCCAAACACTTCCACATTCTTATAATACAGCTGACAGTTGACTGTGGAATATTTAGGAGGAAATTTCACTACTGGATTTGTTGCACAGGTGGCATCCTATCACAGTTCCACGCTGGAATTCACTGAGCTCCTGAGAGCGACCCATTCTTTCACAAATGTTTGTAAAAGCACTCTGCATGCCTAGGTGCTTGATTTTATTCACCTTCTGATTATTTCGCGAATACTTTTGGCAATATAGTGTAGCCAGGTTAGCGGTTTCCTTTTTTTCAGTCTTAATGCTAAGCTAAGCAGCATCTACCTGCATTGTTTTTAATTATAGTTAATAAATCAATCAATTAATTAACGTCAATATTAACAGTACGGTTACAGTAATTATGCAAACATTTAGCAAAAAGGACAAATTTATTTTATTAATTTTTTAACGCCAACAGTACTATCTCCCCCACTGAACAAAATACCCATTTTCTCTGCTAACTGAGAACCACTGGGTTCTTTTGCCATTATCTCCCTGGTTTTCTCTCCTTCTTTCTATTCCTCCCTCGTTCAGCCCCTGTTGGAGAGCTGGATGTATGGAGAGACTGTGGGATATTCCAGGCAAGCGCTGTCTGTGTTCTGACATGGAAGGTCGGTAAACAAAAAAAATCCACAATCATTAATCTCTGACTGAAAAAACGAACCTGTTTCACTTCATCCTCGTTAACCTCTCCTTTTTTTTCATCCCACTTAGACGCTTCCTATATCTCAGGCTCACGGTCTCATCCTGGGATATGAAGTCAGACTCTCCTACAATAACGGCACACTGATGGTGGTGAATATGTCCATAACTGATCCAAAGGGCTGGTTGGTGTGTGAGGGGATGCAGTGCCACTTCACTTCCTCTCTAAAGGATGCATCATCAGTCAGTGTATCTGCCCACAACGCTTGTGGTGCTACAGTGCCTTCTTATCTCGCTATGCCAATACCAGGTGCCCTGATCCCTACTGAATAAAAAGTAGACATAAGTAATAAATGTTCCCCTGTGTCAGGAGCTGTATTCATAGAGCATCCTAAAGCTAAAAGTGTTTTTTAGTCTAAGACTCATTCACAAGGCCTTTTAGAGTTAACAGTAAGACCTTAAAAGTTGGTCCAGAGGGTTTCTAAATGGCTAAGACCTGCTCACAATCAGTCAGTAATGCAAGATCTGCATTATCACATCAGTGGTTAGGGGAAAACATCAACAATAATGATTTTTTTGATGGCAGGTGAGCCAGGTGAAGAGAAAAACGAACAAGTTCGCCTTCAGATGGATGAAGAGAACCTAACTGTGTCATGGGATCTGCCATCTGAGCTCTCAAATGACCTGAAGGAATATGTGGTGCAATACAAACAAGCAGGAAGTCCTAAGGGCCAAGGATTTGACTGGGTCAAAGTGAATAAAAGCCAAACAACAGGACTGTTTAAAGGTCTGTGTTCATAGCAATACATGGGGTAAATCTAAATATTTCAAACATCTCACTGTGCAGCCTCAGAAAGTGATAAAGAAAACCATCATTCAATAAGGAACACTTCTTACAGTTTACGTTTTCAAGCAATGTGTGTTTAACTTTGGTGTGTGTCTCCACCTACAGGACATTATGAAAAGTACACACCCTACCAAGTATCACTGTTCAGCATATCACACAGCGGTACAGTACAGCACCTTTCATCAGTTATTGGATATTCCCTACAAGGAAGTGAGTATTTATGCATTGTTTGAGTCTGTTTCAGAATTTTTTTTTCTTTTGTCTCTCCATACATTAAATGTAATGGACTTGTAATAACTGTGTACCTTTCTCTGTCACTGTTCAGCCCCCTCTGTAGTGCCATCATTTTATGTGTTTTCCATTGCTGCCACTCATGTGACCCTGTTTTGGGAGCCTGTTCCCCTCTCCAGGCAGAATGGGGTGATTCTGTGCTACCAAATAATAATAGAAAATGGGATAGACCACCAGAAAGGTACGAAGCAACAATATGCAGTATAATACATTGTAGATGTGTTTAGGAAACATAAGAGCCAATTATTTGTGCAAAGAACAACAATCAGACATAAATGGTTCCCAGAGCATGTATCCTTATGACTTAGGTGATCCTCTTAACTTTTTCTAGAATACCACCAGTAAGTGAGTAAGTTTTTCCTTCTCACATGAAATTTTGTCACTAAAGTTGACACAGATACTCATGTTCCCAGAAGATGTATCCTTATGACTTTGTAGGTCATTTGGTGCTATCGCAAGGTTCACATTTAAAATTGATGTCCCCCTCAGGGTGAGTTTTAAAAACATAACTTTTCATCTAGCACCATCGGTCGAATTTGGTTAAACTGACATGTTAGTCAGTTAGCGCTGTTATTGTTGACATTAGCACTTACCTCAAAGCACTCCAATACCAAAGTATTTCCTCATAGAGCAGCCAGCATGACTGGAGACTTGTAAAATTACTCTCTATATTTCCTTACAAAATCAATCTGCATGTGAAAATAATGATGGCTGTATAAAAGGCATAAAGAAAAGTAGCAATAAGCAGTAATAGTCAATTTAGTTTGGTGTTTTACTGTCAGATACAGTATTCTCTGGTTACTTAACCTCACTCCACATATTTGGTTCTCCTAGTTTACAACGTCAGTGCTTCACCACAGCATGAAAGTAAGACCTTTAAACTACATCATCTCAGTCCAGGACAAGAATATGAGGTGCGAGTAAGAGCTGTGACTGCAGCTGGGCCCGGAGCAAATGAAACAGTAAAGTTCAAGACAAAACACCCTGAAGAATTTGGTATGACATCATATTTTAATTATTTTCTTGTTGAATGTGATGAGCTGCATGACATGATAATGGTATACAGTATAATTTACATGTATTTAAAGTTTATAAGAGGTGTAATTTGACATTTCTTACAACATAATAGGTGGATTCATCGTATGGCTTAAATAGTTGATCTCACTCATCCTATTTGTCTCTCCCTCTTTTTCAGCACACTTAATACCAGCAGTGCTTGGAATTATTTTTGTGATCGTAATATGCCTCCTTGTGGCTTTTTATTGGTGAGATAATCATCTTGAACAACATTTCTTTATGCCAATCTCTGACTGATGTATAGCTGTGGCACATCATATTTGTTTTCATTTTTTGGTCTTTAATAGCACTTAAATGTTATAAGCAAAAGACTCATGTGCTGGAGTGCCATAACTGTGGGCACATTGTAAGGATAAAATTATATTTAACTCAGATTCTCTCCAGTCTAATTTCATAAAACATTACTGAACATTGGACATTCAATGAACAATAGATCTTCAAATTTATGAAGAGTTTATTTGATTATAAGGGGTGTCATATGTTTGTTTGTTTTGAAATCTAATTATGTCTGCCAGTGCTTGTCGAGGAGAAAAAAAAACATGTCCACTGGGGCCTGTGTGTTTCTATGACAAAGTGCCAGATGCCCGCAACAGCTACATTTTCAAACACATGAAGCACCAGGTGAGACTTTTTTTGTCTACCGTTAGTCTAGTCTCTGCACAGGGTTGACACTGATTGTTGATCCTGAGTAATGTAATTATCACTGTATTCCTCTAGTAATAGTTCAGTAGCATCATTCACAACTACATGCTTCCTAATGCCAACAGGTCCAAGTTTGTTACTGTGTCCTATCAAAAAGACCAAAAAAAGCTTGAGTCTGTGTGTGGTTTCCCTTTAGATTAACGACTTGACTTTGAAGTGCATCCCTATCCAGGAGCCACATCCCAAGATCTCTCTGTTGGAAATTGTGGAAATCCAACATTGGGCTTTCAAGTCCTCCCTGGAGGAAACATCTGACCCTGATGGGTTAGCTAGGCCAGTGGTCGGAGATGGGTGCTCACAGGTGGACTACCAAGATGATCAAAGTGAGGAAGCTGGCACAGAGGAGTGTCACAGGACTGACCATAGATATGGAAGAGAGGAATATAGCAAAATGGTTGACTCTGATGAGGAGAGGGATGAGGAAAAGGAGAACAGGGAGGACTGCTGGACCTCATCAGAGGAGGAAGAGCCAATGTCAGGCTACGAAAAGCACTTCATGCCCACTGCTTTGGAAGTACAGGTAGCTTGATGTTTTCTCTATATTGACTTGTGGACATTCATCACAGATGTATGTTGTATTTTTTATACAATTTATTTTTTATGTGGAAATGTCATTTTTGACAAAGCCCTCTGTCTGCAGGACACCAGTGGGCGACTCAGGTCATTGGAGAAATTTACCTGCTAAAGCTAAAATCAGCCAGTCCCTCTCTCTCATCTGACTTCCACCTCTTGCTTTTGTTTGTCTTGGTATTTTGCTTGGCTTCATTTGTTAAGTATTTGTTTCACCATTTTTTCTTACATTTCCTGTTTCAGTAACAACTCATGGGTCATTAGTTATGTTGGGACTGGTTATTTAAACAGAAGCATCCATTATTTGTGTGTAAAATAAAATGTCATACATGGAACTGTATGTCATATATAAATAACCTTTTTTATAAGGATCTGGAGTCTGTCTTGTTGAATTTAGTTCACTTTAGTGACTGCTATTCTGGTGAAATATGGTTCGCAGCAGAAATCCAAAACAGTCATTCCACAGCCATAATAATATTGAAGTATTACATCTAATGGCAAAACACATGAAGCCATAATACACACACATATCACCTCATAGCATGTCACATATACAGCACACAATAGCCAGACTGAGAACAAACAATATTGAATAAATAGTATTGAATACTTGATAGTGAAGATATATATAATACAATATATCCTACCCTGTAAAAACTCCTCCTAAGCTAATAACTAAATTTATAAAATGTTCAAATCCAACAAATATGAAATAAATGTTTAATGTTTTTTTTCAAATGTTATTTAATGTGATTTGGAAAACAAGGCAATTTGAAGGACATTTATCACAGAAGCTTTTGATAACTTCCAGTTGATCGTGATCAAATTCCCACCCACATCATATAGATAGTCAGATGATTTATACACATAATAATTAACGGTAACTTCATTTAATCCTTACCACTCTGAATAATTTGGTCACTGGTAGTGTTGATTTATTTGTGCGGTATGTTCTGTGTTAATTATTAACATTATTAGCAAAAAAAGAAAAAAGCGAAGCTGCTGAGCTCTCTCATGGTTAGGAAACTGTACGGAACGGAAGCCGTCATAGGTCAATTTCAATCGGCGTGCTCATTTGAACATTGAAGAACCGCTACGAAGCAGGGAGGAGAGCGGCCCAGTACGATAAAGCGGCTTTCAACTCAATATTGTATGTACAGTATCAGGATGCTTTTACTTTGACGAAACCTTTCAGATATATATTACATCGGTCAGACAGTCCCATCGGGTAAGGTGATCTGATAAGGCGAATATCAAAGCTAGTGTCCGTTACATAGCATTAGCGTAGCTGCTATGTTAGCACTAGCGTTAGCGTTGTCAGACAGGAACCATGCTCAGGCGGCTTAGCGGCTAACGCCAGCTTACAAAACGTGTTCACCTAGTTTTAACCCATTAAGTCACTACAAACACAGAGTTAAGAGCGGTGCCACCTATGAACATTCAGATGTTAATGTGTTTTAAAATGATAAGCCAACAAAGGGCTGTATTTGGATAGCAGATGGCGGTATTTATCTGTTTTCATGCCGGGCACATTGTGGCCACCCAGCCGGGAGCTGCCCCGTCGACCAGGCCCAAGCAACTTTTGCAGCATCACGTCAACTGTGTAGAGACATATCAAATTATGGGTAACCAACCCATATGTTCAACGACAATGGCCGTTATGATGCGTTGAACCTAACCGCTCCAGTCTAATGGAGTTGATTGACCACACGGGAGTGCTCGCGACGAACCGGACATGGCGGCCCTGCTACATGGCTAACTTAATCCGCGACAACTTTTCTCTCTCCAGGCCGACCAAAACAGTGAATAACAATGGTAAATTGTGACTTTCGGTCCATAGTGTTGTACGACTCAAAATTTAAGACATAATGCGGTTGTGTAAGTTAGAGCAGCGGACCGGGTGGGGGTTGGGGTTGGATTAACTTGGAGCTTCGGCTAAACGGGTTACAGATTTTAGCTGGTCGTGTTCTTTAATGTCTTCGTTTTTTTCCACAAGCCGATTTCTAATTACAACTTTGGGTGTCTGCTAGTCGAGGCCACCGCTTCTGCGTTTCTCTTATCTCTTAAATTAGCCCTCAACGTTACCTAACTGTGTAGGGCCCCTGTCTGCCATGACCCTACTCCATGTGCACCATGGCCCTCCTCCAGCCACCTTAAGGCTTATTCGCCTCTTCTCAACTATTTAATTCGTTGCCTGATTAAATAAGAATGCGTTTCGCTGTGACTAGTTGAAGGCTGCTCATAGGACCATTACATGATATGGTTACTTACGATATCTTACACTTAATACCATCTCATAATACATTGGGTATAAAGTCTGGCGTTTGAGAAGTTCTTCTTTGAAAAGTCTGAATTCATTGTTAGTGTAAGGAGACTGAATGGCATCCCGGGGTTTAGTTTCATACTTTTTACTTTCCTATCCTGTTATATTCATGTGGACTTTGGACTTGATCCATCTAAAATACTGATTAACATTGATGATATTTGTGTTCATACTGTCTGATTCAGAGACCACTCTGTTTGATATCAGTTTTTCACTTAGTAATCTATACATGTAGAACTACAGTGTGTGTTTTTGTTTTTTGTTTTTTTTCAGGATGGAGTGGCAGCCAGATGAACAGGGACTTCAGCAGGTCCTCCAACTGCTCAAAGACTCGCAGTCGCCCAACACTGTCACACAGAGAGCAGTCCAACAAGTATCCTACTGCAGTGCAGTCTGAGGCTGTGCATAGGAAAGCTAGTGATATATATTAATTTGACTAAGTAATGATATAGACAGCGGTAGTACATATGGATTTCCCATGTTCATTTATTGTTACTGCTGCCATGTTATGAAGCAGAGTGGATGGAATGGGTGGGGATGTCAGAAATGCACCTTTTTATTGCAGACTTTTATACTCTCTAACTATATCTATTGCACATATTTGTTGTAGCAAACTGAAAAAAAGTATTATGGAAAATCCATTTGCATAAGCCACTCATATTTTCCAAGATTTAAAACACTGGTGAGTTCATGTAGCGGGACAAGTGCTTTATTATTCGTTCAATATTTCAACTTATAGTTGAAAGGTGAGTTACTTAATTTGGAAGCATCTTAACTGCCGTGCCAGAAACTTGAACAGCTCAACCAATTCCCCGACTTCAACAACTATCTCATCTTTGTTCTCACACGACTCAAAACAGAAGGTGAGTAGCCAGATGTGTTTGCTTGTCTTTCAGCCAGTTATACCACATCTAGACTGTTAGTCTACAATCAAAGTTCCTCCTGATGGATGAATGAATGAATGAATGTACGTACGTCAGACTTGACTATGTCAGTAAGCAGTCACTGAGGGACCACCTAATTTAATTTAATATGTGAGATTATCACATACATCAGGTAGAGCTGTGCAATTTTCTGACATATATTGTAGTGCGGTATAAAAATATCTACCATATGATATAGGCCTCTGTTGTTTTTCGGGTAATTTTAACATGTAGGCTTCTTGGTTAATTCTGTTTCTCCGTTAACGTTAGATACGCCATATAAAGCACATCTCAATGTCGGAATGACCACTGGATAATCATCCATTGTATGAAGCATAGACATAATGGTATGAAGGCTACTGTAACTGTAGCAATGCTACTGTTTTATGGTAGCATGTTTACGTCATCAGCAAGAACCTTTTGGCGGCGGTTGTAGCTCAGGAGTAAACGGGGGTTGAATGTTTTTGTTTTTTTGTTTTTTTTAAATCGCTCAAAATTCATTTTTATTACCAGCCAAACTGCATAGTAAAAGTACAGTGCAAACATAGCTGGAAATCTGGTCACGCAAGTAAGCTTCAGAATAAAAGCGTATCAGGGATATAACACTGATTACACTGCAGAGGAGACAGAAAAAAATCACATCAGGTGAAGAATTGGGCCAAGCGCAGCACTGTAACTTAATGTGTAAGCATTATCCATGTAGCATTTAAAGTATAAATCTTCTAGAGCATTATAATAAAAAATACACAGACCTGTAAAATATGTCTGGTTATGATTGGTTTGTTACATCTATATTTGTTGTCAATAAACACTTGAACTGTACCTCATTTAAATCATTTAACAAACAACCAAAAACAAACTCTTCCCCCCCCACCCTCTCTTGCAACTTATTTGTCCCCCTTCCTGTCCCCAGATGAGCCGACTCGCTCTCTGAGCGGTCTGATACTGAAGAACAATGTCAAGGCCCACTACCAGAACTTTCCCCCAACTGTTGCTGACTTCATCAAGCAGGAATGTCTCAACAACATCGGCGACCCCTCGCCGCTCATTCGTGCCACCATTGGTAAGTCTGTGCGTTTCATCAGCGTGTGGCATCTTTAATTATTTTTACGGGCCAGATTCCCTCCATACGCCCAAATTAACACACTCACCCTCACCCTGGCCCTACTTTCCTCTCTTATCCTCTGGAGATGATGCATAAAACATTAAAAACACCTGATTGTTCATGAAGGTATTTGTATTCATACTGTCTGATCCAGAGCGGCCGCAAAGGCAACTGCTCACAGTCACGTTGATTATAAATCATTATCTGATGTGTGGTTTCTTCTGCTTCTTGCTTGCTCCTCCAGGCATCCTGATAACTACAATTGCCTCCAAGGGAGAGCTCCAAACATGGCCTGAGCTGCTGCCCCAGCTCTGCAACTTGCTCAATTCGGAGGACTACAACACCTGCGAGGTCAGCACCTACCTGCTCTGTCCACTTTGTTTTTGATGTGTGTGTGTGTGTTTTGTTTTTTTTTTTTTAAACATTTGCTCAGGTTATAGGTATGTGTAGCTATCCAGGGGTCAAACTTTGTACAAGTCTGTAATTAGTCTCATTCTAGCAGATGCTTCAAAGCTAACAGGGAAGTAGAGCTGTGCGATATTACGATATATACCATAGTGGGGTATAAAAATGTCTACCATACGATATAAGCCTCTGTTGTTTATATCGTAATTTTAACGTGTAGGCTACTTGGTTAGCTCTGTTGCTAACGTTAAGTTACGTTACTCTGGTTGTGGTTTAGATACACTGTGTAAAGCACATCTCAATATTGGAATGACCGCTGGATAATCCAAATGTTCACTGTATGAGGCATAGACATGATGGTATGAAGGCTACTGTAACTACAGCACCGCTACTGCTTTGTGCTAGCATGTGTATGTCACCAGCAAGGACTCGTTTGTGACACTTGTAGCTCGGGAGTAAACAGAGATAAAGCAGCATGTAGGATGTCATGATGCGTGTGAATGATTCCTGCGGCAAGTTATTAGCACTCTAACACATCTTAAGTAGCAGCCAAACTGCAAAGTAAAAGTACAGCGCAAACATAGCTGGACGGAGGAGAGCGCAAATGTGTTACCAGTACATCACTAAAAAAAATTATATATATATAGTATTTTTTTTGGTGCCAATCAAGCATGGTTTGTACATGCATCCTGGGGTGAAAAGCACATGTGTTACTAATAACATTAATTATATCCCTCATCTATTTGGGTGTTCCACTGAGACAGTAAATCAGATGAAATGACAGACATCCAAATAGTTGCAGTTTTGTTCGTAACGTTCACCGTTTTAAAACCTTTAAGTGACCCCATGAAACATTGGGAATCTGAGTATTTTTTGAATGTGTGCAAGCAGCTTGATAAGTCTGTCATGCGTATGGAAATGATGAAAAACCCAGCTCATTGATTTACAATGATACCTATTGTTCCTATGATTTCTGATCCAGATTTTCCATCAGTGGCCGTTTTTCTCTTTGCGTCACAACAAAGCTCTAAACAAACATTTTGTGATTAACCCTTGAAGCATTCAGCTGTAAAGTGAAGTCTGTACCATGTTCTCAACCCCTTTTTTCAACCCCATTTTCTGATGCAGTGTCACTCTCTCCTCTGTGTCCTTGTATGTTTGCGTTTGACTTGACAGCCTCTCTGTGTATGTCCGTGTCTCAGGGCTCGTTTGGAGCACTGCAGAAGATCTGTGAAGACTCATCGGAGCTGCTGGACAGTGATGCTCTGAACCGACCCCTCAACATTATGATACCAAAATTCCTTCAGTTCTTCAAGCACTGCAGCCCCAAGATTAGGTACAAAGAGAGGAGCAAGACTCATTCTGATTGTTTGTATTTATCATCTGGGCGTGATGCATAATAACAGCTGACTGACGATGAAGGTGTTTGTATTCATACTGTCTGATCCAGATATTCTGACACGACTGTCACTTTACCCCTCACACCAAGTTACATCATTTGCTAAAATGATTCAGATAGAATCTCCCTGGCTTCTCTGTTAATGTGCCATACTGGCTTTATCATTTTGCTGCAGGTCCCACGCCATTGCCTGTGTGAACCAGTTCATCATTGGCAGAGCCCAGGCCCTGATGGACAACATCGACACCTTCATTGAGGTGAGCTGTGTGGTTTTTGAATATTGAGGTAAAGTCTGTGTTGCTGTTAGCATGGCAGACCTGACAAAGTTCTCATTATCATTTCCTCACTTAAAAAAACAAAATCTGTCTACCCATTGTCTTGTCCGTTCGAATCAGAAATAAATTGCCACATGAGAATGTATTTATTTTGTTGCAATTAATCACAATTTTAATTGTATGTTTAAAATCCCATCACTTTGCATTTAAGTGTTTTTAAGATCATATTAACCATGATTATATGTACAATTATTGCAATTTACAACAAGCCAGTGATGTTGACTGGTTTGCAGTCAGCTGACACCCATTTAACAAGTGCTTTTAGATTCATCCATATATATATATATATAAAAAATTTTGATTGCTGATAGCTCTGCTAATAGAGTTTCTTCTTTCTACGCACCAGAGCCTGTTTGCGCTGGCAGCAGATGAAGACTCTGAGGTTCGAAAGAATGTGTGCCGAGCCCTGGTCATGTTACTGGAGGTCCGCATTGACCGCCTCATTCCACACATGCACAGCATCATCCAGGTAGGTGTTGGAAATCACCTGTGGACCTCTCATATGTAATTGGATGTGGAGAACATTAGGCCACTTTCATATTTTGCTCCACTCCGTTAACTTTTAAGTGTGTCTTGCATCTGGAAGTTATGAAAAACCCAGCCCATTGACTTTTCAGCCAATTTGAAGCAATATGATTTTTTTTTGTTTTTTTTTTAAGGAAAAGAATCTCTGCTACAGCTGCAATGTTTATTTATTTTTAGTCTCCCAGCCTTTCTTTAACATTTGGTAAACTCCACAATATAACAGAAAGAGGATTGGCATTCACGTGCAGCGACTGTGCTGCTTGCTGCTCTGTGTCACTCATGAACATAGGCAACAGTCTGTCAGGGGAGAGGAGTAAGTCCTTCACTGCAAACAAAAGAATGAACTGTATCACTCAGTGAACAAGTCTGTGTTGTTGTCAGTCGCTCACGTACGTGAACCAGTGTACTACATGAGCATGAACTGAAGGATTCAGAGAATGAATCATTTTAATGAATGGATTCTAAAGGACTCAGTCCAGTCAAATAAACTCTTTTGCCCATCACCACTTAGTGTATGGTAAGGCCAGTGAGAGTCACATCCTCTCCCCAGGAGGGGCGTGGTCAGACACAGCTCATTTTTTATCTTTCACATTTTTTTTTTCTTTTTTCCTTCAAACATCATTTGTGTACACTATTAACAGTGAAAGCACAATATGAACATGAACCCCTTCCACCCTGTCAAGCCCTTATTTCCCATGCACCAAGACCATACATACATTGTCACATTCATATAATCTTATACATAGGAATATAAAAAGGTAACATATATATATATATATATATATATATATATATATATATATATATATATATATATATAGTTACATGCACATATACATTTGACTGGATCAGAATACAAGCACATTGGAGACGATTAACCCACCTTTGCTGGAAGTAATAGATAGTGTTTACACTGAAGTTGGAGAAGAGGGAGTAGTTGAAAGCAGGGATAGATTAGCAGTGAAGAAATTTCCTGTCGAGTTGAGTGAGATTTACATGAGAGACATGTGAGAGCAGATAGGAATGTAAGAATGAAACCCTATTGTGAAAGACTTAATGTTAAAGGAAAGGTCCCCACACATTCAAAAACTTTTTGTATGAGTTACGGATTGAGTAGCGGATCTTCTCTGGGCTCAAGCAGGACATAATGTCCCCCAAGCTCATGAACATTCAAAGGTACAGAAACAGCCTGTTCTCAGAGCTCACTGCAGCGACTTTTAACTGGCTGAAATTCAGGACCAGGGCTGAGTTTGGGGTAATTCACTTTGAATACAATGTTATTGGGCGTCTGACACTTAAAATTAATGGAAAGGTGTGTAATATGTGACCTCTGTGCCTGATTGTTCCTCAGTGGTGATATTTTCGTCTCAATCTCTTGATTGTTTATATTTTTTATGTTGTCATATTCCTATTCCTCGTCTCAAATACATGCTTTGCTCATCTCTTGTAGTACATGCTGCAGAGAACCCAGGACCCTGATGAGAATGTGGCACTGGAGGCCTGTGAGTTTTGGCTGACTTTAGCAGAGCAGCCCATCTGCAAGGAGATGCTGTCTGCACCCCTGGTGCAGTGAGTACCACTACTGCAATCACAACTACTATTACTACTATTAATACTACAATTGCTCATTATATTGTATGCCTATGTTTTGTGAAAGATGTGGTCATTACAAAAGTCAAACTATTGTACTGTGGACCATTTAACACAAAATCAACTGCTTCTTATCAACTTGTGTTTGAGATTTGTCGGCTGTTAAAATTGTGTCTACTCTCCCCTTAATAGACTGACACCTATCTTGGTAAATGGGATGAAGTATTCAGAGATAGATATCATACTACTTAAGGTGAGTTCTCTTTATTCTTGTACTGTTTAGCGATGCCCTCTCGTACAGAAACAGGCCCTTTATTGTAAGCAATAATGTGATACTGTGGGAATATGATTTTTTTTTTTCTGACATTGATGGGCTGAGTATCTTCAGCACAGACTTGTACGCTTAAGTGCGTCTAGCATCTGGATGTGATGAAAAACCCAGCTCATTGATTTACAATGATACTCAAAGTTCCTATGTTTTCTGATCCAGATTGCTATGGTGCTAATAATGGTATTTTCTCTTCATCTCTATTAAATTTGAATTCATATTTTCACAATTCTGAGTATACCCATTGTGAGAAGCTCTACTGAATGATAAATTTTTTTGCATTTGAGAGTAAGATAAATACAAAATAATGCAAGGTGCATTGAAAGGTATGTCTGCCTATGATAATGTAACTGACAGAAATGTGTGGGTGTTTTTTCCAGGGTGATGTAGAGGAGGATGAGGCAGTGCCAGATAGCGATCAGGACATCAAGCCCCGTTTCCACAAGTCACGCACCGTCACCCTGCAGCACGAAGGAGGGGAAGGTGAGGAGGGTGAGAACGACGAAGATGACGACGACGATGATGACGACACGCTGTCTGACTGGAACCTGCGTAAGTGATGGAGAAATGCAGTTCGAGAGACTCCACCAAATGTGGAAAGGGGTGTTGTGGTGATGTATTTTTCTTTCTGATGTAGGAAAGTGTTCAGCCGCAGCGCTCGACGTGCTGGCCAATGTATTCCGTGACGAGCTGCTTCCTCACCTCCTGCCACTCCTGAAAGGTCTGCTCTTCCACCCCGACTGGGTCATCAAGGAGTCTGGCATCCTGGTGTTGGGAGCCATAGCTGAGGGTAAAACTTGATTTCTCACAGAGATAGACACTGTGAAAGCATCATTGTTTTTCAAATGTGGCCGCAGTCGACTTGACAGGCTGAGTATCTTCAGCAGGGAGTTGGACTTTTAACTGTCTTGCGTCTGGAAATGATGAAAAACCCAGCTCATTGATTTACAATGATACCTAAAGTTCCTATATTTTCTGATCCAGAATTACCATTAGTGCCATTAACCACAGAAGACAAACTCTGCGATTGTTATGCTTTTTATGACTTTCCCATTGAAATTATGTGTTCTTCTCTCTGTGCCTCAGGCTGCATGCAGGGCATGGTGCCCTACCTACCAGAGCTGATTCCCCACCTTATCCAGTGTCTATGTGACAAAAAGGCCCTGGTGCGCTCCATTGCCTGCTGGACCCTGAGTCGCTATGCACATTGGGTGGTCTCCCAGCCCCCCGACTCTTACCTCAAACCCCTTATGACGGAGCTTCTTAAACGCATCCTGGACGGCAACAAAAGGGTACAAGAGGCTGCTTGCAGGTGAGCGCCTTCACATGCCTCTTCCCTTTTGCATGTGGAGATGATGAAAACCCCAGCTCATTGATTAACAATGATACACTTTGTTCCCATATTGTTGTCTGATCCACATTCAGCACATGTCATTCCTAGACTGGTGGAATTGAGCTATAATACTGACATGCCCATCTTGGTCTCTCTTTAGTGCGTTCGCCACCCTGGAGGAGGAGGCGTGTACAGAGCTTGTGCCCTACCTGAGCTTTATCCTGGACACGCTGGTGTTTGCCTTTGGGAAGTACCAGCACAAGAATCTGCTCATTCTCTATGACGCCATAGGAACACTGGCAGACTCAGTTGGTCACCACCTCAATCAGCCTGTAAGTGCCTGTGAAATTAAGACCTGCTCCATTTTTGTTTTTCTTTGATGTTTTGATAGTGATCTTTTCTTTTTTTCCCTAAAAATATGCCATGTAAGTTTAAAGGAGTATTCTGACTCATTTGTTTACACGTTTTTGTGTGGATTCAACAAACAAGATGTAACACTAATAAGTGAGTTTTTAGGTGCTTATCACCACCCGTTTCTGTCTTTAAGCTAAGCTAACAGAAAGTAGAGATTGGTATGGAGTGGTATCGGTCGTCTCATCCAACTCAATTTTTTAAAAAAAATTTTTTTTTAAATGACTAATTTTTATTGTATGCCAAAAATATTATTTTGCTGTTAATTTAGCACTTAAGAACATGAAAATCAATTCTCAACAGTGCATCTCGATTGGGAATCTAATAATAAAATACTTTCTGATTTATTTCAAATCTGTCTGCTTAGCTGCACTACCATGCTTAGCTTGTAGGTGCTTACTCAGACTTGAAGTACATCAATGGTATTTTAATTACATTGCACAAGGCAAATATTATCTTTTCCATGACTGAGACTGTAAGAAGCAAATGGTACAAGTAAGGGTGCATCAAAGTGACAAAGTAGCAGCATGCAATTTATTTAAAAACAAAAGCACTTGGTCAAATTGTGATTATTGTGTCAACGCTGATAAGCCCTAAACAATTTGTATTATTTCTCAGGAATACATTCAGAAGTTGATGCCCCCCCTTATTGCTAAATGGAACGAGCTGAAAGATGAAGACAAGGATCTCTTTCCACTACTAGAGGTGAGATTTTTAAAATGATTCTCCTTTTAATTCTATCTGGCTCATTTTCCTGACTCACAGACGCCTGTTGGGGTTTGTTTCTTCCAGTGTCTGTCATCAGTAGCCACCGCCCTGCAAAGTGGGTTTCTGCCTTACTGTGAGCCCGTCTACCAGCGATGCGTCACACTAGTCCAGAAGACATTAGCGCAGGCTATGGTGAGAAATGCGTGTGTTGTGTAGTTGATCTGTTTTCAGAGATACAGAACAGACAGTGAAACTTCATCTGTTCTGTGTGCACAGATGTACAACCAGCATCCGGACCAGTATGAGGCTCCTGACAAGGATTTTATGATCGTGGCCTTGGATCTGCTGAGCGGCCTGGCTGAGGGTCTGGGGGGTCATGTGGAACAGTTAGTGGCCCGCTCGAACATCATGACCCTGCTTTTCCAATGCATGCAGGTATGTGCGAGAGTGTTTTGTATTTTCTCTCCCTACTGCTATAGAGCCGGGATGTGTGTATATAAATAAGTACAAGTGTCTATTTTTTTGTTGCAGGATACAATGCCTGAGGTGAGGCAAAGCTCCTTTGCGCTACTGGGTGATCTAACCAAGGCGTGCTTCCTCCACGTTAAGCCCTGCATTGGTGAGTGTGCTTTATCAGACTGACCATGCTGCATCACGTCCTCTATCAGGGAGCACCCAGTATCCCCTGGTTGTGATACCAAATGTAACTATAGATGGCTTGATGTCTGTAACTGAGTGTTAAGTGTTACTCTGCTTGTATTGTAACCAGTGAGCATCTGTGTTGTCCCTCTAGCTGAGTTCATGCCCATCCTGGGGCTCAACCTGAATCCAGAGTTCATCTCTGTGTGTAACAACGCCACCTGGGCCATTGGAGAGATCTCCATGCAAATGGGTGAGAAACCAGCTCACACTTGACTTTTATTTATAGCGCTGATCGTCTGGTAGCTCGTGTATTTGGTTGCCTATGTGCGTGTTTCCAACCCAGCAGCCTAACCTATGGACAAGGTCTTCATGGTTGCAGTGATTCACAGTATGAAAACATTTGTTCGCTGCTTATAGTAGTACAGGCAGGGGTGCCGGAAGGAGAGAATAAGGAAAGGGATTATAGGAGCCCATGGCTGGCAGGGGCCCAGAGAGGCCCCAATACGATTCTAATACTGACACACAGGAACCGACTACACTCAGTAATAAACTTACTATTGCACATATTTTACTTACAATGTATTGGTAATACTGTTTATTTTGCATAAAATGGTTTAGTCCACCTGTTCCTTCAGACAGCCTGCAGAGCGGTAACTTTTCACAGACAGCGGGTGGGGGAGGAGACAGTAGGATGCCTCAAAAGAGGGAGGGGAAAAAAAAACCTCAGGAAATGCGTAGGGTCAACAGTTTGCCACCCAGTTCTTTCATAGGCAAGGTGGGTCTGTTAGTGGTTCATGTGATGGAAAGTTCTGGAACATTAGCCTTTTGTCTATTCTTAACTAGAGTTGTTCCAATTCCGATACCAGTATAGGAAATGCCTCCGATACTGCAGAAAAATGCTGGTATCGGTGAGTACTGGAGTCCAGTCACCGATCCGATACCACGTAATTTATTAAAATAGGAATCTACATGCAGAGTTTCCCGCAGCACTTTATAGTTAAGTAAGGCCTCATAGTAAGGTGGCTGCCTTGACAACAAATGCCCCCTGCTTTGACCACGTCCCTCTGAAAAATAAATAACTTCCCCATCCCCGCATGCACAGACAGCTAGCTAAAATAAGGCCGTATCACGATGAGGCTGAATGTTTCTAGATATTTAGTTAAGTTGTTGCACCATTTTGTTGTTTATACTGTTCTATTTAAAAATAATTTCAAAAATAATTGGCAATTTTTCAAAGTTTTTAACCTGAGTCAGGCCTCACCACAGTGATAATCATATCACAGTCATGTAGGCGTAGTATGTTTATTTATTTATTTTTTCTTTTTAATTATGAAATACTGGTATCGGTACTCGGTATCAGCCGATACCCACGGCACAAGTATCGGAGTCGGTATCGGGAAGGAAGAAATGGTATCAGAACATCTCTATTCTTAACTCGGCCCATAGTTTATTTTCAATGCTTCCCCTACCAAGTAACTGTCATGTTGTTTTCACAAATACGGGAGTGACAGTCAAAAATATCATGAAAATGCAGTTTTATGTAAAAAGGTATCAAAATGTTCCTATGGGGGTGGCCCAGTAAGACTTCTTTTCTTTTCATGGGCCCAAAATCCCTGGCGGTACCCCTGAGTACAGAATGCAACTATTCCCCATCTGTGTGCTTTGGTAAGAGAATTGCAAGCACATGTATGACTAGATCTTCTCAAATAACAATCTGAACCATGTGAGGAGACTGAGTGAGCAGTGTACTTTCTATTTGCTAGTTGCGTTCATTGAAAACAAGTGCACAGTGTCTGGATATGATGAAACACCCAGCTCATTGACACAAAATGATACATTTTGTTCCTATGTTTTCTGAACCAGACATAGCACACCTCGTGTTACAGCAGGTGGCACAGATGAGTGTTGGCTGTTTGCATCTAACGCAAACCAATCTGCAGGTCTGTGGAAAAAATGCACTGTTTTTTGTTCCCCACCAAGGATATGTTGTTTTGGGGAGTTCCACATTTTCTACCTGTTTAAGAGGTAGAACAAGTCTCTATGCTGCCAGTGTCTCTTTTTTTCAGAGGAATTGGGATTTGGCAAACTTTGCCTGTTAAAGTGAATCATGCAGTATGCCTTTCCACTTTTGTCTGCTGTGGAATGTATGTGTATAACATTCTCAAAAAGTGTTAACAGCATCAAAATCAAATATTTTTCCTCTTAGACGTATTGTGACAGGCTTTACAGGAAGTGCTTAAAGAACCTAAAGTCCGTATCATTATAATGTCAGACTCACTCCAGTGTTGCTCTCTTTGCATCACCTTTGTTGATGTTTATGGCTTTGCAGACCAGTGTTTCCCCTGGCTTTTTTTTTTGCTTTGGGAGGGGTGGTGCCTGGGCTGCAATGAGTGTAGTCCGTCAGTTAACATTGATTTGTGTTCACTTTTTTTAATTTATAGAAATGGAACATTTTTTAATTTTATATATATATATATATATATATATATATATAATTATTATTCTTTTTTTAGGTGCAGAAATGCAGCCCTATGTGGGCATGGTTCTGCCTCACCTGGTTGAAATCATCAATAGACCCAACACACCCAAGACTTTGCTGGAAAACACAGGTACACTTGTTTTACACACACACTATATGTTGGGAGATGTTTCAAATGGGACAAAGTTAAAGTGAACTTTTTTTTTCCCCCAGCAATTACGATTGGCAGACTGGGTTATGTCTGCCCACAGGAAGTTGCTCCACAGCTGCAGCAGTTCATCAGACCATGGTGAGATTATTGTATTTCTGATATTATGAATTACTTCCTGTTTTAGAGTTTGACATGTTCTTCATCTTTTACTGTCTTGTCGAAATGGATTTGATGTGTTCTACTTTTGCCTCTCCTTCGTGTCTCTCCCCAGGTGCACGTCGTTGAGGAATATCCGAGACAATGAGGAGAAGGACTCAGCCTTCAGGGGGATCTGTGTGATGATAGGTGTCAATCCTGCAGGAGTGGTGCAGGTGAGCGGATGTGATTTGAATCGCCTGAGGCTACAGGATAACTCAAGTTGAAAAAACTTTGAGGAGAGTTGTGCAGCACACTCTGGAATTGATGAAACACCCAGCTCATTGATAACCAATGATACATTTTGTTCCCATATTAATTTTTTTCTGATCCAGTGTCACGCTTGTCACTTGTTTCCATTCATATGGACTCAGAATTCCCTAGTAACAAATCCCCTTTGTGTCCAGGACTTCATTTTCTTCTGTGATGCTGTGGCCTCCTGGGTCAACCCCAAGGACGACCTCAGAGACATGTTTTATAAGGTGAGTGCCTCATCAGAAGGAAAGCTATATGACTGATCCCTTGGCCTCAACATGCTTTAGGTGACTAACATGTTAAGCTTGTTCGCCACACTCTGTGATGATTACCTATCAGACATTCGAAATCTGATTACATGGTGTGGATGATTTTTTTTTTTGAGTCTGAGAAGTGTGCACAGCTTGCTGTTTGTCAGGGGCGAGAGCAGTCAGCAATTCATCCTTCAACCCACTATATCACATATCCTTATAGTTGGACTTCATGATGGTTTTCTGGTTTCTTTTCCTAGATCTTGCATGGCTTCAAGGACCAGGTTGGGGAAGAGAACTGGCAGCAGTTCTCTGAGCAGTTCCCTCCTCTGTTGAAGGAGCGCCTATCGGCCTGCTATGGCGTCTAACCCAGCCTTCTCCTTATCCACACAGGACACCAACCTGTTAGGTGTGTACAATGAACGTACAGTCTCAGCCCCAGATCACCCTCTGGACATGACGGAAACCCCAGCTCATTGACACACCATTATAGATTTTGTTCCCATATTAACTGTCTGATCCAGAATCACACTTTTCAACCCTGAGCCTCAGGCTCTACAATGTATCTGAAATTTACAGCCAACACTAGAACTGTGTGATATTACTAGTGTGTCTATAAATGTCTGCTGCAGGATATAACCCTTTGTTGTTAATATCAATATTTTAGCGTTTTGGCTACTTGGTTAGCTCTGTTGCTACACTAACTTTAATATGATGCTGGTTGCCGTGTAAAGCACGACTCAACGTCAGAATGATCCAGTTATATCATGAGTGCAAAACATGGTCATTGTATGAATTATAGACATAATGGTGTGAAAGTTACTGTAACTGTAGCAGCACTGCTGCTTTGTGGTATGTTTACGTTACCAGTAAGAAGAAAGAAAATAATATATATAGAGATAGATTGATATAGATAACGTTAACGATATAAAATGAGTATATCAAAATTTTGTCCATATCGCATAGCACTAGCCAACACCATATCAACATGTTAGATGTGCATAACAGACTGAATCGAGATATAAAGAGACTGAATCGAGATATGTTATGCCATATGCTAGGCACTGACACTCAGCATGTCAATATAATTGGCCAATAAGATGGAGCAATGCTGCCCTATGCATGTTAGTGATTGAGACTGTAAAGAGCAAAGAAATTAAACAAAGTTAACGGCTGTGACGGCTGAAGTAAATGGCTTGAGCACTGAAAATGTGGGTGACAAGCTCATGGCTAAAAAGAACGTCTCTTATTTTGAAATATTTCGGTTGCTAAAATATAAAAAATATCAAACTGGAAGAGTAACTAAGATGTGTTAATAAATAGACAAGGTAAAATACAGTCATTTTGTAAGCTTGAGAACTGGGCAAATCATGCTGAACACTTGTGGCAACTGCCAGAGAAGCACTACTAAACGACTAACTCCATATATCCTTTTAAATGTGATTGGAATTGTCTGAGTTCGGGCTTGTGTCCACCAAATGCATTTTTAGCACTGAGAGTTCTCAAAAACTCATTTTCCAAGTGCCCAGCGGTGTTAAAAGTTGAACAGATTTCAACTTGAAGCTCTCTGAGCACGCCAGAGAGGTAGACCCACGTCTCGCCACTAAATCATCAGAAGTACCGGTAGCTTCAGGGACTGGAGACGACTGCATTTTCTCTGCCATCACAATGTGCTGCTGAACTGTTGCAAGGAGGATGCTAGCAAGAGGTCATGTGATCACTTAGGCCCACTAGTCGTGTGACTGAATCCTGCCATGCTGCACCGTGTAATAAGTGGTTGTGAGGAGTTTCAATGTGTTTCAATATTTTTGGCAAAGTAATTTTAATACTTGATAATGGAAATTACCACCTCGTCGAAACAACAATGACAATATTATTGCAGACAATATAGATCGCCCACCCCTACACTATAGCAACCCACAACCTACAGAGTTCTGTAAAAAGCTCATGTGATCACAAGCAGCACCACAATACTGTAGTCCAACAGATATCCACTGATCAAAGTTAAGCCAGCGCAACTCCTGAGAAAACACCACAAAGAAGTGCTGCTCTTCTTTCTATTATGGCATCTTCTCTTAATATTGTGCAGCCCTACCTCAGCCATTCATATCATCTCTACTTGACTATAATGTAGGATGTAATTTTCTGCCTCTCTGTTTGTCTCCACCCAGGTAAATGTAGGGGAGGGTTACTGGGGAACTCATTGCACTGCCCAGATCGTGGGGAGAAACGAGAGCTGGAGCGATGTGACCGGCATTGATCCTCCACTCAGCGGACGGACCCCTTTCCCCCGCGCCCTGTGTGACTCTCTGAGGGAGGGTGGGAGGAGGGTGGTGGGTGTGGGAGGGTAAACTGGGGATATACATATACCTCTGGGATTTAAATGCCTCACGAAATCCAACACACTCAAAAACAGCACCGCAGGGATCTTAGGTAGGTGAGGACAAAAATAGGGGGCCGCTTTTGACCGCCCCCTTCCTCAATTTTGATTATTCTGTTAATGATGGCTGGGAGGGGAGGGGTGGGAGGGGAGGGGTCAGGTAGGTACATTTTAAGGCGAAAAAAAGGTTACCTGAACCAGCATAGGGAGCCACAGTCCCAAATACCACAATGCATGTGTTTTTTAAAAAGGCTCGTGCCAGAGGCTAAACAGAAAAAACACAAGCTTTTACTACGTAACAATGCAGGAAATGTGCACAATTACTTTCAACCTTATATGGCGCTCCGGTGTGCTTCTAGATGGTTTCTTACTCTACTCACATTTAGATGAATTTAGTTTCCTTCCTTTATTGGTTACTGAATTTCTCCCAAATCATACATTTTTTTTTTCTTCTTCACACGAGATGGGGAAAGAAGACGCAATAGGTCTGTCCTCTAAGGTTTTTACCACTGCACTACCAAGTAATTGCATGGCATATGATCACCTCTTTAAGTGACGCATGTTTAAGTGAATGTCTGTCTTGTTGCTTCCATGATTTATTACATGGACTATCGTCAGTATGGGAGGCTGCCATAATTCCAAGTTGTCAGGCGCTCAGACCGTTTGTCCTCCCAATCATTCATATTGTCTAATCAACGACCCTTTAGTTTAATGGAGGCTGTTTTGTGCGCGAAGACCAACTATAGGTAGATGAATACAGGATTTGGCTTTACTCTCTGCAATAAGAACTCAAATACTTTCGGATATGTCAATCTTTTTTGCTGTTGCTGCTTTGTTTTAAGAGACTTTACAAAATGGACTCAATGAGAGCGGCAGGACATCACCAATAATGAATTAGTTCTTACTGATATGAATGCACTTTTTCCCCTTTTTTGTAAGAGATTTCAAATACAGTAATAATATACTGATCTTGAGACATAGTTGTTTTGTTAGGGCTGTTAATGGCTTGATTAAGTAAGCATAATGATAATGATAAGCAATGGTAAAATGACTAGGTAAGACTTGAGGCCTCTTAACATAGTTTTATAATGTAGCTCCTCCTTAAATGGACTGAGTAGGATTCAAGAGGGAGACATATGAGGTACAGTATTTTGGATCCATGTTCCAGTCCATCCGTATCTGTCTCACCAAAGATTTTTGTTGAGCCTAGGCCACTCGGCTTCTCCTGGTCATGATCATTACATGCTTTTCAGTGAGCTCCTATTTTAAGTCATTTTATAACAGGTGTGTTCTGAGGGATCTACCTTAGATGAGCTTTGTCAATGGCAATGCTACTCGCTGCTGGACTATTAAGGTACTTCTCCAGCTTTTGATCAAACTAGTGATTGTTGTTGCCATATACTCACCCGTTGATACTGTGTAGGAATTTGCCTGGGAATACACTGACTCCTGAGTCCTAATAGTTCTCCCTGACACTGGTTAGCTTATGTGAGAGAGTGGTGGTCTTTACCCAGCTTTATATTTTAGTCATTGTCCACAGTGGACGGCTGTAATGGAAGTGTGTGGCTGTTTGCTTGTTGGTGTTTTACTATAAAGGTGTGTACGTGAGTACAGTTAAGATGTAATTTTGCACCAACCCTACCATAAAGTCAGGCCTGAGTTGTTGTGGCCACTGAGTCTCAATATTTTCCTGTCAATTAACTTTTTTTTTTTTTCCCCACAAATCCTGTAAAATAAGTCACTCATGTAAGACACCTATATCTGTTCTTTATGTATTTTATGAAACAAGAATTGTTTCCTTGACACCCTACAGGGTGGATACTGAAGGCTTTTCCAGGACTATCTGGCAGGCAAGTGTTGAGGTTTGAGGTGGCCACAACTGATTTACAGGCTGAACAGATCAGTTCTTGTAGCAGCAACTGGTGAAGCTTTCATACCATGACTAATTGGAAAGATGCAGCTCTTGTGCCACAAAGAATTGGTTAGAAGTTGAGGCTTCACCACTCATTATGTTGAGATACACTAAACTATCTGCAGAAGTAAATTTAAATGCACATTGTCCACAGGTTGTTTTTTTTTATTTATTTTATTTTTTTTATTTTAATGTTCATGTGGCAGTTTTATTTTTTTTTATTAATTTATTTTTTGTTTTGTTTTTTTGTGCTCCAATGCACAAATTCTTTCAGACTTTAAAAGTTTTTTTTTTTGTTTTTATTCTTTTTATTTAAAGAATAATTTGTTTTCGTTGTTTTATAGCGGACCATTTCATTATGTCAAATTTGATGCTGTGGTTGGACTGAAGGAGAGTCGGTGCAAACCTTTTTTTTATTAGGAAAGAATGTTGAAAATTATTCATAACTTTGTTTCAATCTAGTATCAAGGCTGGCGATTGAATTTGATGTAGTACCTTTTTTTGCTCAACTGTGGTGCAGGTTGGATGTTATCTGATGTATCCCTTTTTATTTAATTTTTTTTGTGAATGGGGAAAATAAATTTTTTTTTATTAAGCATTGAGTCTGAATGTTTTTGTATTCTGTGTGATCAACTGAAAATTTGCACTTACTGATATAAAGAATAATGTATATCAGCTGATCTTGTGATCTTTTAAAGGCAACCTAGCATCAATAACTCTCCTTTGCAGCTTGTGCACATTTCACTATATGGACTTCAGTCAGTGTTATATTGTATCGCCTACCTCTTCAAATTTGTTCTTTGCATATGTCAAACCTGTTAAGGATTTTAGAAGTAAACTTTAAAATTGTGATGAAAAGTTAATGTAGCCACACCTTTAAATTGTTTGTTAAAGCACTTCACTGAATAACTCGCATCACGTAACACACGTGTCAGAGCGTAGCTCTGTTGTGTCAACCAACAAAGTAACCTGAGTGTTAAATATGCTGTTGTGCTGAATTGCTCGCCTTCTGCATGGATCAGCGCAAAAGAATGTCTCTTTAAATGCCTTAAGACAAGCCCTCAGTGAACTCTGGTTACTAACACCCTTTGAGAGAAAATACAATCAGCAGTCCCAGAGTAGGGAAGTTAATATAGAAAAATGCAGGCTAAGATCTGTGATGAGGTGCAACTTGTCCAGGGTGTACCAGGGATAGGCTCCAGCCCCCCTTGCGACCCTATGAGGATAAGTGGTAGAGGATGGATGGGCTAAAATTAAAGTAAAGCAAACTCATGTAAATATAAAATGAGTAGAATAGACTGACAAGACTTTGCGATTGATTCCCCCAATGGGGGAAAACTCACTTGCTACAGCAGAGTTAAGATATAGGAAGAAAAAATAAAACAACACTGGAATAATACAATAATTAAAATAAATATCTACAGTATTTTTTAACGGGGGGGGGCACGGTGGTGTAGTTGTTAGCACTGTCACCTCACAGCAAGAAGGTACCGGGTTCGAATCCTGGCCCGGGGCCTTTCTGTGTGGAGTTTGCATGTTCTCCCCGTGTCTGTGTGGGTTCTCTCCGAGTACTTCGGCTTCCTCCCACCATCCAAAAACATGCATGGGGATTAGGTTAATTGGCTGATTTAAATTGACCGTAGGTGTGAATGTGAGTGTGAATGGTTGTCTGTCTCTATGTGTCCTGTGATGAACTGGAGACTTGTCCAGGATGCACCCTGCCTTCCACACTAAGACAGCTGGGATAGGCTCCAGCCCCCCTGTGACCCTATGAGGATATAAAAATGATGAATGAAATAAAATCATGAAAAACAACATGAAATCAGTAAAAAGACAAAGGGAGTCGGAACTGAAGGCCCAAGAAAAAAGACAAGTCTTCAGGAGGCTTCAGCCGTTTCATAAAACAGGATGTGCCTTGTGCCAGTGTTTTTTGTTTTTTTTGTTGCTCATTTTCAGTCATATTTCAAAACCCACAGAATATTACCCCAAAATAAAGCACTTTGACATCGAAATACATCAATGGCACTCAGAGAATTAAAGTGTCTTGTCCCACACGACAACTGGATGTCACAAAGGATCAATATTAATGCATTAGAACCAGAGACATCTTTGACTCTTTGAGGTGGCTGTGTTGATTTGTGGGTAATGTAGGAGCCAGGCCTTGACAAGGAAGAAGACATCTCTGGTTCTGCTGCATTAATACTGAACCATAATGTCCAATGTGGGTGCGGCAGTCTAAAAATGCTAAATATCTTTTAACTATCTTTTATCATCACATCCATGACATGACTTCTGCCCCATTTTAGACCCACCTCCTCTGGCTTTATCTGCTCTGCTTTTCTTTTTTTGTTGTTGACAGATTGGATTATCACACCTTTGCCCTCTGCGTGTATGTTCAGGGTTTGGTGTATGTCTGTATATGGGCAGTACATTTGTCATCCTCTTCCTACACACACAAACTGGTCGGTCCACTCTGCTGAATCCATCTTGAGCCGCCCTAAACGCTATTGTGACTATTGTTTTGTTGAGATGGCCCTGAAAGACTTGACATAATACAAGTGACAGAAAACTGGCAAGCATGTGATGGGATGCTGTCTGGATATTTGTTACAACATAAAAAAAATTAACGGTCTCCTGACTGATCCATCAGGCAGCAAATATTTACACTCTACGTAGAAATCATTCAATCACATTGAATTTACCTGTAAACAATTGTGTCTGCGTTTTAAATCAAACTTAAATTTAAACAAATTCAAAGTTGCATTTAGGAAATCTTTTGTAAAGCTACAGTACAACCACTACAGTCATGGTGCAATTTGTTCTCCTAATGAGAGACAATCTGGTAATGCCCCATCTTTAGTTTAACACAACAAATAGTATAACTCAGTAATTGGATATTATTCACATATTTTCAACTCCTTAAAAGTCTTAAATACGTTATTGTTATCGCCTTCTTTTTGATTTTAGCACACAGACACAGTCTTTCATTGTTCTTTCTTCTAACCTGTTTTCTCGTAATACTAAAGAATTGAGGCTTTGCTGGCTAAAATGCTCCAATGTTGAGCCTTGTTTCTAACTAGGTGAGGGTTTGGCTTCATCTGCGTGTGACACACAGTACCTTTGAAATGCATGCCTGTATGTGTGTGATCATGTGTGCTCACAGATGCTTTTCTGCACTCCTGTGTAACCAGTGGATATTTGCGTTACTGTTGCATTTCTATTATCTCCAACCAGTCTGCTCATTCTCCTGTGACCTCTCACATCAACAAGGCATTTTCACTGGATAGATTCTCTTTTCCGGACCATTCTCTGAGATGACCATCCATCTAGAGATGGCTGTAGTGAAAATCCCAGTAGATCAACAGTTTCTGAAATACTCGGACCAGCCACACAAAGTCACTTAAATCCCCTTTCTTCTCTGTTCTGATGTTCCGTTTGAACTTCAGCAAGTTGTCTTGATCATGACTACATGAATAAATGCATAGAGTTGCAGTCATGTGATTGGCTGATCTGCTATTTGTGTTAACAAGCAATTGAACAGGTGTACCTAATAAAGTGGTCAGAGAGTGTATATATGTTTGTACTTTGTGAAGCTCTTTGGTGCAAACGTGTTTTAAAGTTAGCAAGACTTTATAATAGCTTTGAAGAAGTCACATGATATTGAGTCAAGACAGCTAGTTGATGGTTTAAGCTACTGTAGTGTTTCCTCAAAAAATTTTGGTCAACAAATTCTGACATGGAAAATGAGTTATTCTGGGATGGTTTTGGGAGTTGTGGCATTTTATCATTTTGTTGATTTGTGCTGATGTTTTTGGTGGATGGTTGTTTCTTGCATGGTGGAATGGGAGGGGCTGAATGATGGGGAAGATTTAAGGGTGAGAATATAGGAGCTGGACGTGGTGTGAGTTGGATTCCATTACTGACAAGGTTCTTCATCTTGTTGGTGATGAAATCCAGGCGAGAGTTGTTCGGACTGGGTTGAAGAAATGATGAATTGGAAATGGGTTGGGAGGATAAAAGTTGGGAAGGTTGGGAGTCTTGTGTTGGGGTTAGAGGTCAGGTCAAGTCAAGTCAAGTTTATAAGTATAAACCAATATCAGAAATTATGAATTTGCCCCATTGGGCTTTACAATCTGTACAGGATATGACACCCTCTGTCCTTTACAAATGACCCTCGCATCGACTAAGGAAAAACTCCCCCAAAAAAACCTTTTAACAGGGAAAAAGAAACGGAAGAAACCTCAGGAAGAGCAACAGAGGAGGGATCCCTCTTCCAGGATGGACAGACGTGCAATAGATACAGAATAACAACAATGAAAACACATTAACACTACATATCAAATTGTATGAAAATGTCCAACTCAATATAACAACAGTTAATATACAGTGTATATATATAGAATTGTATAAGAGTGTCCAAGGGGATGAAGAGCATCATCAAGCTATCAGCAAAGGATGAGAAGCACGTCCTCCTCTCCACCACACCAACCAGAAGAAGCCTGAGCAGCACGTCCTCCTCTCCACCACACCAACCAGAAGAAGCCTGAGCAGCATGTCTTACACTCCACTACACCAAACAGGAGAAGCCTCCGTAAGATGACCTCGTCACCACCACATCACTCAGTACCAGAAGATGAAGCCTGACTGGTCTGCACAACCACTACTCCACCAGGTAGACTGGATCCATGTATACCTGAGAGATGAGAACGCACAGGGACTACGAGGCACAAAATTAATCTGCAGCATGTGTTAAAGGGAGGAAGAGTAAACACATCCTCTTCTCCACTACTCTAACAGATACAACCTGAGCAGCATCGCCTCTTCTCCATCTCACCACCATCACGACAGACGAAGCCTGGATGACACCACCTCCTTCCCACCCAGTAGCCTCAGCTCGCGGACACCTGGGAGCTGAGAGCACAGGGACTCCGGGGAAGAAGATGAGTTAGTAAAATGAGTGTGTCAGAGAACGTCCCCCGGCAGTCTAGACCTATAGCAGCATAACTAAGGATTGATCCAAGGCAGCCTGAGTCAACCTTGGATCAATCCTAACTGTAAGCACTGTCAAAAGGAAAGTCTTAAACCTACTCTTGAATAAGGGGATGGTGTCTGCCTCCCAGACTGAAAGAGGGAGTTGGTTCCACAGAAGAGGAGCTTGATAGGTGACTCCCTTGTCGGACCTCTGGGGGCGGGGGGGGGACACTCCATTTGTTGGGGTGAGTATGATGATGCTGAAGTTGAAGCCTCCTTCTGCATTCACTGTCCTTCAGGCATGATCTGATATCACCAAGTAATTAAGAGTCCAGAACCAATGTTAACCCTAACTCTAACATTGGCCCTGGACTCTTACAGTGTATTCACATTTGCCTTGTTTAGTTAGATTAAAACAAACTAGTTTGTTTCCTCCCTTGGTTCGGACCTTTTTGGCCGGTGTGAATACAATCACTCAAACTCTGGTGTGAACCAAACAAGCTGACCGAGACCCAGCTGAGGAGGTGATCTCGGAGTGGTTCCTATTGAACCCTGGTGCGGTTTGTTTCAGATGTGAAAGCAGCTCAACCTCAATCCGACCCAAAATCTACCTTTTTGGATTTGACGGGCTCCTGTATTTTTTACGCATATGACACACAAACACACAGAGAGACACATGTGAAGCGAATGCTACCTGTTCTGTCTTCTGTACAGTAGTCCTGTTGTTACTGTAGCATGTTGGACACACATGAGAGCTCTTCTCAGCTGTTTTGCTGCACGTCTTCATTGTTGCAAAATTACAAGCATGATATTGTAAAAGTCATGTTGCATCAAACGGGCTTGACGCGCGAACATTTCTGCAAAAAGCTGTAACTGTATAAACTATATTGCTGTGAGGATAACGAGAACAGCACTCAAAGTCTCCATTGTTCACGTAGGTCTACATTTTTGGGCTTCCTGCTTTACCCCGCCCACACGTTTACCGTCCAGTGGTTGAATGACCTTAGCACGTGTTAATTCTGGTCCTATTGCAATTAATCAGCGTGAAAGCGAACAGCACTAAAAAAATGATCCGAACCAAAGCAAGTATCTGGTGATATCAGATAGTGTGTCCTTCAGAGTCCTGTTTTATCTGTTGTTCCGCACTACTTCTTCTGTCCTTGGATCAACGTTTCCGTCACACTGGGTGACACGCACGGTAAAAAATGTAAAAAAGAAGTATTAGGATATTGTATGTATCATTCACTGTTGTGTGCTTTACATACAAGTTTCACACAAAGGAGATTTCCTTTGTATATAAAGCATACAACAGTGAATGATGCATACAATATCCTTATACTTCTTTCTATTATCTTGTATGAAAATAATGCAAAAGTGGCCACTTTCAAGAGTAAATCATATACTATTCATGAATTACAGTACATTTTTAATAAGTTCTTTTCCGTATGGGTTACTTCTTGTAGCCATTATCTCCTTGATACTGGGGTTGAAGAAACATTGAATGCAGGCCACCAAGTTTCCTCATTAATCTGTTGGTGCTGGGCTCTGCCTGGTGTCCTTCTTCCCATACATCTAGACTGGACATATTTTAAACTTTTTCTGGTGTGAAATGTGGACCACCTGTATGTTTTATGGCACTCTGACCCCTCATTGCCTGCAAATGATGCATCTGGCTGGATGTGCATGAAAATTGAGTGTGTTGTGCATGTTGCTTAGACAGGGATCTAAATATCTATACAGCTTAAACCTCATGAAAAGAGGCTAAACCTAGTGTGATTCTGCAGCTCCTGCTCAAGTCACTCCACCCTCTATGGCTCATAAGGAATATAAAGCAGATCTCATCTGTCCTTTGAAAGGAGCACAGACAAGCACTGAAATCCTCTGTCAGCAAGCCAGACAGGTATGTTACCTACATGAGGCCAGAACCAGAGTACATAGGTATTTATTTCTCAATGCTATGTTTTTAATAATAATAATAATAATAATAATAATAATGATCATGATGGTATTTATATTTACAGAACTTTTAAGTGTTTTACATTGTTAAAGCAAATAAAATCTGACACTTGCAATAATGCAAAAGTAAAATGGAAAAAAAATACTGCAAAATAATCTAAGCTAAATGTTCATTGTTGCTTTAAATTTAATGTGAGGAATGAAGTGGTCATTGAGGGGAGATGGCTTTTTGTCTTTTTGTTAAAATCCTGAAATGAACAGTTTCAATTTGCTCATAAATATATTCAAAACAGAGCACTTATGATTTTAAAAAAAGTGTTTAAACCTTTTTGTTGGAGATCACTATAGATTTAGTAGCTCTGATATTGGATGTATTGATTTATCTGATCATGCACCTATCTCCTGTACCGTACATATTAGTGATAACCCGCAAAAAACATTATGGAGACCAACTACAAGTATCTTAAATGACCCACAATTCAGGACTCAGATGAGAAATGAAGTTAAAATGTATTTGGAAGAAAATGACACGGGTGAGGTTGATCTAGTTATGTTATGGGATGCCTTAAAAGCTGTAGTGCTGGGGAAAATAATATCCTTTTGAGTCCATAAAAAGAGAAAGGCAATTAAGACTAATGAAATTCAATAAAGAATTAACGGATCTTGAAATGCAACATAAAAGGGATCAATGTCCCAACTTGCTGATGAAAATAAAGAAAACAAGGAATGAAATGAATTTAGACAGGCATAGACATTCATAAAGCTCTGAAAAGCATATCTGACTCAGAAATGCCTCTCGAGTTCTCCACTTTATTTTCAGGGAATTTTGACTTTCAGGCAAGAAACGCGGATGAACATTTGTTTGGCATCCTGACATCCGCTTGTAAGAAGGCTCTCACAAGACGTTGGCTGCTTCCTGAGCACTCCACAATATCAGAGTGGATAGATATTGTAAATGATATATATGTCATATATCAACAAGATAACCCTCTCTCTTCGTCTGAAGAAAAATGTATTTTTAAATTATGGACCAAGTGGGTGAAATACGTAAAGCCTTTATGGCCGGATTCAGTGGAGTTAACAAATGATTGATCCTATATTGTTCTTGTCTCTGAACTCACCTTGACAATCTTCCCTAAATGTCATTAACACTGCTTTTAGATAGATTTTTTTTCCTTTTCTCTCTCTCCCTTTTTGTATAAAGTCCTCACATGTTCGAAAAAACTGTGGACAGCAGGAAAATTATACTGCATGTGTTTTGATATGCTGAATGCTGTCTGAAAACTAAAATAAAGATTAAAAAAAATAAACCTTTTTGTTGAAAGATTACGTCCGACACAGACAAATTATTATCATGATCATGTCTTAATGCAGGGCAGAGCAATGTGGAGAGAATCTGGAAACAACTGCAGAGTTTCATATTCTGTTTTTCTGTCTCTCTTGTCTTATCACAAAATCCTGATGGGGTTCAGAGTGTAGTTTTTTTTTTCCCTGAACTTAAATTGATTATTACTTGTTTACTCAAAAATATTAGAGAAAATTGGTTAATCTAATGCTATTTGTATGAAGGAATAAATTAATGCAATGTTCTGTACACTAGACTTTGTATACATGTAATGATTTATTTATTTGTCTATCTTGTTATTTCAGGCAAAATGGCAAACCACATCCACCCAATAGTTGGGGATCTCTATAGACCTACGCTGGCTGTACCAGAGGATATGCCAAAGATCCGGGGCTATGACTTCAACCAGGGAGTGGACTACAGCGCTCTGCTGAAGTCCTACCTCAACACAGGCTTCCAGGCTACCAAGTTTGGCTTGGCTGTCCAGGAGATCAACAACATGGTGAGATGGGTGCTGCACAGAGAGGATGATCATGTCATCAACAATGCATTAACATTGAGGCTGCAGGTAGCATCGAGTTTGTGCTTGGCAGCATATACAGGTACAAATAGCAGCATTAATGACTGAATCACATGATTTCTATCTCAACTTTGTGCCTGTGTAGAGTCCATGAGGTAAAAGTAAAAGCACTACAGAAATGCTGTTAAGCTTTTGGGTCTGGTTCCCCAGAAAATATAACACATTGAGGCCACAGCACAGCCATCGAGCTTTTGCTCCTGAAGTATCAAATAGCTTGACTGATATTTTTTTACACAATTGCCTTTGAAAAATAAGCTAGAGACATATTTGTTGAGTTTAGATTTTAATTTATTGGGTGCACATCTGTGAATTCATCCAGTTTTTGTTACTCTGCAAAGTATTTGTTTACAACTTGAACTTTTCATTCCACATCCAAAGATAAAAAGGCGTCAACAGCCAATGAAGTCGATGAATGAATATATCGATGAAGATCCATCAACCTGCCCCTGTCTCAGGAGCTGCACCATCTTCCTCAGCTGCACGTCAAATCTCATCAGCTGTGGAATAAGAGACAGTATCCGCTACCTCGTAGAGCACAAGATGGTGCGACCCTCTCCAAACACACTGATCATTAGAAATATATGCAAACGATACGTTAATGCAGTGTTCACTTATACAATATATATTCTTCCACCGTATAGGTGGATGTCTTTGTGACCACAGCTGGAGGAATAGAGGAGGATCTGATCAAGTGTCTGGGCCCAGTTTACGTGGGAGACTTTTCTATGTGTGGCAAGGATCTGTATAAAAGAGGTCTCAACAGGTCAGAATATGACACCTTAGAAGAAAGAAAACAGCCCCTAGTGATGCTGTGCTAAGGGAATGGTAACAGCAGTAGGCTATGCTAACATGCTAGGCATGTTAGGCAGGTGTGATGCTCACTGCTTGAGGCTTTTTCAAGGTTCAGTAGAGGAGTGGATAGCAAATAAGCACGTGGTCCTGTGCACACTAAAATCAGCATACTAACATGAAGCTCAAGAACAGCACTGTGTTTTGATTCAAATTTAGATTTGAATTAGAATTTTGAATCAATAGTAACCAAACCATGGGTTTCCAATTTTTCCTATAGACTTTCTTAGAAAATAAAATAATATAAAAAATATTAAATGAACATTTGTAAACCAAGAAAAACAGCTTCCTGTCATGAACACATGAATAGCTCTCATGAAAATCAGTAGGTCTTATAAGCTGTAAAATGCACAAACTAAAATCCAGAGTTATTTTTTTTCCTCCATTGCGCTGGGAGATGAGTTAGGAAACGCTATCCAGTTCTCTTTCAACACCCTTGCTGTCGTTTATTTGGTTGCACTTTAAGTTCCCTTTAAGACAAATTATAAAGACGGGAAAAGCAACAGATCTCTCAAAGTTCTCTCTGCCTCTCTTCAAAATAAGAGTCTATTTGGCTTTGGTATCACCAAATCAATCATCCTGAGTACAGAGGATATTTCAGTCTGGACTAAAGTGATGGAGTGACGTCCACAGGGCCATAGAGCCAGCAAGGCAAAGAAAAATGTTAACACTGTTCTTTTCCTTCACTGCAGGACTGGAAACACTCTGATGCCCGATGAAAACTATGACAAATTTGACAAATGGATGACGCCAATCTTGAAGCAGATGCTAGAGGAGCAGAACACTCAGGTGAGTTGGCATAATGTTTAACATTTGTTTTCCTAAAATATTATGCATTGCAATGTGTTGAAATAAAATGTAAAACAAAACGTGGATAAAAAAAAATAATTTTTAATACTTTACTTGAATACTTAAATTTTAAGGCTTTAGGTCAGAGATTGCTAATGCTAATTTATTCATTGTGGCGGCTGAGATGCACCGATCTGTTTTTGTCTTCAGCTCACACTGTAGTTTTACTTTTCTTCGATGTTTCTTCCATCAGGGTGTTCGCTGGACTCCATCTAAGGTGATCTGTCGACTGGGCAAGGAGATTGACAACCCTGAATCTATTTACTACTGGGCCTATAAGGTGAGTCCTGGTACACATCAACAGCTGCAATGGCATTTTTTTTGGCAAGTAGGGTCATAGACAAGCCATTGATCGACGTGGGTCCAACCTTATGCTGTTATTGAGCTGATCCAGTGTCTGTTTCAGAATAACATCCCAGTGTTCAGCCCTGCCCTGACTGACGGCGCTATAGGAGACCTCTTCTACCTCTTCTCAATCGAGAACCCCGGCTTGGTTGTGGACATAGTTGAAGGTAAAAGAGTTTTCCTGTCTGTTTGCTTAAAGTTTGAGTCCATGGTTGGAGAGAGCTAGCAAGATTTGAAAGTCGCACTCCTCTCAGCCTCCTCTGAGCTCCACACTCTCCTCCCCTCCCATCAGTGCTCCGTCCAAAGCTACACTGACGACCAGCAGCACTGACGACCAGTTTACAAGCACAGATAAGCCAGCATGAGCAAGTTAGCACTGAACGGAACGGACACGGAGTACGCAAAGCTCAAATTTTGCGACGGTCACAGTCTGCTCCACACTGTTGTCTCACAAAACACTGCTCTGCACCTATTTTTTACATCGACCCGCATTAAACGTGACGTGGACCTTCACAGGAAACTACTAGCGGCAGAGCGCTCCACTGTGGGAGCTTTGAGCTGAACGGACAACCAGATCCACTCCACTCACAGTCTGCTGGAGTCTGTGAGCACCTTTATAATGCAGACACTGGAGACTATGACTGTACGATATGATCAAAATGTCATATCCTATAACCTCTTCAATACAAGCCGTATCTACGACCAGCTTCCAGGGTGGAAGGACCATTTCACCCAGTAGAACAAAAGTGTTTCTGAAAAGAATCAAGGTTTCCAGCTTTAATGAGTTTCTGCGGTGTTAGTTGGTCTGACATTATATATTTGAATGCAGATATTTCGAGGTTGAACAACCTTGTATCGGCCGCCAACAGCACAGGGATAATCGCCCTGGGAGGAGGCGTAGCCAAACACCATATATGCAACGCCAATTCATGGGTAAGTATTTTGAATTTTTGAGTTTAATGTGTTCAGTTATTCCCCACATAGAATCACACCATCACAGCTCCAGAGAGTCATGGCCACAGCCCAGAATAAGCCCAGACCTCACTGGAAGATGTCGTCACCTCTAGCACCATCTCATCTCTCTGATGCCATCTGGAAGATTCAAACAGCCTTGCAGTTTACATCCATGTCTGTACAAAATGTTAGAATTTAATACTTTTATATTTGTGTGAAATTATCATAATTAGCATATGAATAATTGAGTTATGATCACTTATGTACATAGGGAGATCAGAGTGACCTTTGACCTTCTAATATAATCTAAACAGTTCATCCTTGAGTCCAAATGGATACTTTCTCAAGGCATCCCTGAGCTATCACATGAATGGGGTGGACGTGAGGTCTTCGTAACCTTTGACCTGCAAAATCCAGTCAGTTCATTGAGTCCAAGTGGATATTTGTGCCAAATTTGGAGATACTGGCACAAGGCGTTCCCAGATATTGCTTAGTTGGACAGATGTGAGATCACATTCTCATTGACCTTTGACCACCAAAATCTAGTTAGTTCACCCTAGGTCCAAGATATTATATTCACCAAAATGAACCAATGGACAGATAACCTGAAAACACGCTGTTGCTGCTGCTGCTTTAACCAGTGCAGAGGCAAAATAAGGGAATGCACTGTAACTTTATACGTGCAATCATAATAATATTGTGTAGCTTGACTTTATTTTTTGTTTACTGCAGGCTATCTGTTCATTTCATGCTCTACCCTCATAACTCCAAGTGGTCTCCCTTGCTCTTTGTTCACTTTACTGTATTTAAACATTGCTTTGTCTCCCTCCAGAGGGACGGAGCTGACTACGCTGTGTACGTGAACACAGCCCAGGAGTTTGACGGCTGTGACTCAGGAGCCAGACCTGATGAGGCCGTGTCCTGGGGCAAGATCAGAGCAGATGCCAAACCTGTGAAGGTACTTTACTAATATTGGATATTTGTTGCTATTATCGAGGTTATGTTCCACTCACTTTCCTTCAGACTTTTAGTTTTACACAAAGCCTGTTTTTGGTTTGCTGCTTTTATACCCATCTTGTGACTGTCTTTCCAGGTGTTTGGTGATGCGACCATAATCTTCCCCTTACTACTGGCAGAAACCTTCGCAGTTCATGCTAATGAGACTGCTGACCAGAAAAAAGAGTGAAGTCTCCTTCAACCTTTCATCAGACACATTTTCTTTATCGTCTCTCTCGCTCTTATTTTCAGACTTAATTTCTTACTTATTTCAGGAAAATTCAGAAAAAAATGATCATCACCTGTTAACCTGTGGAGGTGGACTGTAGAACCTGAAATTAATTGCAACCATTATAATTTTACTTTTCTGGCTGTATTTCAGGTCTTCTATGAGAAACAATTTTGGTATGCCACGCTACCTTTAATTACACAATAAACAAGTGAAATAAGCACTGGTGTACCTTTCTTAAGTAAAAATTTGAGGTACCGGTACTGTATTTGAGCATTTTTGTGCAGCTTTACAGTTCTACTCTGCTACATCTCACAGGTATAGCAGACTTAAGATAGTTTTCAAGCGGGCAGGCGTGAAGCTACACAAGAGTCATGATCTGCACATTCATACCCTGCAAGTCATCAAAAGGGGCACAGTAAGCATTCAGAAGCTGTCCGATATTTCTTTCTTAGAGTAGGCCTACACAAAACTCTAAATACTGTGTCAAATATAAACTTGTACTCTTTACACAAGATAAAATAAAATACAGATTAACAAAAGCCTGATTTATACTGTATATATTATATTATTAACATGTATTAAACAATACGGTTCTACTTTTTTAAGTGTTTTAAATCACAACACTAAACACGCGAACATCATAACACCTGCAAGCTAGCTTAAAACCATGGAGCGAGTGCTTCAGCATGGTTTACCATTTCAGAAGCTGAAAAGCATCATCAATGTATATGTGTGTTTGTGTGTGCGCCGCTAATAAATGTCCCCCCTGCAACAATAGGTAACCGGAACCATTTCAAATAATACTGTATATACAGTAGAGGCAGAACTAGTGCTGAAAACAGTTTCATTAACTTTTAAGGCAGAAATGCTGAGTAGAGTTTTGAGATTGTTCACAAAATGATTAATTACAGTAAATATTTCAATTTAAAATATTTACTCAGCTACACAGGCACCTGTTGGTACTACACTGCATTTGTTTGACAGCTATTGTTGCTTTTCACATTTTTTTCACTTTTTTCTCCAAATTTGCAGTTTAAGTGTGATTTTTCCTATCTAAAGTGAAGGACCAAGTGTTTGTTCATGGGTTGAGAAATATTTCTGCTTCAAATAAATTAATGAGTTAAAGTAAAACACTAGCACTGCCATTTTTTTCTGCAGAACAGGTACTTTTACTGTTAATACGTAGTCAGATATCAGCTGGACTTGGCTTCTTCAATCTAACTGACTGAAAGAGAGTCCACTTTTGCTCCCGTTGGAGCAGAAAACAAATACAACCAAAATCACCAAGTCTTTTTGTGGTCTTTACAAAGGCACAGTTTGGTTGGACACATGTCTTAATTGCATTCCTGATATGTTTCCACTACAATATGAGACATCTGAGGCAAGAAATAGCTCTTACAGGGACAATCTTAATTCTGGTTTTAATGGACTGTGGAAACATGAAGAACTGGTTTGAGATGAGAAACTGGCTCCAAACCAGCCAGGGACTATGACTACAAATAACAGAGGAGCCAACTAATGCTTTTCCCAGACTTAGATTTTAGTGTCTCTTTAACTAATTATTTCAAAAAATCAATCACTCAATCTGTGTTATTTTCTTCTGCTCTGTTAAATGGGACAAGCCATCATTTGTTGTTGTGCTGTTCGGTCACCTTAGCTTGCTTTGAGTGATAAAGCTTTGGTGGTGTAGCACAGGTTTGATTCGGTTTGTGTGTAGAGTTGCTTCATTCAGGATTAAACCTACATATGTATTGGCAGCTCCCTAGAAATATTTTCTTTTTGCCTATCCATTTAAATAACTGCCTTGCTGCCATCCAGTTGATTCTTTTATTTCATGCATAGTTGATAAATCTCTGTATTTGGTATGGCAATCTCTGGCTCCAGGTCATTCTGGGTTTTGTGTATTGAGTGGTCACACGTAACCTGTTTTGGGACATACCTCTATAATGCAACCTGCTCATGCTACTTTGCCTGCCAACATACATAGATAATTTCTTGACTGAGAAACATCCGAAGGATAGACCAACACCTTCAAAGTACCATCTGTTAGCAAACATACAGGTAATGTTAACAACCTGCGTGACAGAAATTAGATTAGTGTAGATCTGTGCTAAGTGTGTAAACAACATCTTGAAACGTCATGCAACTTTTTTTTTTTTCATTAACCCACTGTAAAGTTACTGTAGCTCTATTGCCTTAGGATTGAGGGGATGTGTTCATGTGGCTCTATCTATTTTTACATGTTTACATGACATGCAGCCGTTACTAGAGTAAATTTGTTAGATTTTTTTTCCCCTTGTTTTTAACTATTTTATGACAGGTGGAAGTGGATAGTTTAGATTTAAAGTTTTCTGTTGCAAGTCTGGAGTGAGGCACATCTGTATCAACTGGTAAACTAGCTCCACTCTTTGACTTTCTACACGTCATCTCCATGTGCAATATGATGTAATCGTATATCTTTAATAGGATTGTGGAGTTTGAATACCTTATGTTGACCTTTCATTGTGGTCACATGAATCAGAAACAGAATATGGTTTATTCGCATTTTTGCCTGGCAACAGCTGCGAGCTTAGCTGAGTCTAGTTTGAACAAAATATAGTCTGTGAATTAAAATACTTTAGAGGTGCTGATTGGCAGATTTTGCTACTAAGCTAATTTTCCTGTTTCCAATGATTTTGCTAAGATAAACTAACTGGCAGCTGAGTGTGTATAATTCAGGGGGTTTTCTCTGCTGTGAAATATAGATACTGTGTCATTTTTGACCCAAAGACAACACAAGGGTTAAGGGGAAATAGCTCGCTGCTTTCAGGTCTTGGGGATGATTTAAACACACAGTTGAAGGACTGATTTATGGCAGTGTATCTTTATTGTTCTTTCAGACAATATGGCGCACCATATCCACCCGATACCTGGATGCATCTACAGGGAGACAGCTCCCATGCCAGAGGGTACACCAAAGATCCAGGGCTACGACTTCAACCAGGGAGTGGACCACCGTACTCTGCTAAAGTCCTACCTCAACACAGGCTTGCAGGTCACTAATGTTGGCTTGGCTGTCCAGGAGATCTACAACATGGTGAGATGGGTGGCACACTTTGAGGCAGGAGAAGGCTGGATTAATGATTGGATTAATCTTTAATATTTTAATCAGTCTTTCTGATCCACTGCATATCCACAGATCGAGAGGCGTCAGCAGCCGATGAGTGGATGTGTTGAAGAAGACCCATCAGCCTGCCCCTGCCTCAGGAGCTGCACCATCTTCTTCAGTTACACCTCAAACCTCATCAGTAGTGGAGTTAGGGAGAGCATCCGCTACCTCGCAGAGCACAAAATGGTATGACCGTCCTCGACTATTTCGACAATGTTAAACTACCAAACTTATATATGTGTGTGTGTGTGTGTGTGTGTGTGTGTGTACAGTATATATACAGTATATATTCTTTCTCTGTATAGGTGGATGTCTTAGTGACCACAGCTGAAGGCATAGAGGAGGATCTGATCAAGTGTCTGGGCCCGGTTTATGTGGGAGACTTTTCTATGTGTGGCAAGGATCTGTATAGAAAAGGACATAACAGGTTAGAGAACATGTCAGATTAGCACAATAGAGATACTGCACCAGAAATGTCACTTTATATAGTTATCCTATATGTCACTTTGGCTGCAGGACTGGAAACACACTGATGCCTGAAGAAAACTATGTTAAATTTGACAAATGGATGATGCCGATCTTGAAGCAGATGCTGGAGGAGCAGAACACTCAGGTGTGTAGAAACTATTTTGATCATTTTTTTCTATTTCCAAATCACACCAGGGCCCTAAAGTGGGGGGGACCAACATCCTGTCCCCCTTCTTCACTCCCATCTTTGTACTCAGCCCTCATTTTGATCTCAGCTGCACATCTGTAAAGTTTCACTGCTGCATCTGTATACAGTTGTAACACTATCGTAGGGGAAAATCTTTCCACAGGCAGACAATAATATTAACATCTGGCAAAACCTCTGTGTTGGCTTCTGAATGCTGTCACCAAGACCACATTTTGCTGTGATGATGCAGACATAGACTCACAATACCAGCGCAGCTGTCACAGCTGCAGCGATATCCTTTTTTGATACCTACATGTTTTGCTGATATAATGAAAACTTAAACTTATGTAAAAACGTGAGTAAAAACACCCTTACAATAAGTTTCACAAGGACTTTCACAATTTACTTTATGATAAATTCCAACCATTCTTCAACATTTCAAAGGAAGAATTTCTATTGCTCTTTTGCATTATCCCAGCTGACATGTCCTGAACGTCGCTCTAGCCCTCATATTGAGCTTACTTTTTGTTTTTCTTACATCTCCTCCTGTCAGGGTGTTCGCTGGACTCCATCTAAGATGATCCATCGACTGAGCAAGGAGATTAACAACCCTGAATCTGTTTACTACTGGGCCTATAAGGAGAGATTTGCATCAGACTGGTGATCTGGGAACAGCTGCAACTGTTAAGTTATTATATTGTTACTCTGATAATCTGGTGTCTGTTTCAGAATAACATCCCAGTGTTCAGCCCTGCCCTGACTGACGGCGCTATAGGAGACCTGTTCTACCTCTTCTCATTCGAGAACCCCGGCTTGGTTGTGGACATAGTTGAAGGCAAAAGAGTCTTTCATGTCTACTTGCTTAATGTGTCTCTGCGGTGTTAGTTGGTCTGACACTATATATTTGAATGCAGATATTTCAAAGTTGAACAACCTTGTGTCGGCCGCCAACAGCACAGGGAGGAGGCGTAGCCAAACACTATATATGCAACACCAATTCATGGGTAAGTACTTTGAATTTTCAAGTTTGATGTGTTCAAGTTATTCACATTTTAAAGGAACAGTATGCAGGGTAGTGGCCAAAACTGGTATTGCAATCACTTTCAAATTACTGTAGAGCGGGGTCTACCCTCTCCTTCTCCCCTGACTAGAGGTTGCCAGCTCGGCTGCAGGATCCAACAGGAACAGAAATTGTTACATTGACTGAAAATCAGCCACCTTGGGCATCACCATGGGCATTTAGAAGGAGTAAAATGGGGTGGGGGAGAGCTGTGGAGGGCTGGGGTAAAGTGAGTGGAGCTCTGGGTCGGGGGCTGCGGATCCATGGTGATAGTGGCCGATTGGGAGTGCTGCTTCTCGGTCAAGGTTGGTGGGTAGCACCGGGTGTCCACCTGGAGGTCCAAAGTTTCAAAGTGTTACAGTGAATGAAAAGCATCCATCTTGGGTATCATCATGGGCACTTAGAAGGAGTGAAATGTGCCAGAGGAGAGCTGTGGAGGGACGGGGTAAAGTGAGCGGAGCTCCGGGGCGGTGGACCGGGGTATGCGGTGAGAGTGCTGCTGCCTGGCTGCTTTCAGCTGCCTCCATCTTTCAGAGGCATCTCCTATACAAATCCTTCTTTTATTTCACATTTGGTCATAACATATTTCGGATTCATAACGAGGTCTTTTAGGTTTCGTAACATTAGACATTATTTATCCGACACGTTCGTAGCTGCAGCTGTGGTAACTAGAGCAGAGCTGGCAACCCGAACGTTGACACACTACTGACTTGGTGACTGGGAGATAGGTGGAGGGTGGTGCATCAGACCAAAGCACAACATGACAACATCAACATCAGTTGAGGGCTGCAACATAGCTATTTAAATGAGAATATATAATATGACTGGACTACTGTTGTCAGTGAAATAAGTATTTGAAATGAACATGATTTCTTAATGTCTGGTGACATATCAGGGCCATTTTATGATCAATTTAAATACATTTCTTACATATTGTGCCTTTAAATGTATTCAGGCAGCATATGCACATTTAAGTATTTTGAATTTTTTAATGTTAATGTTATCCCCTCCAAATTGTGAATACATTTTCTTTCAAAAGGCTGTGTGGAAATGCATTTGATTTTACTGCAGCATACACATAAATTGTTGTTTTTATTTGGATTCATAAGGTTGACAGGGAGGATAGCATGAATTAATTTGGCACCCTCAATATTGATGTCTAATTGTTATCCTGTCGATGCATCAGGGCATTTACCCTGTGCTTTGTCTCCCTCCAGAGGGATGGAGCTGACCACGCTGTGTACGTGAACACAGCTCAGGAGTCTGACGGTTGTGACTCAGGAGCCAGACCTGATGAGGCCGTGTCCTGGGGCAAGATCAGAGCAGACGCCAAACCTGTGAAGGTACTTTCGAACATAACTGTCAAAGTTATGTTCCAGTTAGTGCTGATTTGTTATCCTGGCCCAACACAAATACTTAACGAACTGTTGCAGCCACCAAATATTATATATAGTAAATCTAATAATATAATTCTGTCATCACAACAACAAAAGGTAAAAAATGCTCTTCTTGAAACTGTGCAACCTATGTTTTAATACATGGCTTCTTGTTTTTCGTTCTAGGTGTTTGGTGATGCTTCCATCATTTTCCCCTTATTGGTGGCAGAGACCTTTGCATTGCATGTTAATAAACAAGAGAAAATATGAGATGTTGCCTCAGATTAATTAGAAAAACCAATAGGGCAGTTCTCGGCTTGTTTCTTGTTTTTGTAATTTCTGATGAAAATAAAATATGCAGCAACAGCTGAAGACATTACCAATCAACCAGATGGTTGATGTGTGTTATTTTCTTGATTTATGAATTCTATCTTGCTGTTTTTCCATGATGCCATTGTTAGATGTCTTGACACACACATTGTGCATAGCACTGCACATAACATGAGAGGGAAACCTAAGCTACACTTTTTAAAGGTACAAAATGTAAGAAATTTATTTACATTAATCATAAAATGGCCCTGATTTGTCACCAGACATTAAGAAATCATGTTCACTTCAAATACTTATATCACTGACAACAGCAGTCCAGCCAGGATATTCTCATTTAAAAAGTCAAGTTGCAGCCCTCAACTGATGTTGAGGTTGTCATGTTGTGTTTTAGTCTGATGCACCACCCTCCACCTATCTCCCAATCACCAAGTCAGTAGTGTTTCCTCATCCGGTCTGCTCGAGTTACCACAGCTGCAGCTACGAAAGTGTTAGATAAATAATGTCTAACGTCACGAAATCTAAAAGACCTCGTTATGAATCCGAAATATGTTATGACCAAATGTGAAATAAAAGAAGGATTTGTATAGGATATGCCTTTGAAAGATGGAGACGGCTGAAAGCGGCCGGGCAGCAGCACTCTCACCGCATACCCCTGTCCACCGCTCCGGAGCTCCGCTCACTTTACCCCGTCCCTCCACAGCTCCCCCCCGGCACATTTCACTCCTTCTAAGTGTCCATGGTGATGCCCAAGATGGATGCTTTTCATTCACTGTAACACTTTGAAACTTTGCACTTCCAGGTGGACCCCTGGTGCTACCCGCCAACCTTGACCGGGAAGCAGCACTTCCAATCGGCCACTATCACCACGGACCCGTGGCCCCTGCCCTAGAGCTCCACTCACTTTACCCCAGCCCTCCACAGCTCTCCGCCACCCCATTTTACTCCTTCTAAGCACCCATGGTGATGCCCAAGGTGGCTGCTTTTCATTCACTGTAACAATTTCTGCTCCTGTTGGATCCTGCAGCTGAGCTGGCAACCTCTAGTCAGGGGAGAGGGAGAGGGGAGACACCGCTCTACAGTAATTTGAAAGTGATTGCAGTACCAGTTTTGGCCGCAATCCTACTTACGGTTCCTTTAACTGCCTGCCAGGTCACTGGCCAACTGTTCCAAGATATCTGAGTCATAAACTAACCACAGAATATTTTTGAAAATAAGCACCAATGTTTTTGAGCAGTTTTAACAGGAAAATGGCATCCAATTGCATCTGACTGATTAGCTGCACTACTATGCTTAGCTCATAGGTGGAAGCTCAAACTTGAAGTACTTGCATATTTTAATTCAGGTTTACACAAGGTGCATATTTTGTTTGATGTCAGGACCGAGCTGTCTGGGAGTTTTTAAAATAAAAGAAACAGAAGTGTATTGCTGTCATTCTTCTTCATAACTGCAGTAGAAAGCAGATGCTGGATGTGTTGAAGCAACAAAATAGCAGCACACAATAAAAAGACAACATGTTATGCTTTGACTTTACTCTAATTTTGATTAACACATTGAGAGTCATAGTTTTACTAGATGAAATACTGTCAACTTTTCAGCACCAGGTTGAGGTTGGAGTTGTACCACTCGTCAATGTCACAATGGGTCCAGAGAATGATTCAAATCAAGCAGGAGGTGGGCTTCATAATTTTAACAATTTCTTTCCTATTTTTGGCAGGTGTGTTAAATATGGTTCCCCAGTGTTTCCCCCCAATATGAACCAGCCCTTAAGCATTACCACTAAGGAAGGGAGCTATAATTTTAACAGGAGGGGGTCATTTTCAGAAGCCTCTTTAAGTTGTCATTTTTTGTCTGTATTACAGGTTCATAGCCCTGTTTGTACTCCTCCAAGGACGTTATGCACACTGCATCATCAAACTGGACTCAAAAGGGTAAGTGCTGTGCACCACAACATATAGATAATGAAAAAGTCAACTTGTTTACCTTTTGAAGGTGAAATTGTAACTTAATTTACAGTATATGAATGTCCTATATTCAATTCAACTCAAGAACAGAAATAGTACACACACAACTTTTAGCACTTAAAATTAGTATCAGCGGTCTGTGCTGCTTTTCTATATTCTGTTTCCTGAAATGTCTTTTCCTCCTGTTCTGTGTCTCCACCTTCTCACCCATTCTCCACCTGTCTGTCTTCACCTGTCAGCTGAGTGGAGAGGCTGGAGTCCTTGCAGGAGATGAGCTTATGGGTGTGGAAGTCTGGAGGCTCAGAAAATGAAAGCGCAAGACCAACAAACCCTGTGGCAAGACTGAAAAACAGGTGCTGACAACACAAGCATTTTGAAATTTACAACATAATGCTAAAATATGACAATGATGACATCTGTGTCCCTTTTAATTGCTGTACATTCAAGGTAAACATGCTCACAATATATCAGAATCCAGTGCAGTAACTGGAATTATTAGCTACTTTGTCAAGCTATTCATTTGAACACAGGCCTACTCCTAATAAATATGCTCTTTTTGTCTGCCTTAGGTGTATGTGATTTAGTGGCAAAAGTGTTGTACAATACGTGATGTCATAAAATGACCTAAAGGAGTTATGATCAAATATATGTAAAATTACAACAAAGTGATGTAAAATTACAACATTAAATAAAGCATTTAGGTGACAAAATGCAAAAGTCATTATCTGTGCTGTTCACATTTCCTCTTTAATGTATCCTTAAAATGCATTGCTTCAAATAAGATACCTTAAGGAAAGGTAAATAAAGGAAAAAAGAAAGTAGCAGATAAATGTCCACACTAGAATGCTTATCTTGATTGAAAATCTGTGGTTGCACTCTGACTAGAGTTGTCCCAGTCTATTATGTGCTGGTCATCTCTACTAAGGATTGTCAGAGCAGCACACAAGTCTTCTTATCTTTGAAAGGATTGGATGAGGCAGCGATGCCGGTGAGCAGAGGGTCATTGCGTCTGTGATCCTGACAGTACCGGACCAGGTCTGCTGCTGTCAGCGAGATCTGTTAGGATAAATGTGGACAGGGTGGCATCCCAAGACTTCTGACATTGCAATGTTGAAATAAGAATGTAATAAAATGTTTGACAATAGTTGTTATCAGTATAAATGTGGAGCTTGTATATTCTGAATTATGCAAATCTTCAAAAACTGGTCTAGTGTGGAGCAGCTTGGGTTATAATGAAGCCAAAGCATGAATAGCAGGTTATTTCAGATTCTTACATACCTTGAATCTCTCCATGGCTGCCTCCACCTGAAGTTGATCCACCAGTTTTTGTGCCTGAATAATGCTGTTGCTGCTGCACATTTTTCCTGACATTGCCTTCAGTATAGCGACTCAGTGGAAACCCAGCAATCTGGTTTCAGGAGCAGCAGGATAAAGGTCTAGATCAGTGTTTTAGCCACATCCAAAGACTTCCTCTCTCACCTCTACTCCCCTTTTTATTCGTTGTTGGGGGCAGTTCAAAGGCTCTGTGATATAAAAGGTCATGGCGCAGTGTTGGAAATGTCATAAACATCACACATCACTTCACAGACACCACTGATGAATAGATTATTGGCAGCTATGGGCCAGGTATTTCTACCTTTAAGCAGTTTGCCTTTTACAAAAGGTGCAGTTGACTTGGCCAGAAAAAATATGAAATCTTTATACAGGACTATAAAATGTTTCCATTTTTGGAAGCCTCCTAGAAATTTCTACATTAGATCCAGTAGCCTACAAGGTGCAAGTTTGCTCATGTTATATACAATAATGTAACTGAAACCATCCGTCACAATGAGCCTTTTATATCAGAGGTATATGGGGTCATTTGCTCCACAGAAATAATCCTCAGTATGCCACTTTTCAAAAAGAAGCACATTGACTTTTTGCAATAAAACAATTGTGTTATCCACACCTTAATGCAAATGGTCAAAATACTCCATCTCTGATTAATAATCAAAATTAGAATCAGCTTTATTTGCCAGCTATGTATACAAGGATTTTGTTTTACAGCACTTTTAGTGAAACATAAATTACAAAAAGGACAGATGGCAGTACATATATATATATATATGTATATACATATATATATATGTATATATATATATATGTATATACATATATATATATGTATATATATATATATATACATATATATATATCAGCATCTATCTATCTATCTATCTATCTATATCTATATATATATATATATATATATATATATATATATATATATACAGTATATATATATATATATACATATATATATATATATATATATATATATATGAGATGAATGAACTAACATCAGCTAAAGTAAATGTATATATAATTATAAGTATAATATAAATAAGGTAAAAACTTGGAAAAACTGGAGCCTATCCCAGCTGTCTTAGGGCAGGAGGCAGGGTACACCCTGGACAAGTCGCCACCTCATCGCAGGGCACTACAATGACACATGAAATAAATATAGTTATACAGATATCTCATATACGGATGGGTATGACAGTGTGTATGTACAATATAAACAATAGTATACGGTACATCGTTTAAAGATGTTACTTTAGATTGTTCTTATGACAGGGATCGTTCCTGACACTGTGTGGCTGCCTGGTGTTGAGGGTTTAAATGCAATTTTGAACTGACCAAAATGAATTTATATAGAAATGGAAGACGGCTTCATTTTGGTTTGATCCGTTCGACTTTTGGTTTAAATGCAGTTTGCACAGAAATCGATTTTGGTCTTGTTTGTCCCTTTGCACTGTCCGTAGTGGGCGAACCTCTTCATTCATGCTTGCTGCTCTAATGCGCAGGTCGCTAATGCTAATACTAACTTCAGTCTCTGTGTCAAGTGACAGCCGACTGCGACACAACCATTCTCATCAACTAACGTCTCTTCAAGAATAGGTTTGTTTCTGTGTTTATCTTCAAATGTTAAATCACGACTAAAGGCAGCGGATAACGTTAGCTTACAGTTAGCTTGTATCCTAGCTAGCATCATACCACACTGCCTACACTGTTTTTTTTTGTTGATACAGAAACCAATGTTTCCACGTTCTCATGATTAATTATTGCGTGTAAATGCAGTATAAAAACTACATTTTGGCGTGTCTGTTGTAAATCTATAAAGAACAACTAACTGAAAACGAAGGGGTGTGGTTGAATACCTGGTTTGACCAGCAAAATAAGTGTCAGACTGGTTAAATTAGATATTGATGGCCGTGTTACCACTGTGTTTATTATATAATGTAAAGTCCCCCCACTCATCCCCTGAATGCCTGTCCCATTCAGTTTTATGTATATTACATTTCATGCTTAATAACATGCAACTCGTGTGAAAAGAAAAAAGTTTTACATAAACAAGTTTACATAAGCATTGTATAATTATAATGATAATGATATAAATAATAAAATGTCAACAAGTGTAGAATAAACAGTGCAGGATGTAAAAATGTCAAAATAAACAGCACACACACACACACACACACACACACACACTGACACGTTTCATGTACTTACGACATGAAACAGTGGTATGTAGAGTTTGTTTACAAGTAGCTGAATGTAAAAATCAATTAAAATTTTGACAGGGAGGTGATGCAGAGCTCAGATGAATAGGTCAGAATAGGTGTTTTGTGCTCAAAGTGTTTCATTCATGCAAGAACGTTGTTTGTTGCCACATTTGAGTTAACTGCATTTATTAATTTTGACACTCCTGTGAATGCTTCGGTCTCCTTTTATTAGCACCACTGGTCAAAGCTCCAGCTTCAGTTTTTCTGTACATCAGTATGGCAGTTTACCGTAGCTCAACATGACATCCCCTTAACGCTCTTTTTGTTTTCACAGTGAAGATGGCAGATCACGCCCCTTCTGTTGCTTTGGAGGCCATCCTGAAGCCTAGTTGCGAGCTCCCAGAGGACATGCCAAAGATCAGAGGCTATGACTTCAACCAGGGCGTCGATCTGCAAGCAGTGCTTAAGTCCTACGTGACCACAGGCTTCCAGGCCAGCAGCCTGGGCCTCGCCATCCAGGAGATCAACCTCATGGTGAGAGGAATGGCTGTATCGAGATGGGTTTCTTCTAATTTACCTCTTTAAGCCATGCAGATAGTTTTGGTTTTGAGATATTTGTCTCTTTGCTTTCTTCCTCTTTCTCCCTACCGCAAGACAGTGGAGGGAATTGTTGGTTGGACTCACAAAACTGAATTACAAAGACATGCTTGACAGTAGCAGGGGAAACAAAAGTATTTTGTTGGCTGGAAAAAATATAGTACTCACTGTAATCAGTTTTCTTTCTTTTATTTTTTGACAGTCAGAATAAAATATTTAATGGTATACTATCATTTTCGTCCATGGATTATCCACATTTACGGGGATACATTTTATTGTTTTCTTTTTTGTAATTTATCAGTGTTGTAAATGCAACAAACATAATTCTACTCACCTTGTATCGGGGTAGAGGAAAAATTGATATCATTAAACTTGACACAAAAAAAAACACAGCTTAATACCTCCAGAAGTTAGTGTGTTGTGACATCCTATGATCAGGCTGCTTCTGATAATTTGTTATGTTGACTGTTGTTGTCTAATGACCAACACCCACAGATAGAGAAGCGTCTTGAGCCCGTAGAGGAGGGTGAAAACAAAGAGTCTGATGAACCCCGCAGCATGTCGGGCTGCACCATCTTCCTGGGTTACACCTCCAACCTCATCAGCTCTGGAGTCAGAGAGACCATCCGCTACCTGGCAGAGCACAAAATGGTACAAACGCATAAATTTGTCATGAGGTCATTGTTACATCTAAAACAATCAACCAGCTGGACAGCAGACTGGTTTGTCAGGATGTGTCTTGTCACTCTGTTAGGTGGATGTGATCGTAACCACAGCTGGAGGCGTAGAGGAGGATTTCATCAAGTGTCTGGCTCACACATACTTGGGAGATTTCAATCTGTCTGGCAAAGCGCTCCGCCTGAAGGGAATCAACAGGTTGACAACTGCTGAATACTCCTCTCACATCACATCTTCTGATCAGAGTGCATGCCTTAAATGTAGCAGTTTACAAGTCAACATATCTTCATCATCTCTCCCTCCTCCTCCTCTTTTCTTGTTGGATGTAGGATAGGAAATCTGTTAGTGCCCAATGACAACTACTGTAAGTTTGAAGACTGGCTGATGCCCATCCTGGACCAGATGCTGCTGGAGCAGAACACAGAGGTGGGTCTCTCTTTATTGCACCCCAGCACAGCTGTGTGAAATAGCAGTAGTCTGATGGCATCACAGGAAATACAGTTGTGCAGTCAGGATGTTCCAAACACTACAATTATAATATTGTGTACATCATGACATATTTTGCCTATTTTTGTGATTTCAGGGCATCCGTTGGACTCCCTCCAAAATGATCCACAGGCTTGGCAAGGAGATCAATAATACAGACTCTGTTTACTACTGGGCATACAAGGTGAGCCCTTGTTTATGTTAATGTATGCGTCATAAAGCAACCAAAAAGACCAGAAAAACAGAGAACAAAAAGTTACCTTGACTCGCTCCAGTTTATTGAAGACATTTCTCCCTCCAGAAATGAAGAAGCCTCCTCTTAATAATGGTTCTTTATTAATTATTCTTTGCTCTTTGGATTGACCGTGATCTGGATGAATGACGGTCTTCACAGGAATGTTATTATGGTGGGTTTATGTTGTTGTTATTATATGCCCTTTCAGAATGACATCCCAGTGTTCAGTCCTGCTCTGACAGATGGCTCTCTGGGCGACATGCTCTACTTCCACTCCTTTAAGAACCCTGGCCTGGTTTTGGACATAGTGGAAGGTAAAAACAACCTTCCTGCTGCTTTCAGTGTTCTGTTGGTCATGTCATGAGTGTGTGGACTTTATTTCAGATATTCGCAGGATGAACAGCCAGGCAGTGTTTGCCAAAAGGACAGGAATGATCATCCTGGGAGGAGGGCTGGTCAAACATCACATATGCAATGCTAATCTGATGGTAACTAACTTCACATGATCTTTATTTCTATACACAACTTCAGAATAGCTTTTATATGCAATTATGCAAAAGAGTGGCAACCAGTAGGAGAATTAACATTGAATTTACTGAAATTACATTACATTAAATTTTGAGAAAGTGTTTCCATTTCATGCTCCTTCATACTTCTACTCCACGACAATTCAAAAGAAATATATCATAGTTTTTACTTCACAACATTGATTTAGCAGCTTTAATTAGAAGTTGCTTTCCATGTTAATATTTTACATCTAAATGTTGTCTTGTATTTATGTAATATAATGAACTAATCAATTGTTGGTTTGTAAAGTTAAAATTAGGTCCCCCTCCAACTACAATAGTAATGCACATACATGAAATGTGATATTTTGTGATGAAAGTTATATTTTTTATGTAAGACTATTTTTAGCTATAGCTTTATTGGCACTTTTACTTAAGTAAGGCTGTGAATTCTTCCTCTACTACTGTTGGTCATGGACATTTTGTGTGAAATTGTGCATAGTTACGATAAAGTCAAGAAAAAGTTGTTGTCTTCTCCATATTTACCCACATCTGGATAATACTCTTTTATCATAGATGGAGTCAGCTGTCACAGTGTCAGAGTGGGTTAAGGAAAAAGGAAACTTCCTAAAACTCTATTAACCACGACAAGTAAAGTACTTCCTCTTCTGACACGCTGTCTCTCCTCTCCTTCCAGAGGAACGGAGCTGACCATGCTGTGTTTGTGAACACCGGTCAGGAGTTTGATGGCTCCGACTCTGGGGCCAGACCTGATGAGGCCGTGTCCTGGGGCAAGATCAGAGCAGACGCCAAACCAGTGAAGGTACTTCACCAGTAATATTAGCCGAGACCATAATGAGACAAATGTAAACTTAAAAGAGCTCTGGGAGTTGATGTCACACAATCCCGATATGCAACTGTCAAAACCAAAACGCCGCCATTTTGGCAGTAAAGCTCTCTGTTTAAACTACTGCCAGGGATCTCGCCGCTTGCAGCTAAACGCCTATAAACGTTTCTCAGAGATATAATGGATAGCTGTTGTGCTCCGGGATGCCAGAGCAGCTGAGGACAAGCAAAGGGAAGATCATTTTACTGGATTCTCAAAGACAGAGATGGAAAACTGCCATAAAACATGTAAGAATCGATCGTAAGAAAACAGAGAGGTGGGAAGCAGCAGCGACCACTTTACATCAGCTACAGAATCCAATGTTCCCTAAACTTATATCTTTCTTATATCTGATTTATTTTACATGCTTTTATTACGATTCTGAACGGTTGTACTCTCATCAAACGCGCGTTAGACCAAGATATTATGACATAGATTTTGCGGTGCTTCCCGTTGCTCACACAGCAACAAGCAAAAGCAGCGTAAAAGTGTTTGTCTGCAGGGTCGTTTCAGTCTTCCTTAAGATAAAACTCAATGCACGTTATGCGCTTGTGCTGTTTGCATGTCTGTTCTTGTGATTACAGCAAGGAACAGAGCATTGTGTGATTTCTAGCAATATGATTCACAAGAGAAGAGATTTTAAAACATCTCCAACTTCTAAACCTTGTCAAGATTCATGAAAAGTATACTGGGGACATGATAAGGGTCAGAGATATTAAGTCTTTAGTACTGTCTTGTGCATATTGTCATATCTTGTGATTTAAAACTCTGAAGGTGTAAATTGTCTGCCGCCGCCACTCATTTTCATGTGGATTTTACTGCCAATATGGCGCGGTAAACAAACAAAATCACGTGGGGTCTGGAGCTCCATAGTTTATTTATTTATTTATTTATTTTTTTCCATCAGATATCATTTTCTTAGAAGTTATCCTGAGATGTCCCCCTAATGCCTCAGTTAGTCATTCCATGTGTTTCCCAGATGCCCTTTGGCAGCTTATAATGCAGTTGAATGACTTTCAGATTGGATTTTCCATGCCATTTGGCTGATATCAAACATTAACACTGTAGATTTTTACATTGAAACATCTCATATAATCTCATCAGACATGCAGTGACTCTGAAGCAGCATTATGCCAGTGAGACAGATTTCGAAACAAATGTCCAGAAATACAACATAAAGCTGACAAAATATCATCCATCCATCCATCCATCCATCCATTTTCTACAGCTTATCCTCATAGTGTCGTGGGGGGGCTGGAGCCTATCCCAGCTGTCTTAGGGTGAAAGACAGCGTACACCCTGGACAAGTTTCCAGTTCATCACAGGACACATAGAGACAGACAACCACTCACACTCACATTCATACCTACGGTCAATTTAAATCAGCCAATTAACCTAATCCCCATGCATGTTTTTGGATGGTGGGAGGAAGCCAGAGTACCTGGAGAGAACCCATGCAGACACGGGGAGAACATGCACGACAAAATATTAACCTTTATTTGTTACTTTTTATTTGAAAAAGCAGACATTTTGCATTTGAGTGCATGTACATGAGTACACACAGAAATGTTTTAGGAAATTGTTATGTTGCGCATGATAATTGTAAACATGCAACGAGGCTGAGCAGCAGTGTGCAGGACCTTTTGAAGTAGGATGTTTTAACACATTTTGGCCTCACGGTGGCAGTGTCTGCGCAGTGTTTGATCCAAAGCGGCCTCATTGTGACAGCAAAGCATCAGAACGTAAATATGAAAATCAGGGCCTGGAATGAGTTTAGTGGAGTAAGACTGTAACAAATGTAACATCCCAGAAAAGTGGTACACTGCTGCGTTCTTTGTTCCCAGGTTTATGCAGATGCCTCTTTAGTCTTCCCTCTGATTGTGGCCGAGACCTTCGCTCTTCACGGCAACAAGCTGACCTCCAACCAGAAAACAGATTAAATGGTTGAATGCTCTGTTCGGAAGCAACCAGCGGCTTTCCTCTGGTTCTTCCGTTGTTGGACTAATCTAACCAAAGCCAGATCTACAACTGGCAACTTTAAGAGGCAGCATTAAATACAATGCTGTGTTCTCTTTAATGGGAGTCAATGGTAAAGGTTTCATTTGATGCTTTCAGTAACAAGATTTACTTGTTAAAACAAGCACAGCCCTCTTCTGTGTGTGTGTGTGTGTGTGTGTGTGTGTGTGTGTGTGGCATCGTTCTGTAAGAGTTGTGAATTATTTCAGTTTATTTGTGGCATGCCACACTGTCGCATCATTTGTATAATACCTCATTGCTTCTCAGTTTTATTTTTACCCTCCTGTCACTGTTACAGGATGAAAAGGAAGCCCCTGTCTAACTTAATAAATCGGTTTAAATCAAAATTAATCACTTCTTCCTATTACAAATAGGCTTTGTGCAGTAGGCCTGTGTGAGAAGGCCACGAGGGGTTCATCATGTGACACTTCACTTCACATGACTGTGTTTTTGATCTTTGTTATATAAAAGAACATAAAAATTCAGACCACAAGACATTACCGTTCATCTCTGTTGGAAAAATTATATTTTAAAGTATTGAATAAAGTTTGCAGCTCTGTGTTGCATCTGAAATGAGAACTGCAGAAAATGTTGCTTTTGTCAATCTTACCTTTTTATGAAGTTTATAATGTTCAGCTTATGAAGGGAAGTGTGTAAATTCAGTAAGCATCTCATTTGCATGTATGACTGGCAGCAAACTCAGCCAATTCATTGAGCGCCATCACCTTAATAACTCTCCTCTGCTTGTGTTGCTCAGTAGGTGGGACTTTCTGCTCCTTCCCTTTCTGCTTTCTTCAGCAGAATCAACTTCATAATGCAGAAACAGTGATAAAGCCATTTCCCACCACAATACATCATGCTACTATTGTGGGAGTGGATATTTCCTCTGGCTAATCACTGCTCCCATATCCTTTACGCTCACAATCCTGTTAAATTTGCAGACTTTAGATTGGAAAAAAAAACAGTTTTTTTTGTGTGAAATGTGTCTATAATATATACATTTTTTCCTGGAGTTGTTAAAAGTGTCAGTGTGTGTTTTTTAAATGGGAATGGTGACCTTTTCATTTTTGGAAATGGAGACGGAGAGTTGGAACTGGGATTAGGTTGACTTTACCAAAACCTCAGCCCCATGTGTCACACACACACACACACACACACACACACACACACACACACACACACACACACACACACAGCTGGGCGTTCCTGTCTTGGTACAAACTGCTTTTCCATTCAGTCTCTTCTATCGTTTCCTATTGGCGGTGGCACTGTGTGAGTGTGTTTACCCAGGGCTTGACTGTTGAAGAGTTTCTTTAAAAAGGCAGTGCTGTATGGATTCTCAGCCCTATAGAAACATGTGTTTACTCTGTGCTTAATGGAAAGATTACTGAGAGGATTGAAAAGAGTGAGGTAGAGACTGTGTGTGTGGATGAGCTGTAGTCACGCTATGATAATATTGTGTGGCGTCTGCACAGAGCAGACAGCGTCTGCCCCCTCGTCCTCTGTGGAACAATCAGCACACTGTGTGATGTGCAGGGCCACAGCAGCCATAATGGCAATTATGTCTTCTCCCTGCCAGATTGGCAGCTATTTTTTCATGGGTGAGAACCAAAAAGTCAGACAGAGAGGGGAGAAAAAGAAGGAAAAGACAAATGACCTGCTATACACAGCTGCAGGGTGGGGTGGATCTATGAGGATTGGAGGGAAACACATAACAGATAGATGTATGTACATTTACACACACACACACACCATACATATATATATATATATATATATATATATATATATATATATATATATATATATATATATATATATATTCCTTTATTTCCTACTCACTTTTATTCTTTCAGGTATTTTTTTCACAGAAGCCCCTCTGAGCAGTGTCCTCTTTATCTCCAGCCTCCATATTTCAGATGAGAAATTGCTGATACAAATTGATAAACTGTAGCCCATTCATCTGAGTCTCCGTCAGTTATTACCTCAAAGAAATTGGCATAAGGAGCAGTTTAAAGACTTGTTAAGGGTCAGATTGTGAAAATACATCTACTGTACAGACACACAAAAAAAATCAGGCAACCCTCTGCAGTTACATCGCCCTTATCTCTGCCTTTATTTACCTGTTATGTTGCCATAGGAACGTCCACCTCGGAAGCCCATTGGCCAAGCCTCAGAGGTAGCGGCAGGTGAGGGAGTGCGTGCGTGGGTGTATACTGTACGAGGGAGGAGGACAGAAGTTTGCAGCGTCATGAGGGGCCGACCGAGGCAGAAAGACAAACACTCAGATGTAGAAGGAAACAATGGAGCAATAAATGTATAGAAGGCGGGTAAATGTGATGAGAAAAGGAGGGGAGAAGCTGGGACTGATGACGCCGTCCACCTCTCGCTGCTCGCTCAGAAACAGGAAGTCGCCAGTTGAACCGTCTCCTCCTCTGACGCAGCTGGCTGAGGCTGATGACGGTCACTGTTGCTATAGTAACCATCCGATTGGGACAAACATCCGGTATTGCTGGCTGCTTACTCCCGTGTCATCAGTTGCATCAAATCTGTTATAGTCTATTTGTAATTTAACCACTGTGCACGGTCACCATGGTGACAGGTTTCCCTGTCTGACGTGTCGCCTACGTACTTTAAACACCTTCTGTTCGTCGCGCGACCTGATTAATGTAGACTATGGTTCATTAAATGAACTTAATTTAACAAGGCGTTGTCATTCAGACACCACGAGGAAACGAGCTGAAAGCAACATGTTGGCCTTTCACAGAATACTGTTCACTGGGCTACTGGTGGCTTTTTACTTATATTGTTAAATAAGACTAGCTGAGTTCATCTACCCAAAGTGTGTGAGCGTAAACAGTTGCATAATGTCACAGTGCAACTGTGAGATGGAGCTAAAGTCAGAGGATGTGACAGAGTGATAAAACTTTTTCATATCTCTTGTGGAGTTTTCAGTATGTGTAGGCCAAGTTATGCAAATATATATCAACCTTTCCTCCTGATGTTATAAAATTTCAAGGAGGTGCATACTGATAATGTGATAACATGCATTGCTCCAATGCATTAATTTCTTTGAGTCATGTGTAATGCACAATATATAAATAAGGCCAAAATTACAAAATTGAAAACACTGGAAGATTTTGAAGTAATTTAGCATCCCTCATATTCCCCTCAATGTTAAATTGCATTGTTTTGCATGTGTAGATTTACATTTTCTTAATTCCTTTTGTAAATCTTAAAGGAAGATATTTCTATTCAGCCTATTTTTTTTTGGCCCGTTTGAAGCCAGCATCTCACTAGAAAAATAGTGTTCTCTCTTGTTTATTGCCAATTTTCTTGATTTTTTTTCTTTTCCCCATCTGTAGTCATGTTTGAAACTTTGCTATGCTAATGTGTGGTGAAAGTCTCAGACTGCAGAGTTCATAAGAAGCAGAAAGTTAATGTTCCATTAAATAGTGTGCTGTGTCCACCTAAAGCAACACGCTGTGAAAATAGATTTTTAACATCAAAATATAGGTCGGATAAAGGCGTCCAGGTTCCATGAGAGCATTCAGACTTCAGCCAAAGACTAAAGCCAGTGTGTAGTGTAAGCTTTGTTTTTAATTAAAAAAAACAACATTGATTTCCTGTCCTTGAGCTGAAACACGAGAAGAAGAAAGAAATGAGTGATTTTGACAAAGAAAAGTTTAAGGTGAAAATGATTTTCTTTTAGATAATCAATTTGTGTAATTTATTCTACAATTATAAAAGTGGTTGAAAAAAACACAAGACACAGAGTATACTGCCTGTTTTTTTTAAAAAAAAAATAATTTTAATCAAATTAAATACACACATTCTCAACCAGCCATCATGTTTATTTAATACATTTTGGTTTGAAAACCAAAGGCACACATACACAACTGCAACTTTGTCCCTCTTGTTTATTTTTTACAAACATGATACAGAATAGAGACACATAAGCAACTTATATATTTTATTACAGGCAAGGCATTAATGTAACTTATATGGTTTGGATGGAAAATTTAAGATTTTAATGGTCTGTGAATGCAAAAAGAGATTAGGCATAAATCCAAGTGAAGTGTTTCATTACAGAACGTGAGTGCGTGCATCTGTTGAGAAAATCAGTGACTTTAACACAAATCATATTTTGCAAAGGTCAGCCAGTCCAAAACACATTTATTTAAAAATTCAGGCTTTAGGACGAAATGAGTGTGTGTGTGTGGGTGTGGAAAGGAGACCAGTCTCCTGTTCCTGCTGAACTGAGCCAGCCGACGTCACACACTGATTATCAGCACAGCAGGCACAGGAGACTGACCCAGCAGGGTAGACAGAAGTGACTACACACACACACACACACACACACACACACACACACACACACACACACACAGAGAAAAGTCAGACACTGATACTCATGCAGAAATCAACACATGGAGGACAAAACAAAACACACACATGCTGATAGACTGTGGCAGCCAGAGATACAGATGACCTGACATCAGATGACAAGTTGCTCACCCAACAGGATCACGAGCGGCCTTCGACACTAATGAGACCGCTGACATTAGCTAGTACAACAGATTACCAGTTATCGCCAATAGTGTATGGATCGTGATACCTGTTCCCACAGCAGTCACCCTTTGACACTTTCACAACACGCACGAGAACCACACACCTACTCGACTGCACGTTGTCAACCTACAACACACATGCTGTCGTGGCGAGGTGATTATGCGCAAGTCTGAATTTAGTCAAATTAAAAAAGCAGCAGGTTTTTGGTTCTTTATTGATGGGCTCTTTTGAAAAGAGGAAGTGTGTTTCAATACACAGCTTTAAAGTGTAAACTGGAACTGAGCTACACCAAGTTGTTTCCATCTAAATTTAATGCAAAATTGTAACTGGATTTCTAGAGGACTTTCTGTCCACTGTCACTGCTAATAGATTTGAGCACATAAATACTGATTAGCTCCAGTTAGGTGCAACTAAACATTTTATAAGAAGAGGGTGCAACAAGATAACAGGAAAAAAAGTGCCTGTCGAACCTCAAACCAGCCTAAGAGGCATATTTCTATCAACGCTAGTTTCATGTATTTATTTGAGGAAGTCTTTCAATGATGCTCATGAAGACTGGTGGATGGCAACACACTGTATATCTAAAGAGTTTCACATTTTGGGCTCCTCTGAAGTCCGGTGTTGATGTGCCTGACCTTTACTCTCCCCCCACCCCCAGCAGGTTGCAGCCCTGTGGCGGCAGAACTTAACCACTGTGAACATGGCAGACATTCACTGTTCACATGTGGGTTAAGTCCTGCTGCCACACAGCCAGATCATACGAGCCTCTGTTCGTGACAGAGAGCGAGATGGGTGCGTTTGCCTATGCAAATCACAGAAACATGGGTGAGACTGTGTGTGAGTTGGCAAATTAGTGTGTCTGTCTATGAGATAAAAGTTGCTTTCTTCATGTCAGCCATTGGAAATCCCTGGCAATGTGATTCAGTCCTGTAGTCTCAAAAATCACTCTGCCAGGAATTCCCCTGGCCATCAGAGACAGACAGACATATTGTGGTGAGAGGAGAACTTAACAGCATGCATAAAAAAATAATAAACACCACATCATTGTCACCTCTAATCCTTAATGTTAGAGGCCCCTTGCCTGTCCCTCTGTGTGGAAGAGTGAGTTATCACAGTAGTCCAATGTGCTACATCTTTGTCATTGACAGGTCATAGTGACTGTGCTTTTCTCAGCCCTGTGTGTGCGTGGTTCGTCAACTCCCAGACTTCCCGTGGCCTCTTATAAAAATAACTTTTCAATGACAGAATGGAGAATTGGGTTAGAAGGAAGTGGCCAGACAAGTGGCACTCCCTATAAAGACATTTGCTCCTGCTCTGTTCTGCCCCTTTATCTGTGCCCCTGTGTGGGGGGGAGAGAAAGGGCCAACTGGGCCGTGTTTCCTCTGCTGCTAGGCTTCTGGTAAATCTCTCCAGAAATTATCAGGAATTTTCATGTAAGGAAACTGTATTTGTATGTGTCTTATTACTGCCTGTCAAATGCACTCATCACCCCTAGAGGTGCACCTTACCCTGGATTCCTTTTTGTTAGAGGTTACCTGTCTGAACAGGACATATTTAAATAACTGAATATCATTCAGTGCTCCAGACAGCCGTCTTCTTCAAGTCTCTTTATTTTCAGCCGCATGAATATTCCACCATGTACAAGGTATGAGTCAGTAGGACGCTTTTGGGGAACTCCGGACTCTAAATAAGTTCTAGTCGGCTGTCTGCTGTCGCTGTGGATCTGCTGCAGAGCTGTGCCAGGGACACAGTGAACTAACGCTGTGTCATTGTTGTCACAAATCTGCTGGGTTCAGGTGGGAGAGTTTTGGAAATAGATACTCAAAATTGGAGAAAAGTCTCTTTAAAAGATATTGTAAACACCACTCAGCAAAGCAACTTGTAGTCCAATGTTTAAGCAGCAAACAGCCTCGTGCGGAATACCAAAAACCGTGTTTGAGGTGCCGCCGTTCTCGTTTCCCTCCAGGCCAATGTTCTTTCTCTCAGTCTGTGGTCCAATCAGCCAATAACCTAAATTACAAGTACTCTGAACACACTGTGATTTTGGTGCTACCGTGAAGACATTTGAAAACCTTTTCCGTCTGCTGCCTGTGTGCTCTCTCTTTCAACTTTGCAAGTGTCTCTCTTTTACACTCTCTCACAGATTACAGAGGAACTTTGAGGCTGGATTAGCATAATTTTAGGGCGGAAATTTAGGGCCAGTTTATCGGAAGTATTCTGCGTCATTCAGTTCGTCTACATAAAAGTGAATTGTCAGACAATTTAGGTGCAGCCGTTAAATTCAGTTTTGTTTTATGAAATGTGCATTACGCCCCTGGGTTGGTCTCCAAATGTTCACAATAATGCGCGCTGTCTCCAGAAAGACGGTCATTTAAGGTCCCAGCAACCATCAAAGGCAGTACGCTAACTCCTTTTTAACTCCTCTCCTCCATCAACCTAAAACCCTCTATCCCGCCATCCTTTCATCTGGCAGTAGCTCGTCTTGCGTGTTATTGTAGCTGCCTTTTCATCTTTTCCATCGGTTTCTCTCTTCCCCTTTGCGTTCCCCCGTCGAACCCGCAGCCGTTAATGTCTATGAGCTCATTCCTTCCCTTCCCCTATAATGACGGCACTCTGGTTGACGCACACTGTCCAACACCTCACCTCAAACGCTCTCTGTGAGGATCTCAATATGTCTCACTTTTGTATTTGGCCCTGTCTTGCCTTTTTGAGCGCTATGGTTCAGCCCAGTCACTCCTGTTGTCGCACTCTTCTCAGGTTGGATGTTTATTATGGTTAGGAGTAATCACAAGTTTCTGCCATGTGGGCTGCGACTCATAATTGTGCCAACATGTTGCATCCTGATGGAGGCGTGGTATAGGAAAATTAATGTCACTGGGTGACGATCCACAGCAGATGTGCCCTGCTAGAGTCAAAATGTTTCTAGAGAGTGTCTTCATGGCTTACAGCCTTGTGTGTGTGGGTGCTTTGATGGTTTTGGGGTATACACTGTGTGTGTTCCACTAAGTTTATATTCGTGCACGTGACAACGTATGGAGGGCCTCGTGTAGACGTGGCCGCTGGGTGTTTTCTCAAATCGTCTCTCCCCTTTAGCTGGAGTGCAGAATTGACATTGTCGTTTACACAAGGGCACACAGTTAAGTGGAAAAGCCTCTGTTGAGACAGCTGGATCTCAACCCCTTATTGTTTCAACATCTTCTCTTTCTATGCCCTTGTGTGCACACACACATACAACAATGCACTAAGAAATGCACACTTGCTCGCAGGCCCTACGCAAACTGCCTCGACTCACATAATATGCTCACTATCAATAAACAAACACAGTTATGTCAGTAGGCTACCGGGCAAACATGGCATTCGCGTTAGCTGGGTTCTCACCCCATCTCACAACCAGGAATAGTACAAGTACATACCAATCTGACATCATTCACACCTCCGCACTAAGAAACGCTCCACAGAGCAAACAGAGTGCAGGGCGACCCAAGGCTGACTGTTGTGAACTTTATTAATAATTCTGCATCAAACTGAAGCATAATGACATGTTTGTAGCTTTCCATTACATCATAGAATTTTACAGAGGTTAGGTTGTTTCCAACCTCATGTGAAATGTGTCTATCATGTCCAGTGTTTCAAGACACTGGGTCAACACTGGAGCACAAGGGTAACAATAGCGTCCGAATTCCCTCCTTACAGTGTAAATATGCCACATTTGCTTTTCATAATTGCTGTTGTATCCATTACACCTCTAAAACAAACTCACCCTGATAAATGTTGAGGAAGAAAGTGTGGAAAAATAACTATTAGTCCAAATAGGTGAGAAGGTAAGCATAGAGACAAGCCTAAACTGTGGCAGCCTTTCCTTCATTTTCAAGACTTTAATCCATGCAACGGATGGATGCTAATCCAGCCCTGTCAGATTCCTAACCCCAACCATTAGATCTTAATAAAGACATAAAACAGCAGTAAAAATACAGAACACATCCCGCCAACATAAACCTTGTTTGAACTCCCAGATTTTAGTGTACAGCATTACCACACCCTGGCTCTCAGACATACTGTACGTCTGGGTATGTGTGCGACTAAGATTGTATTTGTTTCACGTTGCGTGTGAGGCTGTAATTATTGCTGAGGCTGTGACATTCAGTGACATTCAAACAAGGACTCGCGCTCTATACTATGGGCCTTCTCTGTTGCAGTCTCCCTGAATCAAAAGGGGACGTTTGTTGGTTGGCCTGGAATAAATGGAACGTACCACATGTGGGACATTAGTATGAGAATTAAAAAAAAGTATTTCCAGCTCCAGATTTTTTTTTTTTAGAAAAAGAGAAAAGCTCAAAGTCTGTTGCCTCAGCAGGGTGAGCCCAGCCCAAGCCCGTGGTTCGCTCCCTGTAGCCCAGTGCGTGTAACCCTATCCTCAGCCTGATTCGCTGCCAAACACCCTTACCACCACCAGCCCTCTACTTAGTGTACAGTGCTGCCACTGAACCGCACATGCACAAATGGATGCAGAAACCACACACACACACACACACACACACACACACACACACACACACACTTTTATTCCACTACGCCACGGTTTCCTGAGCCTGGGCCCATTCCTACTTGTTGCTGCTCGGCACTCCCACCCACTCAGCCACCACACCAAAGCCAAGGCTTGAGCCCTGGATCCCCAACCTTCCTTCACTTCCTACTTTCCCCCACCAATTCCTCCATCCATTCATCCATTTGCTCTTCCCTGGTAGGCCTACCAATCTTATGATTAAGGATTCTGGTGTAGAGGTTATCTGATATCAAAGCAACAGATCCCTCTGTTGTACAAAATTATCTCATCCCTGTCTTGCTTTATCTTTCAATCTGTGCTCCAGTGTCATGCTAATCTCCGTCATCTCCATTTTCGCCTCTGACTGCCCAATTTGTTCTCCACCAACACTCCCAGAGGGGAGCCAGACAGCAGGGCGGAGAGGAAGACGGAGACAGCCGGCCCTGAGCTGGAGCTGAAACTGGGTTAGCCACAGTAGCTGCTGGATTCCCTTCCTTTCATGGAGGTTTGGGAACTCGCAGACTTACAACGCCTCTGAACAATGAGAGGAATGTTTGAGCGGCTCCGGCCTCGCTTCACCACTACCATTACGTCTCTCGGCTGCTTTTTCTAGAACTTTTTATGATCTCTGTGCTGCCAGCAATACATCTAGACACAGACTGACTGACATGAGGACAGACGCTACACATGTGGAAGAAGGGTGACATAACCTAATGTAAGCAGACTGTTGCAGAGGAAGGCAGACAAACGGGCAGAGGCAAATTAGTGTGCACTTACTAATTCAGATGGTTGGAGATATCACAGATCGGACAGACAGACAGACAGACAGACAGACAGACATTAAGCCATCCCATTCAAAGGAACTATTTACGTCTGACCTTTGAAATAGAGCCGATCCACAGCGGCAGACATTAGGGCAATATTCCAGTGCCAACCTTACAGTACATTTGAACAGCAGGCACACTTCACTGTCGCTCCGTGTGAACGTCTGTCCTGATCAACAGGTTGCAGGAATTGCTGTGAAGTGAGTGTGAAGTGCCTCTCTGAAGACCAGTGGTTCAAGACAACAGCATCAAAAAAGAAAGTCAAAGAAAAGCGTACAGATTTGTCAGATCATAAAGTCATAAAACAGTAAAAAGGCAATCAGCATGTGAAAAGAGGCAGACTCAGCACTGCACCTACCTGAGACAACAGTTTTACTCCTTTTCCTCTGTCTCACTTTCACTCTCCTCATGCTGTCCAGTGTCAAACTCTGAAGTTGAACTTCACAGTTGTTGTCCCTCAGCCTCCCCCTCCTCCCCCCACTCTATCTCTCCCAGTTTTTGTTTCGCTGTGTCTCCCACTCTCCGTCTCGTCTCCTGGGTCCGTCTTTCCTTCCTCTGTGCAGACAGAAGTGTGTGTGAACGCGAGTGTGTCTGAGAGCCAGACAGGCTGAGAGTAAGGCAGTGGGCGGGCCAACCCAGTGCAGGGGATTCCTTTATGACGATGTCAGAGGAGAAGAGCCCTCCCTTCTCCTCCCCTCCATCTCCTCTCCTCCCTTCTCTTCTCCCCTTTCTTTTCCTCTCCTCTCTTCTCCTCTCCTCCACAGGAAAGGGGGCAGGGAGATAATTGTCTGCACAGCTGCTAATAAACGAGCAAAGGCTGTTTGAGTCAATAGCAGGCAGGAAGACTAAATGTCCAAATGTGCAGAGATTCAGTGGACAGACGTACTGAGAGAGTTTGAGAGATGAAAGTTACACAAAGTCACAGACAGTGATCTTTCTTCTTCTATCAAGTGAACACACTCACCCTGCTTATTCAGTCCATTCTAACAGCCGTTGTTTAGGCATCCGAACATGCTTGCAGTATTTGTGTGTGTGTGTGTGTGTGTGTGTGTGTGTGTGTGTGTGTGTGTGTGTGTGTGTCATGTGGATGAGTGTACTTGTTAGATTATGATTTATGTAACCCTTTTAAAAACACAAAGCACTTTTCAAAGAATTAAACATGGGACATATAAAACCAAGATAGAAGTCATGTTAACAAGGTTGGAAACAATAACAGAAACTCTCTAATTTGAAAGGATTTGAATGATGGCATAGATTTAGCTAACCCTAACCCTTACTTTCAAAATGCCAACAAGAAGCTGATGATATGATGCTTTAATAGTGTCCGTTAAAGTCACAGTCTTATCAGTTCTAAATGTTTGCACTAAGGTTGCTCTGTAATGGACTCGTCCCTTGTTTTGATAAAACTTTAAACTGCTTTTTTATACTAAGGGTCTACAGACTTTAACGGGGACAGGAGTGCATGCAGGGTTAGAGAAATGCAAGCACAAAGAGACAAAGGGCAGCTGTTCTAGGTAACTTAAAACTAGATGCTATTTAAATATGGAAATTATTCTCATTGGGAGGGACGCTATTGGGTAAAATTGTCCTTTTGAGTGTGGTGCAGTTATGGTGATGTTAACGTACGTGTCATAGCAAGAGAAAGTCTTCTTACTGTTATTCTGCTGATAAAAAATGGTCTTCAAAATATATTTAGTTAGGCCATTGTATTTTGTGTGTGAGGTGTTTGTGTCCAAGCTTGGTTTGATATGCACCTGTCAACTATAGGACCCCCCACCACCACCACCACCACCATTGAACTCCCACCTAAACACACTCCTTGCCACAGAGAGACAGTAACACGAGCTTCAGAGAGGAGCTATTAGAGGCTTTATGACTTCCCCTTCCTCCCCTGAAGCCTTTGTGTGTGTGTGCGCGCGCACGTGTGTGTGCGTGTGCGTGTGTGTGTGTGCGTGTGTGCGTGTGCATGCGTCCTGTGCCGACGGCCACGCCTCTGTGAAAAAGAAGACGTCACACATTCCACACACACACACATGCATACACACTTGCTTGTCTCTTAGCAACACATATACTCAAGCTTAGCGAAATGACTATGCCAGTAAGACACATGATTTATCTTTGGACGGGATGGTGTTTTGTTTACGGACCTCAGTTTCTACGTCTCCAGAGGGGATTTTCAACTTTGCTTAAAAGCCGGAATTGAATGACGTGTAATAAATACTTAATTTTTTTTTTTTTTTAATTTATTGTCTAGAAAAGATCACTTGTGGCATGAGTGAGGTTAGTCATGATGGAGTAGAGATTCATAAATGTCTGTAGCTACCTTTACCATGGCTGCTGACTGTCTGTTCACGTCATGTGAAAGGTCAGTGTGAGAGTCAATTGTCAAATGAGCTGAAGATTTAACTGGGTAGTCTGTGCAATGACCTCATCTCTGGTTAAAAATCCATCCATCCATCCATCTCCATTCTGTGGTTCAAACCTTGATGCATGCCGTGCACACTCCCCTCTTATTTCGCTTGACAGAGATGACAATTAGCATAGCATAGCCACATGCATCAGCCTTGTAATGACTAAAATGACACAGATCTGAAACATAATGCTCTCTACTCTACTCATCACAATACCAGCTGTAGCGAAACACAATCCCCTCAGGGGTTAGGTATGAAACTGTAATAAAGAGGACATACCTTACTGCTTTTCCACCAATGTCAATTTATTTAGAACAACACTGATGCACAATATTCTGCAATCATTGCTGCTGGCGGTGAGGGGAGTGATACTTGGAAATGGTGCTGAAAGAGTGCTTCTTCTGACCCCATAATCTTCTGTTCTGTCAAACATCAGCTCCATGGAAAGCGTAGTAATCTGCATGTGTGGTTGTAAATGTGTCCATATTTGAATTAATGGGTCCATTTTAAAAAGATAATGGGGTGTTTGCATACACACAAGTCATTCATTGCAACATTCACCTCACTCTTGTGGGTGAATTTGTGGAGTCATGTTGGAGTTGTGTCATCTTCAGTTAATGCTTCATTGAGAAATACGATCCATAGTGTGTCGTGCTGTGGTGCTTTTACAAAAGAGGCCAAAGTACAAAACTATATGTTTGTCAGTTTGTGCAGTGCTTAGATGTAATCCAGTCCATATATACATTACCTCTGTAAAATGTGTGCTCTATGCAGGTTAATGTGTGTGTGTCAGCGGGCCACACGGGACATTCAACTGAGTGACTGTTTTAGACAGTGAGTCAGACGACAGTTAATGACTCTAGTCTGAGCCACTAGGTTTGGGAGTAAAAAAGAAAAAATCAACTTCCATTTGGTTGTCATGGTGAGTCAGGGTCAATTATGCAACAAGCAGTGGAAAATGGTTTGGGAGAGAGAGAGAGAGAGATGCAGGAGAAAGAGAGAGAGCGCGTGTGCTTCTGTATGTGCCAGCTGTTCTGTGAGCTATCAGCGTTAAACTGTTGATGTTTAACCTGTGACAGTGTTCATTAAAGACAGCTAAAATATATTGGATCAACAACAAGATTAGATAATTCTTCTGAAAAATATCATCCTTAGAGTACACTATATAAACAGTCATTCTGATCTAAAATAGTTCTTTTAACTTATTATTATTATTATTAAAGAGGTTTTCCTAATTATGGATGACAACCTGAAGTTTCAGTTATTTCTATTGATAGAAGCACTAAATAGATGGGTTTCCTCACATAATAGAGGCTAGTCAATGTTATCTGGAAAATGTAAGTCTTTATTTGACAAACTGTGTATTTGGTCAATTCTGGTTGCTCTCTATGAGCTGTAATGGTATCTTGAGTAAGGCTATTGGCCTTGGTAGGCAGTGTTCTGTAGAGTTACTGTAGAGGAGTGAAGAGCAGGAGTGAAGGTTTTGAATCAACCTGCCAATAATTCATCCCTCCTGTCCTCCTTGTCCTCAGCTCCTCTCTGAATTAGCAGCCTCGGGCATTTCCCCTCACATTCCCAGCCTCTTACCCCCCACACTTAACCCACTCGCGGGACATTTAAGGTCATGACATTTCTACACCTCATCCATGCTGGACCATGTCACAAGAGACCCGTCCAGAACTTCATTATTAGGGCCAATAAAAGACCAGCACAGTCTTAACTGAGCTCAAACCAGCCAGCTCGGAGGCTCCGACTGGATCCACTTGACTTTGACTGCTCTGTCCTTATTTTCTTTTTCCTATGCTCTCTCTCTCTCTCTCTCTCTCTCTCTCTCTCTCCCCCTCCTCCCTCTCTGGTATTTATGTGTTGGCAGTTACTGTGGAGACAAGACACACAAACACTGTGGCGGTAGACAGGAAGTGCTGCGGAACCACAATGGCGTCACTGCGGCTCAGCGCTTGCTCTCCCCTTCTTTCTCTCTCTCTGTCTGCCCCAGCCAGCATGCATGCTATTATCCTTAGCAAGCTATATGGAGACCACACTGCTCTCTCTTTCGCTCTGTTCTCTCTCATTTCTCTCATTATTATTAGCATTGCTTTTTCAGCTGTGCGTCTCTCTCTTCAACTTTATACCACATTAGCTGGAAAATCTCTAGTCTGATTTGCGGTGTCTGGAATGCCTGGTGTTAGTCGATGTGCTGAAAAGCTGTTGGGCACCGACTGTTTTAAATGTTCGACCTGTCTGAAGGGCGTTCACCGTTGAGAAGCTGCTCCTGTTTCAAAACTGGGTCAAGAATGTGTGTGTGTACTGTTTTGAAGTTTGTTTGAGGTCTGTGAGCAGATGTTAAGAACAGTGTATTTATGGTTAACACAAGAGTCACTTTACATGCTTTGTATATGATCGAGGGATCAACAGGTGAAGTGTGTGTGTGTGTGTGTGTGTGTGTGTGTGGTCCGGTTGCAGACTCTTACATCAGACTTGCATTAGCGTACAGTACACACAACCCTCCTGTTCTCCCTCTGTCTTTTTTACACATCCCTACCCTAAATATACTCCTCTGGAAAAACCCCTTCAGAAGATACCGCCCTCTCCCACTGACATGCTAAAAATATCCAGCCAAGACCACCTTTACACCTCCCCACACTTCGCCTTTCTTTCCCTCTCAGTTGTTCACGTCTCGCGCTCAACACCACTTCATTACCTTACGCAACTCCTAACTCCTCTATTCTTTTTTCTTACCTACTTTAGCTCCCTTCTCTGCTCCCTCCTCCTCCCTCTGTCATTCACTATAGTGGTGTCTTCCTACAATCCCTCAAGGCTGCTTGGCATTTATGCTGACATAGCCAGCAGGCAGCTATCTCTCTCTCTCTCTGGATCCATCCATCCATCCATCCGTCCATCAGAGCGGCCAATCAGACACCCAGCCAACCAGTCTGTGGACCAACCAGCTGACCACCCAGCCAGCCAGCTGGCAGGGTCCAGCTATCTTGGTCCTGGCTGGTGGTGAAACCCGGTGAACAGATGAGTTCTCTGGACACACAAACATAGAGGAAACTGAGGTAGACTATCTTGAAGTCAGCTCAAAGGCATGGGAGCGAGTGAAAGAGCAAATCAAGGAGAGAGATGGAAAATTAAAAACACATGTCAAGATTCACTGTATTGTCCTACATTGTGGGAAATTTGGACTGGGCTTCCAGCCATGTTGCATCCATAAAACTCACTCCACATACATTAAAGACAAGGAGAAGACAGGAAACAAGAAATATATCCAAGAACATGATAATAAACCGTGCTCTGATGCTAAAATAAATAAAAAACTGATGCCAAAGTGTCAGCACTTGTTGGCTCCAGGGAGGATAAAGATCGAAACAGCAGTTTCTATTGTGAATTGAAAGTTGCTAAAAATTTTGTTGATGGTGATGTGTGCCTATAAAAAGAGGAACATGAAAATTTGAGAATGAAATGTAGCTGTGCAACTAGCTGGTGAGGGTGTGATTAAAGCTAATGTACAGTATTGTACCTTCTTCTGTCTCTGTTTGTGGTGGTCAAAAAGAGAGGAAGCCTATCTGTGGCCATATGGTGTTTCTGTTCCTCTGTTCAACCACTGACATCATCTGGAGTGACACACGGCCGGGTGACTTCCTCCGTCTCATTAATCACTTGTGTGTTAACAGCCGCAAACCCCCCACCCTCCGATTCCTGTACCCTTTACAGTTCTGCACCACATTCCCTCATCCCTCTTTAGCTTCCCGTCTCCAACATTGGCCTCCAGCGTTCATTCCCAGCTGGCCTTCCCACTTAGCAGTGACCTCTGACCCCCCTCCTTCTCCCCCTGTAAAAACCTCTACACCACCCTTTTTCCACCTGCTGCCCACCTGCTGTGTGACGGATTAAACCACACGTCTTCAGAGTATTTTTTGTTTCTTTACTTTCCATATAGACAATTTCAGAATTGTGTCTCACGTTATTCATTGTTGCCGTTTATGTGAATAACATAAGCTGACAGGAAGTAAACATGGACCCAAATTGTTGCTTAACAACGTAATGCCATTGAAATGGTCTAGTACGTCTTTAATTTACAGTGACCCAGCTTTCCCCCACGAGCAAGCATTTGCGCAACGGCAGCAAAGAAAAACTCCCCTTTGATGGGAAGAAAGCTCAACCAGAACCAGGCTCGAGTTGGGCGGCCCTCTGCCTCCACTGGCTGGGTCAAGAAAGGCATCTTGTTTTTAAGTGCTCAAAGTTGAAGTCTGTGCTTTGGCTTGTGTTATGAAACTTCCCCTTCCCATAAAAAAATAAAAAAAAGCCGTTGGAGGACAGGTGATACTTCTGGTGTGTTATCTCTATGGAGATAAACCTGACAAGAAGGATCAGCAATGCTGGCCGCCGATTGGCCGTTCTGAGCTGAACTTTTGAACATTGACAAAAGTAGGGGAAAGTTGCACTTCTAGTTATTGACACGTATATTTGATTTATTTTCGATTTTGGAACACTTTGATTATACTTGTTTACTGTGTTTATCACTGTACTTTTTAAATATCACTTTATAAAGTGTTGGTAAATGTTCTACTACTACTACTACTTCAGCTAGGTTAGTACCAAAGGTTTGATGGTATATTAAATATTGAAGTTCATTGAACTGAACTGAATGAAGAGCACAAGGAAAAGATGGAAAGAGAGCGTTTGAAAGCTGCTGAGTGGCAGTTAGTAGTCAGATTTGTGAAGTGGAGCGGTGAGAAAGTGCAGTACATCAATTTTTATGATACTGTAAAAACACACAGATACACACAGAGATTACGGATCTGTGCAGTGGTCTATTTTCTATTTTCTGCCACTCTGCCAGGATCAGCAGTAGCCAAAACACACATTCAGTGTGGGATGAGACATGGTCTGTAACTGTGTGTAAATCGCAGCCTACGCTCACATAAATCTGCAGACTCATCAGTGTAAATAATGTTAGTCATCTCCACCACCTAAAGGGCTCCTCCACTGAAACATCAGGTTTGTGGGAATATAAACCCATAGGAATAATCAAACAACTCTTTTTCACAATGCATTCATGTAGTTCTGTAGTAAGAAAAAAAACTTTGTTGCTTTTGCAAACTCAAAGAAGTGTTTGAGTTTACTGTACACAACCAGGTGGCCTTCCTAGATGTGTAGGCGTCAGACAATAAATGGGTGGTTTGGCAAGTTAAGCCAAGGTGTGCACAAACTGGGTGTGCCTGTGAGTGTGTTTCCGCTACCCCCACCCATGTGAAGGGCGCTCTGAGTGGAGGGTATGTGCCTGCTGTCGTGCCCTGTGGTGCTCCAGTTTCCCTCCATTTTGGATACATGAATGCTCCCATCCCAGCTCTTTTCTCCTTGCACCTTTGTTGCTCGCAGCGTTTCCTTTTATTTCTTGATTTCTCCGGAGTTAGCACAAATAATCAGACTCGTTCCCCTCTCCTTTCTTTTTTCCTGCGCTCTCGTTCTCCCTCTCTCTGCTATGTTGGTGTAGCTGTCCTTATTTGGCTTCTCGTTGACTGAGTGGGAGTGTGAGTATGAATGTGACTGTGTGTGTGTGTGTGTGTGTTTCCTCCTGACTGTGAGTCACTGCTTGTCTGACTCACAAGCGCTAACAAAAACACACAGTTGCCATGGGGACACCCTCGCCCTCCTCCTCCCTTCCTCCTCTCCGTCTCCCCTTCACTGCCAGCCTCTGGTTTCTGTCCTGGTGGGCACCGCTACAACCCGGGCAGCCCTGGCACTGTAACATGGGTGGGACAGTGGTTGCTGAGAGTAAAGGTGAAAACTGGTGAAAAAAAATTGGCAATCTGGAAAACTTGAAGTCCAAGAGGACAATAATCAATCATCAGTAGTAAGCAGAAATGCCTGTGTTGAGATGGGCCAAACAGAAAGTGGCCACCTGTGGCTCTATTCTCTTCTTCTGTTCTCTTGCTTTTACTGCTCTGAAATTGCAGACTGCTTTGAACTGCGCCTGTCCTTTGATGTGCTGGCGTCACGGCTTGGCCTTGTCATAACCTCCAGGGAGCTTGATAATATGCCTACACGCGGCATTACATTTTCACAAACACCAGGTACTGACACTGGATGTGCACGCAACCTCACGCTACCAGGGTTTGGCTTACTTTCTGGACATTAAATGCTGGTGAAGTGCCACCTAGTGGACACGTCAACATTTTGTTTGTTTCTTCAGATGTTGAAGATCTGACAGATGTTGTTCCAAGGTCACACTGAGGAAGTTTGCTGTGTATTTATAATTCATGATCAGTTTAAGCATGGGCTTCAGTATGTTTTGACTGTATGAGTGATTTGGAAATGAAGCAGTGACATTTACTCACAGTATTTCAGCTTTCCTGTTTGACATATTTAGTTATTTATTCTTATATTATTTTTCATTTAAGTATTTGAGTATATTTAAAGTAGTCTAAAGAAGAATTTAACATTTTAAATCAAGGACTTTTACTAAAAGTAATTAAACATTTGAATACTTCTTCCACCATGTCTTTAGAATGAATACACATAAACTGGATGAAGCTAGACATACATGTGTTCAATACATGTTTGACCTTTGCTTATCCTTTGTGTTGCCTGAAAGCTCACAGCAGCTGGCTGGTGGTGAACTGTGAGCACAGGCTGAAACTGAAACTGTACGCTGGCATAATCCTCAACAAGAGAGATGGACAGAAAGAGAGGAAACAGGAACAAATGAGAGATATTCTAGTGACAGAAAAAAACAATAAAAAGGAGGAATGTGTGAGAACGAGTGTGACGGATGATGATGATGATACAATTTAATAGATTAAAACAATGTCATGGTTACACTTTATTAAAATAAAAAAATGCAACCTGCCATATGTATTGTATGGTTTTACTGTATGCACATTAGCCATGGTAACGTTTTTTTCTGCTGTGATTGTCAGAGCGCACAGAGTGAGTCCTACTGCACACACAAACTGATGTACAAAGAGGAATCAAGACACTCGGGCTGGTTGTAAACAGGTACAAAAAAAGACACCATGTCCACACAGATGACTCTCCAACTTGCAGGCTCACTTGTGTTAATTGGTCTCAACACTGCCTGGACTGTGACATGTATACTTTCTCCACACACACACACACCAAATGCGCTCCAAATGTGTGTATGACAGCTGTTCCTGTGTGTGTTATAATCCTCTGTAATCTCCATGGCTCCCACCGTCTCTTTCACCAGAGCCTTTCACTAGCCTCTACCAATCTGCCCACACTGGGCTCATGTTGTAGCGGATCGCATCCTTTCCCTCCAAATTTCCCTTTCTTTCGTTGTCATTTAAGTGAAGGAAGTTTTGGGGAATACTTATGAGCTTTCTGGTGGAAAGTTAGATGAGGAGATCGACACCTCTGTTATATGGATGTGCTAAAACTTGTCTGTGAACCCAATAACACAGCCAGGAGAAGCAGCCACTCTGGTTAGTCTGAGCGCCAAACGGTGCCTGTATTTGTGGTGCAAGTTTGCCCTCTGCTGTCCACATCAAGCTCTCCTCCAATGAAACATTTAATGTTAGTGGTGCTTTCCTTTGTTACACACTGGAGCACTTTGGGAAAAGAGATTAGCGGTGATACATTATTAAGATTGAGTCCTATATAAATATAAAAATAAGTAAAGCAGGGCCAAGCTGACAATCAGTTAATGAGCTGTATGTAAAAAATCCACGTAGGAGACGTTACACCAACCAGCACACACAGCCATCCATTTCTCTGTGATTGATTATTATCAAACTCTGTGTTGGCTGGAGGGTCTTGACTCTTTCACAGTAATCCTCTGCCTGCTTTGGGCTTCCTCTGACCCATGGGCTGAAACTCCCACAATGTCCACAATCATTATTGTCACAGTGTCCATAAAACTCTTTAAAATGCAGTTCATGATGATGGGTTACATTTTTTTTTATAGTTGTTTATACTATTTAAATACAAAAATAACTGTCTCCCTCATTTGTTTTAAACAAGTCTCCATGATTGGGGAGAATGGGAGGATTTAAGTAAATTTGTGAAAACTTGTTGCTGACACCGGACAGAAGTACACACGTGAAGCTTAAAAAGATGCTCTTCCTTCTGAACAGTGTGTGTTTTTTTTTTTTTGTTTTTTTACAGTCAGTTACAACTTTCTTCATGTTGCAGGCCTACTTTGAAGCAGGAAAAGAAGCTGTTAAAGGGTCTCTGAAGTGGTTTAAAAAGTAAAATCCACAGTACTTTTGTCACATTTAATTCCAGGAACAACATATCTTCTGGTGTGTGGGGGATCTTGGTTCTGTCTCGTCCACGCAGAGGGCTGCCAAGAGCTGGTATCTCTGGTGTTTGTAGTGTCCTATGAGGGGAAAGACTCAGAAGTTGCTGAACAGCTCATATTTCTTCATCCAGTCCATCTGTGGTGCCTTCTTCTTTTCTTTGGAATGGACCTTCATCTTTTCCTCTGCTGCTGTAGCGCTCAGACTCAGGCCCATCTCAGCGAATGGGTCAATCAGCCGGCCGCCCTCATCATCTGCCAGCTAGAAGGGAGGCACGATTGAATAGACGGCAGGGTTAAGGTTGCTGACTTTCATGTGAAGGACCAAAGACAAAACACAGCTCTATATGTGCCTGCTCACACCCACCTGAGTGCTGTTGCCCTGGCTACTGAGGTCAGAGTGTGTGGACCTGATGGACTGTGTGGTGGAGCTGCCGTTGATCTGAGGGTTGGGGGAGCCGTTGGATATGGACGGACCGTCATAGTCTGTCGAAACACAAACTGTAGTTCATATTAAAAGGATTGGATCTATGGAAGAATACTTATTATGGTAGATAGCCCAGTTTGCATATTGACTGTATATTGACTCATCTCTTGTTCCCAGCTACTGATCCAGTCTACTGATCCAGACCTGGTCTGTGACACTAAGACTCACCATTTTCCAGATTACTTATTAAACTTAGCTGTACCATTCTGAAAGTTCAAATTTAACCGTAATAATTTGGTGCTACCTCTGAGATGACTGACTGTGGGGACAACCCCCCTCCTCTTGAAGTGTTCATCTGTGACTGGATCCACCACCAACAGCCACGTTTCATCCCCCCCTTTCTTTATGAAGGCCACCACCTCTGCATGCCGCATGCCCTCGATGTTCACGCCGTTTACCTGGAGAACAAAGGAATGAGATTATTTAATGGGTTTGTTTTTAACTTTTAAAGTTTAGGAGAAGCAGAACAGGTGAAATTTGTCTGTGTTTAACCCATATCCTCCAACAGCTCCACTGGCTCCCCATACAACAGTGCATCCATTTCAAGATCCTGCTCATCACCTACATATATCCCTCAATAACCTGCCCCCCGTCATGGACCTTCTGCAGACCCCCACCCTCTGTAACTTTCTCCCCCCACAAATCATCATCACAAGTTCATCACAAAGGAACTTAGGCACTACTGAGCCTGTTGAAAACTTTTTTCCGTGGAGTGTTGACATTAGACATCTTATGTTATTTACAACCAGGAAGATCTTCAGGAGGTAGATATTACAAAGCTGTAGGCGTACCTTCAAAATAAAGATATAACATATACAATAGCCATTTTTTTTCCTCAAAATGGCTTAATATCTGGATTATACCAAAACATGTGGGCAGTCAGTACTGATCCAAATAAACAATCAAATGTGATTTATTTCCATCACAGATCTGTCCAGTTGATTGGTTGAGTTGCATTCACATTTATTTTCTTCCATCGCTGTCATATTTAAATTTTATTCCCAAATTGTACGCCTCACTTAGTGGCTGTACTACCTCATCTGTCCAGTAGATGAAGCTGTGGGACATGACTCTTGGAATGCCTGTGTTACTGCAGTTCAGTGTGTTTAGGACAGTTTGGGCATTTACCACAGTAAAATACCTGAGATACTTTCTAAAAATAAGGGTTACAATAATCAGGATACACTAGTGCCAGAAACAGCCTATCAGAGGGACACTATGAACATATGTGACTGACCATCCAGTAAAACACTATAGCTCGTTATTTCCTGCTCTTATCCAGGTGCTGCTTGCATCTGGAGGCCTGCTTTGTTCAGACCTTGGCTTCTCTGAGGCGGGTAGCTTTGCACCACGCCAAGTTAGTGTTGGTGCGCTCTCAATTATTGATGGCTGTAGGGCAGGTTTCAGGTGTCCAAGTCCTGAGGGGGAATTTGCTTAAAATTCACAGCTTATGAAAAGATGGGATGCAGCATAAAACAAAAGAAGAGGGAAAGAAACTGTTAAGGTTAGATTTTGCTCTCATTTTTGTGTGAGGAAAATAGTTAAAAAAAAAGGAGAAAACAAGAAGGTAGAGTGGAAGGAGACCACAAAACAGTGGAATTATCAGAAAATGTGACACACTTCTTTTTAATATGTCTTTTCCTGTCAGGACTCATGATAAGACAGACATGAAGTCAGCCAGAGAGACAGACAGTTTGATAGAGAGAGAACAAGCATCTTCGTGTTCAGCCAAACAACAGGTGTTGTGTCGTGTTTCACAGCCCTTCATTAACAGGCCATCCCACACAAGACAATACGCTCTGCTCTCTGCCCACTGGGCTAATTAATACAGGCTGTAGGAACAGTACAGGAGCTTATTTCTCATGGGATTATTCCTCAGGGAGTCTCTTGATACTAGTGTGTGTGTTTGTGTGTGTGTACAGCTACGAACCATCCAAGATTGATCAAAAAACTATTTTAAATGCATCTGCACATCTGTGTATGACGCATGTGTACCTTTTAACTCTTTGCTTTCCTGTTAACTTTATCATGACACACAAAATCTCATAAATCCAGTTTTCACAGCTGCTGTGTGCAGCAGAGGAAGTGGTTCAGATGTTGACATGAATCAAAGCCTCCAGCACATTAAATGTTAGATAGGCTATTATAGATAATTCATTATTCAGAAACTGCACAGCCTATTTGTGGCCTCAAATTAATTCAGAAATTGATTAAGTTAATAAATTAGTGGGAATTTAATGTTCCCACAACAGTTTTTTTCCCAGCGGAAAGAGTACTATTCATTCTGTGCAGAGAGATAAAATGGTGATGTTCCAGCACCAAGGACATTATGTTTGTTGACATGATGGATGGAAGCTCTTTCAAAAATATGAACAATATTGACCTAAATTAAATGCCTGATGATCCCTGCCTGGCCACAGAATAACACTTATGGCCCTTTTGGTCAGAGCGTGGTTTGTGCTGCGCTCACCAGAGCTTCAGGTGCAGCATGCTATTATATAATATTATTATTATATAATTAGCACAAAACTCATACAGCTGAAGCTGATGGGAATGGCATTCGTTTTATGGGTCACAGATCAAAGTATTGGCCAAAATGCTGGAGGAAAAGTGAGGGGAAGTAAAAAAAAAAAAAAATGAGACCCTGTGGTGACACAGATCAGTAAAGTCATTTGGATTCTTCTTCTGGAGACCATGACAATCCATCAATCCATAAATATCTGGGTTGCCTTTGTAAGTTTGTCAACAGGCTATTGTGCCAACAAAAACTTTTACAATGTGTGTGAAAGAGTGTGAACTGATCATGATTAAATCTCTGTGGAGCTGATCTGTCATTTATTTATCTTCTATATTCTTCAGTGTCAACGCGCTGTTGAGCGCAGACAGAGCAGTGAGACTGACGAGGCGTTCACTGGTGTCACTTATTCTGCCAGCCATCAGAAAGCCGAGCTCTCATCATAGCCTTTACAAGGCTAGCTGCTGCTGCTGATACACCTCCAGTGTAATGGGGCGTGGTGAGACAAAACAGACAGCAAGAGACAGAGAGTGAGAGATCTGTCATGGTAATTCACCTCTCTAACAGGCTGCTGACAGATAACACAAGCGCTGTCTTGACGCTTGGTCAGAGATGGTTGCAATTATCAGCACGTGGACACACACACACACACACACACACACACACACACACACACACAAAATGAAGTACCTGAACAGGGGCCCAAACAAAACTAAAATACAAAGATTAAGTAATTAAGCTGTTCTCTCCCACACAAATTGACCTTAGGAAATGTAAAATAACAAAAACAGAAACAAGGTACAATGAAATTCTACATTAATATTATAATAATATTCAACCAATACATTTTCACTACTAAGTATTACTATTAACTACTGTTTGGTATATAAAATGCAAATCAGTATAAATCACATTTTGTTGTCAAATGCCTTGTTTTGTCAGACCTGCAGTCCAAAGTCCAAAGATATTCAGCATGTCTGTGTAGGTTCTCAGTCATCCAGGTCGAGGGCAATCAAAAAGCGCAAAAAAGAGTCAACCTCAAGCAAGTTGACTCTTTTTTGCTCTTTTTGAAGATATTCAGCAATAACATAATACAGCAAATCCTCACATTGGAGAAGCGGTATTTAAGAAATGTTGTTTTTTAATGCTTGAAAAAACAAATAAATGATTACTTTCATTATCAACAAAACTAAGCAGATATTATCTCACATCTTAGTCAATCCTATATTCAAATCTTTGCTTTGGTAATATGAACACATGTGCGTCGTGCAAATAAACCTTCTATTTTATTGACATGAATTTGACCTTTGACAGTGGTGTAGTGGTTAGTACTGTCGCCTCACAGCAAGAAGGTACCGGGTTCGAATTCCGGCACGGGGCCTTTCTGTGTGGAGTTTGCATGTTCTCCCCGTGTCTGCGTCGGTTCTCCCCGGGTACTCCGGCTTCCTCCCACCATCCAAAAACATGCATGTGGATTAGGTTAATTGGCTAATTTAAATTGACCGTAGGTGTGAATGTGGGTGTCTGTCTCTATGTGCTCTGCGATGAACTGGTGACTTGTCCAGGGTGTACCCTGCCTTCCGCCCTAAGACAGCTGGGATAGGCTCCAGCCCCCCCGCGACACTATGAGGATAAGCGGTAGATAATGGATGGATGGATGGAATTTGACCTGAGGCTGACTTTAATACTTTCCAACTTATGTATGAGCCAGTAAATGTGATCCTCAATTTATGTGTCCCTGGAGAGACGGCGGGAGGTGGTGGACTGTCATCAGTGACCTGATGCAGGATGTTCCCACACACTCCCATCAGCCACCAAGTGTTCCAGCAGAACATCTGTAGTTTCTGATGTCGAGAATGTGACTGAAGTGTCTTCAGCAACATTTCACTTTTTCACACTCGCAGGTCTGTTTGTTGGTCCTGATCACAGCTACCGGATCACACTGACGTGTGTTGTTATTTATTTCCAGTCTGCTAAACTAAGCTAAGCTAAGCTAACCAGATAGGGAAACTTTTTCTGCTTCATCACACAACACTAAATCCATATTTAGGGAAAAAAATCATAATGTTGTTGTTACATTAGGCAATTTTAAATTGATTTCCAAAACATTAATGGGAAAATAAAACATGTAAAACCAGATTTTGGGAGATCCTACATGAACTCTGTTTAACCTCACTATCTGACCCTAATGGAGTCCATTTTGGCCTGGTCTGATGCCTGGTCTGGACCCTGACGTACAGCCAATGAGGTCAAAGGTCATGGGAATGAAGGGTGAATGTTGTGTGAGTACTTGTCATGATGAAAATTATGTTACTGGAGCAAAGTTTACTGAACAGCCACAATCTTTTTCACCCATTTTTTCTTCTGGAGATTTGTTATTTTCAGTTAAGGAAACTCTCTTCACTCTCAGCTACTCATTTTCTCTCATATACTGTGCAACACCATTTGTCTCTCTTACTGTTTTATATAAGAAGAGACAAATATGTTGAGATTCTTCCTCCCTCCCTCTATCAGAAAGCCAGACTTTCAGCTGCTCTATTGCTGACCTCTGACCACAGTGAAGATGGAGTACAGGTTTCAGGTCCTGTTATCTTTAGAAACATTCGCCGGGCACAGGACACAAGAATGACTCCTGCCATTTTAATTACAGCTGTGACAGTACATGCAGATGTTTTTCTCTACGTTTTGATACTACATTTTGATACTCTTCTAGCAGCCATATACAGTCATGGAAAAAATTATTAGACCACCCTTGTTTTCTTCAATTTCTTGTTAGTTTTAATGCCTGGCTCAACTAAAGGTACATTTGTTTGGACAATTATAATGATAACAACAAAAATAGCTCATGAGAGTTTAATTTAAGAACTAAGGATTATTCATTTTCCATGGTTTTCTTGATAATAACCAAAATTACTTAAATTCTTACATCAATAGCTATGGCATTGTACCGCCAAAAACACTACTTTTAAGCATTCCATGCTGTTTCTGTTTGCTTTAAACACATGATACACACAAGAGTTAATACTTGATTGCATAACCATTGTTTTTGATGACTGCAGCCATGCGTCTTGGCATGCTCTCCACCAGCTTCTGACATTGTTCTGCTGTCACAGCAGCCCATTCCTGTTGGACAAATTCAAACAAATTTTCTTTGTTTTTGGGCTTGTGGTTCTCCATTTTGAGTTTGATGATTTTCCACAGGTTTTCAATTGGATTAAGATCTGGTGATTGAGCAGGCCAAGGCATGGTGCGAATGTTGTGGTTCTCCATCCAGGCTTTAACTGACCTTGCCGTGTGGCAAGGGGCATTGTCTTGTTGGAAAATCCAGTCATTCGAGGCAGGAAAGAGTTTTCCAGCTGATGGAAGAAGACTGTTTTCAAGGGTAGTCCTGTACTTGACCTGGTTCATTCGGCCTTCACACAATTGCATTTGCCCTGTTCCACTCAGACTGAAACAACCCCAGATCATGACTGATCCACCCCATGTTTTACTGTAGGGGCAAGACAGTCTGGGTTGTAAGCTTCTCCAGGCTTCCTCCTAACCAGTAAGTTGGCTGGAGTGGGCATCAATTCAAAATTGGATTCATCACTGAAGAGAACCTTAGCCCAATCATCAACAGTCCAATCCTTGTGGTCTCGAGCAAAGAGTAACCGGGCCTTCCTCTGCCTTTCATTGATGAAGGGCTTCTTGCGTGCTCTGTGTGACTTCAAACCAGCTTCAACAAGTCGGTTTCGAACTGTCCTTGCCGAGCAAGTCACATTTCTCGACAGTGCCCACTCATTTTTAAGGTCCCTGGAGGTCTGACGACGATTCCTGACACAGGAACGGATGAGTGCACGGTCATCTCGTGGGGTAGAAAGACGTTTCCTGCCACGGCCAGGTAGCAATTTGGTAGTGCCATGTTCAGCTTGTTTTTTTTTGTTGGAATGAACGGCTGTCTTGGAGATCTTCAGTTTTTCGCTACCTGTCTCTCACTCATGCCAATTTCCAGCAGTGCCAAGATGGCTGCCTTTGTTGCTTCACATAATTCTTTTGTTTTAGGCATTATGTGAGAGCTGACAACTTCTGAGTTGTGCTACGGCTTGAATGTAAGCAGGAAACCACTCTAGGCCTTTGCATGTGCAGTGCTGCTTGTGACATGAAATGGCCTCTTATATACCCTGGGAATCAATTAAGCTTAAGAATGTCAAATAGGACATAAAGTATTATGTGACCAGCTGCATTTTTTGTTGTGTTCATTGTATTATACGTTTAGTGGTACCAGACATTAGAATGAACAAGAAATTGAAGAAAACAAGGGTGGTCTAATAATTTTTTCCATGACTGTATTTGGATCAGTGTAAAAATGTGAGCGATAAAGCTCTCTGCACTGTTATTGGTTATACCAGTTAGTCTCCAATTCAGGCCTCTGTTGACTATTCTACTGGCAGGCAGCGCAGTGTGTGGGTGTGTCATGGAGTAAGTGTTCAACAGAAAAGTCATACATGTGCATTTATGTGATGGTAATGTTTGGATGGCTGTGTAGGCACATATCAACAACACATGTATAGAGTTTAAACACACATAAAAAGACACAGAAAAATCACAGTTTTTAGTGGCAAGATGAAGGGTTAGAAGAGGCCCGTCGAGGGGTTTTCTCACACCCAGTAAATCATGTTATTATTCTCTGTCATGGACCAGACTAACCTGAAAGCATTTGTCAGTAATCACCTCATTAATGATTTTCTCCTTCTTCTGCCTGGGTCTACCAAGTGCATGTATGCATGAAAACACTCAGTAAATACTCTTTAATATTCCCCCAGCCTATCACCACTGCTGTGGACGTTTCCCCTCACCCCATTAACTCTTTGAGTGCCATTGACATAATAAGATGTCATTCAAAATCCGACGCTTGAATGCCATTGACGGCTTACACAGTCAAAGTGTTATTTCTGCAGTGGGTCGCTGATCATGGTCTCCCGCAGCCTGTAAGTCATTTTGAGGCTTCTATGATTTGTAGTCGGGACATAAAGAGTTAATATAAGCCACAGAGATCAAAGCAGGAAGTGAAGACAATCATGTTTAGAGAGCAAAAAGGACGGATTCTGGACAAAAAGTGGTGATTTTGGTGAAAGTGGCTTCTACTCTCCTCCAGACAAAACAAGAACGGAAAAAGGGTAAAAAAAAATAACAGTTTTATATGATGAAATAGAGTCTCTTCTTTCATTTGAGCTATTCAGTGTTTTTAGAGACATAATACAAAATATTCTGTGGATCTTGAAAAATGACTCAAAATGGGCAAGAAATGCTGGCACAAGGCACTTCCCATTTTAAAAAAACGGCTGGCACTCAAAGAGTTAACTTGTTAACAATAAGCATACACATAAAACACACTCCTAACTAACTGCTCCACCATCCAGACACATTCACACTAATCAGTTCATGTCACATGAACATCTGTATCATATACAGACCTGTGCCACATGTTGTTGTTAGAGATCATCCAGATTGATTAATTTTCAGTGTAACAAAACTGAACCAGAGATAGGATTTACTGCAGGACTGTTGGATTGCATTGTATAGTCACACCCAGACACCTATCTACGCTCCTCAGTCCTACCTCAACCAGTCTGTCTTGTGGCCGCAGCCCGGCGTGGTCTGCAGGTGATCCTGGGTCCAGGGAGCGGATGTACTGTCCAGGCCTGGATCGATCACTGTGGAGGTTGAAGCCATAGCCTGTGTCACACTGAATCAGATGGCACAGACGTGGAACGAGCTCGGACGGGTCAACTTGGGGCCGTGACTGGGACTGGGACTGGGCTTCAACCTGGGCAAGAGCCTCCTGGAAGAGAATGACAAAAGTGGGATACTTGTTTTTCATAGTGGTCAAATATACAAAAATATAAATGCAAAGGTCCTTCCATTAGTTGATTATGACAAAATATGTGAAGCAGAAACCAGAGGAGCTCCATGGAGAGCAGGGCATGAACAGGTGATTAAAACCTTCAACTGAGTAACTGTATACAGGTCTATGAGACTTCTCTCTTTAGTTATTACCTCAGTAAACATTGTCAACATGAGTTTTTGGTCTCAGTCACTAGTTTCAAGTCTTCTTCAATACAGCACGATGTTCATTTAGTAAATTATGTTCCCATTATGCTTTAGGGTGTGGCTGCCTTGTGATGAAAAGGTAGCTAGCACAGCGTTGTCTAGCCCCAGGCTGGGTCTTATCTGCTTTTTCATCACCGTTCATGAAAACTATAACATTTTTATCACCTAAAAATGCCTTCGAAACATGAAAAGGCAGAGCAGCCAATATCATTAGCATTTTTTCTCATTGTGGTGAATTTTACTGGATACTTGGAACCTACATAACTTTACCAACCGTATGATGTGAACAAAAAACAGCGGGAGGCAAATACTTAGTATGGTAGAGAGGTCTTTTCATTAATTTAAGTCATTCATTGGTTCCTGAGCAAACAGTAAAAAAAAACATGCATCAAACTGCAAAACACCCTGTCTGATCAGGGCTTTTTTTAAATTCAGATGTACTTCACCCACCTGCTTGGTTTAAAAAAAAAACAAAAAGAAAAACATGATGGCGTTTGCCAAACTCAAGGATTAAAAACAGCAACACAAACCAATGGGTGACGTCACACTGACTACTTATTGTATACAGTCTACGATTGTAAATGAATGCAATTTTACCAAAACACATTCACATCCTTTGTTGATTACAGATGGATTCACTCTCATTCTCTTTAATGCCGTTTCAATTTAATGCCGACATTCAGCTGCAGAACTCATATTTACCCATCAGAGCGTAGTGAGTCGTATCATTGACAGCTCCAGCAGCCTGGCTGAAGACATTTATAGAACCTGTATAATTGTGCCTCAAGCTCTACAATGTGATCACACTGATTTACCACCTACACGCTGGGGAAAAAAATGTGCAGTGAGAGGGATGATAGCTGTAACCTCAGCTGATATTAGCAGACAGGTAGCGTGGGTGCTGAGTGACTGCATGTGGGTCTACATACGGTGCACAGCACACATTGTGTGCATAGGACAGATCTGCAATCACATTACTCAACATGAGAGGTCTATTGTTTTCACTGTATGAGAGTCTTCCATCATGGTTCAGCTTGTTCTTGCTAAAAATACATATGGTGTATGTGGGCATGGTGAGAGAGAAAACAAGAGACTGTAGTGTGTAGAGAGGAGAAGAGGGTTTATGATTTAATCTGACAGTTTTAACTTAACATTAATTTGTACAAAGACTGTCTCGCCCTCGATCGCCACAACAGCGTCTGCAAATCTACCCCTCTGTTTCAACAATAACACAGATAGCAACATGTATTTTCCAGTAACCTTTAGGAATTCTTAACAGTAATCTGGACAGCTTTCCCTGAGAAGGAGGAAACGAGAGAGAGAGAGATAATCCCTGAAGATCCACCTTTTCCTGGCTGGAGAGGAAGTGCCTGGGTTGGGCAGCTGGATTAGATCTTTCAAGGGGGAGGAAAATATATTTTAAATCAAATGCATGAGCATCCTGGGATCTATGCAAAGGAGAAATGGCAAAAAAGGGAGAGGAGGAGAGGAACAAGCAAGGAGGGTGAGAGTACGTGGGAGGAAGAAAAAATTATAGATGCAGCGAGAAGATTGAGATAGAGAGTTCAAGAAAAGAAAGAGTGGAGCTAGGAGCATGCAGTAGAGCCCAGAGAAATGTAGCAGGCAGATAAACACAGAAAAATCAAGATGACAGAAGTTTCCAGTTAGCGACCATGGGGAGGAGAAGAGCTGGCAGTGGAACTCGTCTAACATAAACAGTGAAAGTATCGCAGCTGGGAGTCATTATGTGGGGGAGACGCAAGTGTCTGCCAATCCAACCTCGGACTGCCTCTCAATGCTTGTCCACACCCCACTAATCACCCCCTGGGGTCTGTGCCATCAATTCAAGTCTCACGCTTTCACTTTGTAGAGACATTTTCAATTTGGTCTCTTTGTGCTGTATGTTTGATCCACACAAGCTTAAGTGTGCAAGTGTGTGTCAGCGTTGGAGGGACACCACGACCGTGGGTGTCCTCTGCTGTTTATGGATGCATATGCCTGACGGACGGCCTGAAGTCTGTTTAAACTGTGGGTGTTGAAAACACGACATGGTTTTTGTGGAAAAAAATATTTTGATGGGAGAGAGAGAAAAACAAGATGTAATGTTTTCCGCCTTTGTCAGCAAAGCAGCTTGTCATCAGCAAAGTGGCCGGATATCAGCATCCACGCCCAATAGGAGGAGACGCTGTAGAAACTGATGGGAAAATACAGAGGTATCCCTGTTTTGGTCCTGCCTCATGAGTGTTCACATGGAAAATTAAGCAATAAATCAGAGTGCTTTTTCCAACAGGAAAACAATATGGAATATTTCACACCCACAGCAGAACATTATGGAGTTTGATGACACACACACACACACACACACACACACACACACACACTGACCTCTGTGTGACTGTGGCACACTAAGAGGATATGCTGTCAATGGGACAAGTGCCATCCCATGAATTCCTTTAGTTTCCTGCCACAATCAGCCTTTGTTTCTGTCAGTCTTTGTGTGGGAGAGTACAGTTTACACACAAGACTTGTGTTTGACTCAGCTGTGTTACACAGATTAAACAATATTTGCGACAAAATATAATGTTTTGAAACAGAAATTCACACGCAAATATAAGTCGTAATCTATATAGTCTGCTCTTAAAGTTACAGCCTCTAACATGTCCATTTTGTGGTGGTACCAATGACTTTAATTACAGATAAGTGTCTTTTTAAATCTCACTTTCCATAGGTTGTAGCCTGTGATTTTTCCCAGAAATCACAGACACCCAGTTTGTGGACTAAAACTGCAAGTGCAATGCTTTTCATCTTAACGCCTATTTATTTGAATGATTATCAAATGTAGTGAAATACGTAGCCGGATATGTTATCTGCTGCTTATTATAGTGCGTACAAACAAGCTGTGGATCTTGCCTCAGACTCACTCGCATCATTTCGACGTGAAATTTTACAGACCTTACTAAGCTATAATTGGTTTAGCAAATGGTAATTTGAAAAGATTGTCTTAGTGATGGAAAATCAACAGTCACTGTTTGAACTGATCATAATTGAAAAAAATCAGGTCTGCTTTACAAAACATTAACTTCTACATGCTTTATTTTACATTCTGGCTGGATGATACTTTTATTTGGATTACAAACTGGTTTGTCAACAGGCAATCATACATAGGCCAGTACATAATAAAATAAGTTAAACATTGATACCAGTTTCCATGTTTAATTTGTGCGTCTATCTTTGTGTATATTTCCCTCTGCATGCGACCACTGGCAGTGGCGTTGGCAGTTGATGAAACTAGATCGCAGCTTGTTGAATAATTGAGCGGTGGCCTACTGCGATGGATGGATCATGACCGCTGTTAACCCTTTCACAGCCAAGGATCATTTGCTCACTGTTGGCCCACAACACAATGAAGTGTGTTTTTTTTGTGTGTGTGTCTTTGAGCTGCTACAAAGAAACTTTAAATCCAGTGTGTGTGTGCATGCACGCTTGCAAAGGATTTTGTCAACAATGCTCTCACTTGCATGCTTCCCAAAAGGAGATTAACGTAACCTTAATAACCCCATTCTAGTAAATCAGGAGGTCAAGTTTCCTTTGCAGCTGAGTCAAAAGTTTGCAATTTTTCCTGCTATGTTTGGTTTGCTACAGACAGCTGTGACAAGCACTTCGAGATTATTAGTTTAACCTGTGCACCTGTGCCTGGATAAATAAATAAAACATTTTCAGTTTGACTCCATGGCCCTAATATAACTTTTTTAATGGCTTTCCATAACCCGAATAGAGTTCTTCCATGACCTCAAAAAACTGTATCCCAGTTTGTTAATGTTATTTCTCAGCTTGGAAAAAAAAGCTGCTGCCCACCTTCACAATAAAATTAAAAATGCAGCGCTGAATGGAAACTTTGTCGATGTAGCATGACGTCGGTGAGGCACAAATAACAACAGCACGTGGGGCTTTTGCCGGTTGATAACCGGTTGTCATGGAGACAACAGTGGAGCCAGTTCCCTTTCTCAGAGACGAGAGGTGCGAGTAGGTGCACAGCAGAGCAGTGACATTTCAGGAGAGCTAGGTACGTTTTCAAAATTACGTGAGAGAAACAACATATCTCATAAGCTTCATGGAGATTTTCAGAGCCTTGTGTTGCTCTGTGCCTACGTGACAGCACAATGTGCAAATTAAGAAAACTGCTGTCTCAAACATTCTGGCCATGACAACTCTACTCTCAAATTGTGAGTGTGTGTGCAGCTGTTTAAGTGTTGCTCAATCAGAGAGGGATCTGGTTTAGTCAGTGGGCGAGAAGAGGAGTGGGAACAAGAGGGAAAGGAAATGACAGACAGCTGGTTTAAAGCATGAGAGGGATTCAGAGCTTGTAGAAATGAAATTAAGACGAGGGAAGAGGATGGGGGGAAAAGCCACGAAAGGGAGAAGATAGACAGGAAGACGATGTACGGCATGTGGAGGACAGGAAAAAAAGGCAGCACCAGGGAAAACACTAGGACTGCCACGAGGTCTTCATGCCCAACAGTTTTTTGCCCCTGGTGTTGTTGCGTAAGAGCGCCGTGATACGAAGGCTGGCTGTGACCTGACTCTGCTGGGACTGACCTGACCTGAGAAATGCACTAAATAATACTAAAAACATACTTTTCATCTATTCTCCCAACATTTGTAAATTAACAACAATGATGGTGATGCCAAAAATAATACATATTTCTATTAATGAATATTAATAGACTCATCAGATAAACACATTTATCTGATGAGTCCTTTGATTAAAAAAAAGAGTGTTGAACATGTTGAACATAAACACTATTGTGAGGAGCTTATGTAAAATTATGTAAAGGCAGACAGGAATAGAGATGACCGGAGCCAAACCCACAAAAGTCAAACAAACCACCTCTCATACACTTCCTCCTATCTTTCTGCACTAATCTCATATTCACTTTCACCCTCCTTGTCATGGTATGTCATGTCTTTGTTCAACCAGTCTTTAACTCTATCACGTCTATGCTCTGTTGCTATAAAGTACCACACATTATGATGCATCTGCATATAGTCAAATAGTTGCAGAATACAATATCTCTGCCTATTTGCATTTAGATGTCAATCTAGATTGTGTGGGTTGTTGGCGAGGCTGATATATTGAGCAGTTATGAGCGGGTCTGTGTGTGTGTGTGTGTGTGTGTGTGTGTTATCTGTCCACACCCCTGTTATCAGTGTGTGGCAGATATCGTTCCTCCCTTGGTTAGGAGGCTAGTGGAAAGAGAAAGAGAGAGAGAGAGAGGTGATAGCGGTTTTATTTTCTCAGTGTTTTTGAAACAGAAATCCAGTAAGAGTGAAAAATTCAGCAGTATCAGTCAATAATGAAAATAAATACAGTATGTATTTAAGTAATAAGTATTTATTCTGGGCCCCAGAGTGCTGTGACATCACAGAGACACAAACATGCTCTGTGGGGGTGGGCCTCATGCATAGATGATAACAGGCTTTTTATGTGGCTCAAGACACAGCACAATGAACCAATTAAGATTGATTTTGTTTGCTGCCTCTCTCATACTTTAAACCTTGTTTGTCAAGAGTTACTTAAGCATCAACAGAACAACAAACAAAGTGTGTGAAGGCCGTGTGGATCGATATGTGGGAACGTTCGCCGGCTCACAGCTGTTGAACATTGAAGGGTCTGAACATGTTCAGGAGTGAGAATAACAGCCTGTGGATAAACCTGTGAAAGAGCACAGCTGTGACAGGCTGGCATCTGACCTTTTCAAACTTGACAACTTGACACCCTTGACGGGTTACTTTGTATTTCCTTTTACAGTGTTTGTCAACGCAGGAGCTGACAGGAAGTGAACTTGGACCAGCGCTGTTGGCCTGGCAACAGAATGGCAATAAAAATATCTATAGGTGTGCTCAGACAAATATGACAACACACATCTCCACTCTATCGGTAATAATAAGGTATAGCAATGAGGAACTCTGTTCTCTTTCTCGCTCTCTCTGTTATTTGTCGGCGATGCGCTTGTGTGGGCAGTGATCGATCCTCAGCCTGACCCGGCTGACCTACTCTCCACTGATATTCCCACATCCAACAACTGATAGTTACAGAGAACAGGGATAGAGAAGCAGTGTGAGAGTATGTTTTCAAAAGTGACATTATTTGTTATTTATTGGGATAAACAGTTCTAAGAAGTGACCAAATCCAAGTGTTAATGATTTAAAAAAAGGGGTATTTTAGATATCAGTCCCAGATGATTCAAAGACGGCAGGATTGTCTTCCCATTTTTTGACTCATTAAGGGCTATAAAAGGAGTGCACTCAGGTTTGGGTTAATACTAGGGCTGAATACATTTATTTTAATTGTGATTAATCACATAATTAAAAAACAACTGTGATGATTCACATTTTTTCTATACGTACTGTATTATGTTATTATATGTTTAAAATTATATTATTTTGCCTTTCACAAGAGTTTTTTAAGATCGTATTAACAAACAGTGACACTGAGTCTGCAGAGAGAGACAGTCAGGTCAGCGTCATCTCGGTTTACAAGGGCAACATTTGAATATATTATCTGCATGGGGAGATAATACACACAGCTGTGTTCAGTCACACACCCCCACACACATTTAATACAATAAGCTTAGTTGTTCATGTCTCTCCTACACCTTACTAATTCCACACTCTGTTCCTCATCTTCCACACACACACACACACACACACACACACACACACACACACACACACACTTTCCCCACTCATCGTGACCCTTCCACATCCTACAGGCCATGTTTTTACTCCAAGAATTTGCTTTTCTCAAACACACACACTGAATCCGGCCCCCTGCATCTTGATGTAACTCAGTTGGTATTCAAAGGAGGGGGGTTGGAGGAGGTCTTGAACACCAGCTCCAGATGTTAAAAAGTATTACACACTCACTCACACCAATGTACGGTATAGTCACTTAAAAATCAAATGCATGTAAATGAATAGTTCATTATGAAAATACATGAAATATTCACTTCAAGTAAATAGGAAAGGTTTTGTTAGCTGACGGGTTAAATAAAGGTTTAATAAAAGATTTTTGACATTGTTTCAATGCAGCGTCAAATCTACTGCTACTGTTTTCCTTCAGAGAATTATATTGCACATAACCACAAATGTTTTATTGAAGCATCCTCACTTTTGTCTTGCACCATGCAGAAATCGTGCACAGATGATGAAGTGCTGACTACCTCCAGACAACTCCTGCACTGTGTGCTGTTACATTAAACCTGACAGGCAACAGCTTTTCCTCATTATCCTGGACAAACTGAGAAACTGAATCAGAGAACAGGACAAGGACGGGATGTCAGGGAGCCCGATCTGAGCCATCATGTCATTTTGTGTTGTTATAACAGAAAAATTAGATGATCATGTTTGGATAGCAGGGCCACAAGGACATGTAAAGAGTAATGTGCTGAACGAGAGATGAGAACAGTCTTGTTGTGACATTCAGCATCTTTACAACATGATGGAGGAAACACTGAGACTAAGGTTGGAAAAGATGTTTACTGCAGTTGTGGCTCTATTTAGTGCAACTAGAGTGCAGAGCTTTGTTTCTGCTGCTCTCTCTCTCTCTCAGAAGTGTTTACTCAATTGTGACCCCATGACCTGAAGCCCTGACCCTTCAACTGTCATCTCTGTCTGTGGTTTTCCCACACAGATCTCTTTCACTCCTATGCTACAAAGATGCACACGTTTACGCATCTAGAGGATTTTGTATACTCCATCTTGTTTAGTCTCTGCTGGTGTTTAGATGGCGTTTGTTTGATTTGGCCACCTGTGACACACATGTATTCACACAGCTGATGAAAAAAAAATGTGCACATAAACTTGTACCCTGGTGTTAACACACACACACACACACACACACACACACACGCTCACACAGCCACACACACACACACACACACACACACAGGATAAAACATAATCGCTTGTGAATCTTCACACACATTCTTGACACACAAAGACCACCACCACAAGCACACAGACCTCCTCTCTCAAATGTGTTAAGTGTGTGTGTGTGTGTGTGTGTGTGTGTGTGCGCACACTCTGATGATCTCCAACAGGCCTCTGCAAAACCTACACATGTTGTTCTGATGATGTTCTAAGGTTTATTACGACGCAAAGTGTTGTTCACGTGTTTAAGTCTGCGCATTAGCAGCTGGTTCAGACATCTGGACTACTGCAGCTATTTCATCCTGATTTGTGTCTGACTGATTGGAACAATTACATTATGTTTCAAAGCTCTTGGAAGTAACTGTATTAAAGATCAAACTCATAATGGACATATCAAAGTGGAAACAAAGGATTTGTACATGTTTGTGCAAAACTTCACCTCCTCCCTTTCATTTTGTTCCATTCTCACACACTTCACCATCAATCCTTTATTTGGCTATTTTTTTGCCATCTTTCCAGTGCATTACTCCGGATGCTGACTGCTACCATAGCGACAATTTTCCGTGTATTTCCTAACACAAGCACGATATTATCCCAACCAGGAGTGCAGCAGGACTGGAAAGAACAACAGCGAAAGACCACAGTATGTTTGTGCGTGTGTGGAGGCCTCATAACCAACGAGAGGGGAAAATTCAGACCAGAGAAACTCCCCCACAGTGCGGCTACTTCCGTAAACGAGCCAGGAACATTTCAGTCTCCATGTGGCTGAAGAATAAATATCACTTCTCATTCTGTATATCTATCTGTCACGATATCTGAGAGTGATGCAAGCTGATATGATCAAATGTCCCAACCCCAATATTCAATTTACTCTACTTTACCATCCATCCATTATCTACCGCTTATCCTCATAGGGTTGCAAGGGGGCTGGAGCCTATCCCAGCTGTCTTAGGGTGAAAGGCAGAGTACATCCTGGACAAGTCACCAGTTCATCACAGGACACATAGAGACAGACAAACACTCACACTCACATTCACACCTACGGTCAATTTAAATTATCCAATTAACCTAATCCCCATGCATGTTTTTGGATGGTGGGAGGAAGCCGGAGTACCTGGAGAGAACCCACGCAGACACGGGGAGAACATTCAAACTCCACACAGAAAGGCCCCGGGCCGGAATACGAACCCGGTACCTTCTTGCTGTGAGGTGACAGTGCTAACCACTACACCACCGTGCCGCCCCTCTACCTTACTATTACTTTATTATTAGATGAAACCATAAAAACATTCCCACATCTAAACTTTTGATTGACTATCTAAGTAGTTGCAGATTAATTTTCTCTGTGTGTGTGTGTTTGCGAGTTAAAAAAAGTTTTGCAGGTGAGAAAGTGACATTTTATCTTGAGCTTTAATGACAAACCCACACCTGAGCGTGTGTGTGTGTGTGTGTGTGTGTGTGTGTGTGTGTGTGCAGGGGAGAGAGACGAGCACGGAGACAGAGCACTGACACCTCAGGTGTGTGTTAATGTCAGACGATACTTCTTGAACCCGGTTCATGATGTTCTCGTCCTTGAAACGTTTCCTTTCCTTTCTCCCTGGGACACATCCCAGCAGTTTCTTTTAAACAGATCCATTACTGATGATTGTGTGAGAAAGTGAACTGAAAATTGTTTGAGGGAGACGTTAACTAGGAAATTGACTGAACTGAGTTTATGGCTCCATTTAATTTCCTCTGATCTTGTCACAGAGAGATGGACTGAGAACAAGACAAATGTATTTCAAATGTTCAGGTCTGTTTTATGGAGCCCATTTGATTCAACTTTAAACTCTGGGGTTTATTGTTGAGTGTGAGTCAATAGCAGTTTAAAATGACTGATGTGTTCAGTGACAGCAGCTTATGATTCTGCAGGCCCAACTACAACAACAAAACAGGTATTCGATTACAAGCCCCTAAGCTGACCAGGCTTATGTAAGGTTGTGTAATTCACCGCTGGTCATGGTCAACAGTAATGGTCTATTAAGTCCTGAAAATTGGATTTGTAATGGCCCAACATGACTCAAGTATAATCCAGTTTTACTGTAGAGCTTTGGAAAATGAACAACATAGGGGAAATTATTTTTTTTGTTTGCATTTTATAGTTTGTGATATTGAGTTACAAATGTAGTAACAGAATAGATGGATGTTATAAAAACACAACAAACAGTGGCCATAAAACAGAGGAAGAACACAGCCAGTGTCATGTAACCTGGAGATCAAACACACACACACACACACACACACACACACAAATAAACCCTAGTGGGTACATTTACTGGACAAAATGTGCAAGTGATTACAGAGAAGACCCATGTCTATGTTTCTGCTCTGACCCTGTATCTACCTATAAATCTGACTTTCAGAACCTCAGAGGTATGATATTTTTTTCGTTTTTGGTCTAAATTTGTTTACAATTTAGCTAATTGAACTATGATTAGCAATTTCAGTTTGAAATATACCCATGGATGCATAGACAGCCATCACTGCATTGCTCTGACACGGCAGAAAACGTTCTTGAGTCTGGAGATTTACTACCATACACTAGTTCCCTGTCACACTAAGCAGCATATTTGCCTCGTGCCTCCCTCTCTTCCATGCCTAACCCTAAATGAAAGTGAAACCGCAACAAAATAAAACAATATGACATCGCACAGCCTAGTTAATCCTGTTCGTGAAAACCTGCGGTTCACAAAGGCACATATATCAGTGACATGCTGGCACAGTGCAAAGTACTGTGAAACCTCTTCAGCAGCTCTGTGTGACTCCACTACCCTGCAGACTTTCGCCTTTCCCACTCCCCTGCCCCACTAAATGGAGGCCTACTTCCTGGACGTCCTTTCAACAAATCTACAAGGTTGTTATTGGCTGCTCACATTCTTGAAGTCCAGAAACTGTCTGCTCTCCATCTTTCCCTCATTCTTTCTCTCCTGCCTTTTCATGAAAATAAGAAAATAAGAAGAAATGTGCTATTCTCAGAAGTATCTCTGAGACATCTCACAGCAAACTGAGTTTCAAAGCCATGAATGAGGAGGAGCAGCGAATCTACATTCTTCTTAATCTACGAGTATTATTATCATTTGGTGAAAAATGCAGGGCTCCACAAAATATCTACAATTCACCATCACTGAATAGCAACAAGCAAAATAAATCTATTGCAAACTGTGATCAGTGGTATTCTGTGTGCCAGGCATTGAGGCTTGGCATGTCAATACAATCGGCCAATCAGATGGAGCGCTGCACTCCAACAGACGTCCATTCATCAAGTTATAAGTGTATCTCTTCATGAGAAAACATCAAACACCCAGCAGAAATAAATGAACACGGTTTGCTGATATCATGCAGCCCTAACCTATGTTCTCTTTAGCTATGATTATTCAACTGGTTTCATTGCTGTTTCCCACTCTGCTTTTGTGGTGGTAATTGCTCTGATTGCCAAAGCTCCTGGCCAGCAACATGGATGGATGATTACTACAACACATATGTTATACGCTGTATCAGCAGTGTCAACACTGAGTCTACGATAGAGGAACAGCTTCCTTTGAGATGCCACAGGAAACATCCAACACTTTACAGACTGTCAGCAGTCCAACAGGAGGCTGCTTATGGTCAGTCTGAGAGTAAATAAAGTTGTTTGGTCAATCAATGTTTCGACAGTAGATCCAACATTTTCCTGCTTTTCATTTGTAATGCTGATGCCTTTTGGCTCATCCTGCTAAACTTTCTTTACAACCCTTCATTAGGGTCACTAGAGAGAAACAAGAGACCTCAAAGCATTTCCTGAGCCTTGAGTTGGGCCAATCTGACCCCACTGGGCTCTGGGATTTCTCCCCACAGGTCACAAAGCCAGAGCTGTGCAAAGATTTAACACTGAACTGATTGGCCCCGTCACTGCTCTTGTAGAAATAGTCCTGCTCGCACACGGGCTGGGCAAACCTAAGTGAAAACACATGTTTGTGTAAATGCAGAAAGCAGAAGCTGATAGGGGCCACGTGAAACCAAAGTCCATCCAATTTTTACGTTCCAGGAGAGACAGAGCGGACGGAAACACATCCTGTTGTTCCATGTCAACATGGAACAAACCAAACCAAGTAAATTATAATAAAGTATAATGGATCAAATGACTATTGAGCATTATGCAACCAACTGTGACAGCGGGTTTGTGGAAATAAACACAGAAAGATGAGATGAATGGTCTTTAAAACAAAATCCCCTCTGGAACATCATTTTACATTAAATGCAACACCCATAACACAAAGGCATTCAGAAAATCTCACAGCCAGCTGTGTTATTCATGTATCTTTTATGATTTCTGTGCATTTCCTGTTCTGCAGAGTCACTGCGTTGTCCGTTGCCAGATTCCTAACTTTTGACCCCCGTGCCCTCTTTGACTTCTATCACAACATCTGGAGCTGAACAGGATAGAAACTCACATGATATTTACTAATTTAATCTGAGACTGACAAAGCAGCAAGAGAACAAGTCCAGGGTGAAAGTATGTCTGAGCTGAGGAGAATTTGTTCAAAGGGATGACTCACTATCTGCAATCTGTTTGCTAATGCCTTTAGTATTTTTAACTCTTGCTTTTGCAAATCTCTGAGAACGCTTTGAGTGACTGAGAAAACTTGTTTTGGAGCTAAAGCTTAAAGTTATTTGTTGTTGTACGAAGGAGCAGTGTGAAAGTGTGTAAGAGATCTTATCACCTTCTTTACATTAATAAAAAGTTAGACAATCAGGGAAATACACCTGTTTTTCTGGCCAAAAATGAGAAGATTTGATAACCGACTGCTGATGATAGCTTCATATTTTCTATACATCTAATGCCCGACCAAAAAAATTGAAATAAGTCTCCAAATTGTGAAAAAACAAAAACAAAACACTAATCCCAGAATTTCTAACATGAATATGTGCAGTATAGTTTATTTTAAACAGAATGTCTTGAGATTTTGCAATTTCATATACATCAACTTTGGGCTTTTGGCAGTTGTGATGGGTCTTTCTTTTTTATGCGGTCACATTTTATTTTATCCATAAAAATAATCATTAGTTGCACTAAATATCTGCTTAAATGCTGATCTGACAGTGTACCTGACTTTCTTTATACCAGCAGGAGGCTGGCAGCTACACTCAGTGGACAGAGTAATGAGACATTTTAGTACAACAGGAGAACCTCACATTTTAATAGATCAAAACTTATTGATCCCCTTTATAAATCACACACCATTAAGTCCAGATTTAGAACTAAAAGCATTACACAGAACAAAATTCAGCAGCAAAAGACCGAAGGCTACAGTGTCCCTACTGTATGTCTGATGGTGGAGGAGGAGGAGGCCAGCTTACCTTCTTCGCAGCCTTCGATGGTGACCTCCTCGTGGGCTTCTGCACCTGGCCGCTCAGTGTGACTGGCTGCTTAGACACTGAGCCATTCTCCCGTTTCTTTCCGGGGGTGGATGGGACCGAAGACGGGGCAGGTGAAGGGGAGACTGCGGGGGAGGAGGAGGAGGAGGAAGGAGGCCCGGTCCCGAGGATGGCCATCTCTTCTGTGGCCGTGAGGTGGAGGCTGCGTAGGCTTTCATGCACCTCCTGGTCCACCACCAGCAACCTGGTCTCATTTTCAAGGGCTTTGATCCGCTGCACCACCTGAAGGATGGGAGAAGATGCTTGAATAAAGCAAGAAGAGAAACTCCATAATCTGGCTGCAGAGAACTATGGAAGCTTTGGAAGAATCATCAAATCACTTCAAAGAGAACCTGCATTGGTTAAGCTGTCTCTCTAAAAGCATCCAGGCAGCACTAGAACAAAGTATTTAAGACATTCACACTTTTCTTAAACATGTGGGTGTGCAGTGCTGTCAGAGTGGTGATAGAAATATGAACATTAGACTGTATATCAGACTTATTCATCAATTTTACAAATGAGATTTATTTTTGTCCTTACCACAAAAAATAACACAGTATCTTTGGATGTGACTGTCCAACAAAACAAGACATTTAACGAAATGATGGACACTTGTAAGTCCAAGTCATGCTCAGAATCAGTCATTCATATCTTTACTTACATGATACAAATCATTTTGCAGAAAGATCATTCAACATACTGGGCTTTCTAACAATTAGGATGTGGGCAAACATGACAACACAGGCAAATGATGATCCACCATCCTTCTGTGTTATCCTTTTAAGTAAAAGCACCACAACAGCATGCCCTGTGAGCTTGGAACACAATCAACAGGTCTTTTTGTTTATAGATCTCTGCTGCAACAAGGTCACAGAGGTTGCTGGTGTTGATGTTGCTCTGTGTTTGAGAGCTTGGAGAAAAGATAATCTGAGCTGACACTCTTCTCTTTGTTAGTACATACCTGCTTTCCAAACAAAGAGGCTAGTCACATGAAATGAATCGTGGGAATGATCAACTAAGGCAATAACAGGTTTTAAATAAAAGCAACACGTGCTTTCAATGTTTCACACGCTTGTTTTATACATCAGGAGGAGGAAAGTGTACCAGACTGTGCCACAGACTGTGACATGGACTTGGCCTAACATTGCACAGACAACTCTGAGGTAAAGCCACAAATATGGATGTGTATTTACTTGCCTGGTGGTGCGTCTCTTTCTCCACGTTGACCCCATTCACTGACACCACACGGTCCCCTGCGCGCAGTCCCGACGCCTCTGCAGGAGAGCCAGGCTCCACTTTGCGGATGAATTGTCCGCTCTTCCCTTTCTCACCATGCAAGTGAAATCCATACCCGTTCTCCGATTTTAACATGACACAAAGCCGTGGTTTCCGCTCGCTGGCCATTTCCCAAAACTGGCGCTTTTAACCCCCCACAGTGTTCAGTTTAAGTCTAATAATTAAAGTGCAAAGACGTGCGTTTAGGAGAGCGGGCGCAGGGCTAAACTTCCACTGAACGAAAACATATCTGCCCGATGCGCACGCTTTCCCCCATATTAAAGAAACACAGAACAGCTCCAAACGCACTTCAGAGGAAGGAATCCAACTGTAAAAAATACATGAAAAAGCAGCAAACTTATGAGAAAATGATGCACCAAGGCAGTCCTCCAGATCGGGTGTCCAGCTGAAGCGCACTGCTCGTGTCTCCAAAACTGATCCGTCGCAGCGCGCACAGAATTTAGAGCCCCCAGCAGAGCATCAGTGGTGTCGCTGCAGACGTGTTAAAGTCGAAAAAGCTCACTTCTCCTTTCACATTTATACTTAACGACTAATGGGAGAATATGCAGGCAGACACTGAGCGCTATGTGCGCAGGGGTTAGCGCGTTGTGCACAATAGCACCACCCCTTCTGGCCGACTGGTAAACTGTTTGTTTCTCTGAGGAAAGTGGCTGAGGCAGGATTAAAACTCATACAATTCTGCCCCTTGGTGGTAGGAAATGGTTAGCAACAGGTGAGGCGATGCCAGTGTATTTCACAGTGAAACACCGTAATCCACATTAGGTTTACATTTTCTCAGTTCAACAATAGCATTCATTTTCGTCTGATTAAAATGACAGATTTATAGGCAGGTTTTAGTCCAGGTCCTTGACTAATTCATTGGTACTAATAATAAAATATTGGAGGAGTTCAGTCCAATTGACTCTTTTGATTTAACTCGACCTGGATGACTGAGAGCACACAGACAAGTCTGAATTTGTCAGTCTAAAAGGCTTCAGTTGAAATTCTGTGTATTGGCCGATAGATATCATGAGGGTGGGAACACGTTTTTCTTGTTTTATTGGCAATGTTAAGGTTATGGCACAGTGCGCAGTCTTCAGTTGCGTAAGGAAGCTAAGTGGAAAATGCTGAGGATAACCTCTTGGCATATTTATTTTAATAGTAAAGTGCGGACACTAATGAACCTCACTTGTCCTCTCTTTATCATTGCGCACCATAACACACATCTGGAGACGTGGTGACATCATAGGTTTACGCACCGTAAACATTGTACTATGTAGGAGAATACACTCTACCGTAGTACCAAGAGTAAGGGCGCCGTTAAATTACAACACTTAACAGGCACATACTGTAATGAAGGTTAACAGTTATGGGTTGCAACTTGTTGTAACTTGATCATCATTGAAAACCTGCCACTTTTTCAGAGGTGTTGTCAATCTGTCTGGAGTTTATTATGAAAACTTCTTCTGAACATCAACACATTGTGAGAAGAGCATCATGTCTTTGGTGACATTTTCCCGCAGAGTTTTGTTTGAAGTTTTCAACCACGGTGTCATCACCGCCAGAAAACCAGCTGCAGTGTGGGGACAGAGCTCCGCACGGAGGCATAACACCAGCGGCGCGCCCTGCTTCACAGAAACGGGCAGGGCGTCCCGCGTCCGGCTGCTGGACCTCCGCAGCGACGCGGTGACCCAGCTTGGACCGGCGATGAGGCAAGCCATGGCGGAGGTCGAGCTGGGAGATGACCTGATGAAAGAAGACCCGTCTGTTGAAGGTTAGAGCGGAAGCAGATATGTTTTCCCCCCTTATTCCAGATTCCAGATTGGTGGATGTGCTTTTTATAGTGCTGATACTGCCTTACTGTACGTTTCTGTTTAGGCTATATATATATATATATATGTATATATATATATATATATATATATATATATATATATATATATATATATTATCTTAGAGCTCTGTGATCAGTAAGGTTCAGATTTCAAGCCAGTTTTAAAATGAAAATCCAATTATTTTCTCTTGCGCAACAGTACTTCTGACAAGCTAGTCCTTTGTGGCTTTTCCGTGTACCAGGTTCTCACGGTGTGTGATTTAACACTTTTTGACAGCATCAGAAACTTATGAGGCACTAACATTACCCATCAGTAGACTGGCCTTTCAGACATCCACCAAACTGAACTGAAAATTTCCTCTCTATTTTTTGTTTGAGTTTCCAACTATTGTTAAACTGTGTGGTATTTCTTGCCCTATACTGGACCAGGACACATGGTTGCAACCTAGTCTGTTGGGGCATCATGGTACTTCTTAACACTTTGGGATGAGTTTTCCTTGTAGCTGGTTATTGGTTGTCTATGTGTGCTTTAATTTTCTTTCTGACGTATCTCCAACCTCATCCAAACCTGTCACATACCATTCCATACACACCCTTTGGCATTAAAACCGACATGGGCGGATCTTATTGGGTACATAAGGACAATATGAACATTTGAACGTTCATGGCATCAGGTGAACCTTGAGGGCAACAATTAGTAAACATATCTGTGAACCACCCTTTACCTCACACCATTTATTCAGTAACGTAGTCACTATATACAGTGTATAAATCCACTGATAAACTATGAAGTGGTATTAATTATATACTAATTAAATATTTAACTAATTACAATGAGCTCCACCTTTACCAGCTGCAATACTGAATGCCATACCTGAGTGTTGTTGTGGCACAAACAAGCAGTGAATTGGAGCGTTAGGCATGGGACATGGACAGCAGCCATTGTTGCTGTGTCTGCTTGATGAAAAATTAGTCAGAGATATGACTGTCTCAATGAGATAACCTGTCCAAATGAAATTCAAATGATAGAGAGAGTGTCTTATGGTGAATAAATGCCTATCAAGACGCAAAGGTCTTGTGTCTTGCTTATAGCAATGCCTTTGTCAATGTCAGTACAGTTTGGCTCTTTTTCCCATTAATGCATTAAACTGTTTTGCCATCAGTGCATGTATCATTACAAGTTTATTTTATCATTTATTCTATTTTTATATTATTGATTAGCAGCAGCTAGCTTCCACTAGCCCTGAAGCAGCTAGCTTTCACCAGCACTGCAGCAGCTAGCTAAGAAACTTGAAGTGTTTCGCATTGGCTGGAATGACAGCCTTAACAGATGTAAACGTGCACTCTTGTCTGCAAAACAATGCTATTAGTCTAGGCTCATTAACTTAAATAAAGACAACCCGAAATTCCTGTTTGACACAGTAGCAAAAGCTACAGAAACCAGTAGCAAAAGCACCCAGAAACAGCCAACTCCCATCGATACTGTGTTTGCTGCTGATGATTTTATTGAATTTTTTCCCATAAGATTGACTTAATTAAAGATCAAATTGATGGCTTGCTCTCTAAACAATGTCTCTCCATGTCTTTGCAAGTCCTTTCTTCTGTTTCTCAGTTGAACTGTAAATTATCTGGTTTTGAATTACTATCACTCAGCTCCATCACCAATATGGTTCTCGCTGCCAAATCTTCAACTTGTCTGTTAGATCCTCTCCCTGCACCACTTCTCAAAGAACTTCTTCCAATTTTAGGCCCTTCACTGCTTAACATTATCAATACGTCACTGACCACTGGCATGGTGCCCTCAGCCTTTAAATCTGCTGTTATCAAACCTTTACTCAAAAAAAACAAACCTCGATCCCAAAATTCTTAGTAATTACAGACCCATTTTGAACCTTCCCTTCCCATCCAAAATCCTTGAGAGAACCGTTGCAAACCAACTATGATTATCTCTCTTGTCATACCCTCCGTGAACCTTTCCAGTCTGGCTTTAGATCATTCCACTCTACTGAAACAGCACTTACTAAAGTGACCGATGATATTCTGCTTTCTATTGACTCCAACCAAACCTCCCTGCTCTTACTTCTTGACATAAGTGCAGCCTTTGATGCTATTGACCATAATATCCTCATGTATAGGCTTGAGAACCAACTTGGTGTTCAAGGCTTAGCTCTGTCCTGGTCCTGGAAGTCATATTTAAGTAATAAGAAATACTATGTAGTCCACAACAATACAAATTCTAATTACTTATAAGTGCAATACGGTGTTCCACAGGAGTCACTTTTGATTCCTCCCTTGCATTCAACGTTCATATTAAAGAGATTACCAGAACGGCGTTTTTTCATCTTTGTAACATTTCAAAAATCTTTTCTTTTCTTTTTTTTTTTTTTAACTCCGCCTGATGCTGAAGCCCTTGTTCACACCTTTGTCTCATCCAGACTCGATTATTGTAATGTACTGTTTTCTGGCCTAAGTCTAGTGTAATAAGCCTCCAACTTGTCCAGAATCCTAGAATCTCCTAGAATCTTCACCAAAACCCAAAACTTTGACCACTTTATACCCATTCTGTCTTCCCTACATTGGCTTCCTGTACACACTAGATCGGATTTTAAAGTATTACTGCTTACATACAAAATATTGCATGGACAAGCACCATCATATTTATCTGACCTGACAACACCCTATTTACCAGCATGTTCTCAAAATGCTGGCCTACTAAAAACACCTCGGGTCAATAAGCAGTCTGCAGGCAGCAGAGCTTTCTCTCACGGTGCTCCACTTTTATGGAACAAACTACCAGCTCTGTTGAGATTTTTAAATTCAGGCTTAAAACCCATTTTTTCTCTGTTACCTATGATCAACTTAAATTGTTTTTATTTGCTACTGTGCCTTTGTTTTTGTGTTTTTATTTATTTATTTACTTTTATGAGGGAGTTTTATGCCTATGAATTGTCTGTATTTGTTTGTATGCATTCAATACATTGCTTTTAATTGTTTTTAAAGTACTTTTCTGGCTTGAGAGTGGTTGCCAGCGTCAATCCATAAATGTGCATTTGTGAAGCCCATTGGGGCATTCAATGCGATTTTGGGCTATATAAATAAACTTGACTGATTGATTGATTAGTCAAATTTCAACTGAGGATGCAATGCATGTTTTTGCACCCTGGTAGAACCGGGCCTTTTGAATAACTCTAATAACTCTGAATGAAAACCTTGAAATTCAACCTAACTCTTGCAGTATCTGACTGATTCCTGCAGAGTTGCAGAAGATTACAGCTGACATGTTTCAGATGGAGGCTGCACTGTTTGTTCCCTCTGGAACCATGGCTAATCTCATTGCAGGTGAGCTGTGCATTCACTCACAGAATCTGAATGAGTTTTTTTGTGCGACCAGGATGGTCATATATGTGCCCACATTTCATTATGCAGTGATGGCGCACTGCAGGCAGCGGGATGACGAATTGATCGTGGGCGACCTGTCACATTTACACTTGTATGAGCAAGGAGGAACTGCACAGGTGAGTGAACCAGAGTCTGTGCTCAGGTCTTTTTTTAACCATATGCAGTGCATTCATTCAATGTGTATTTGTGTATTGACACAGCTGGCTGGTGTCCATGCTACCACAGTGACCACTCTTCCCGATGGTTCTTTTGACTTGGATCAACTGGAATCAAATATCCGTCATGGCTACCCTAGGCCCTACTACACCCGCTCACGACTCATCTGTTTGGAGAACACACACAACGTACAGGGAGGGCGTGTGCTGCCTCTGACCTTCCTGAAGGAGGTATGTGGAGTTTTCTTTTTGTTGAGCACCACATCCGGTGGCGTTTATTTGCAAAGCTCATGTTTTTGGAATACATTTTATATTATCAGTGAAAGCAGCCGCCATTCTTGTCCTACTATAACATAATTGAAAATGGTTAAAGCTTTAATTTTCCAAGGTTCGTGCTTTGGCGGATAAATATGGTCTGTCAGTTTATATGGATGGATCGAGAGTGATGAACGCTGCTGTGGCCCAACGGGTGCCTCCATCCACCATACTGCAGCACACACACTCTGTCAGTGTGAGCCTCTCCAAGGTGGGACAGCAAAATCACATCAACAGAGAAATTGTAGACAAACAAAATACAATTCACATCACCGTGTGTAACAGGGTTTAGGTGGCCCCATGGGAGCCATGCTGGCTGGATCTCAAGACTTCATATCCCAAGCGGTGCGCTGCCGTCAAGCCCTGGGTGGAAGGATGAGGAAGGCTGGTATAATGGCAGCAGCTGGAAAACTGTCTTTACTGGAGATGATAGGAAGACTGGAGGAGGATCACCGCAATGCAAAAATTTTTGCTCAAGGTGAGCAGCTTATCTGTCACCTGTGAATAAATTACAGGTTGCACAATAAACTGTTTTTCACATTTGTGCTCTCCTTCTTTCACATTTTATTAGTTCAGTTGTGTTTGTAATAGTTTTCTGTGTTTAGTATTAGAGTTTGGCAGTTATACTGTGATTGTCGTTGCTACCCTGGTAGCAACAAATAGGGATCCAATCTAACAAATGGCATTTTTTTTCTTTATCTCTCCCAGCTCTGCTTGACTGTGACCCTTCTCTATTCTCTGTAAACTTGGCTGCTGTGGAGACGAACATTGTGCGCTTCCATCTAAAGGACCCTAGTTTAAGCCCTTCAGAGTTCTGTGCCCGCATGTGTCAGGTTGGCGTAGGAGAGGAGGCAGCATTGGGACAAGGGATACAAGTTCTCATGCACCCCTATTTTGGAAATTCAGTTCGGGCTGTATGGCATCTCGGGATTTCTAATGAAGATACCCAGCTGGCCATCCAGAAAATGCAATTTGTGGCTTCTCAGTATTTGGTGGAAAAAGTCAGGGCACAGTGAAACCTGATATTTCCAGAGATGCGCAGTCTAATATCAAGGATTGATTTCAGAAAATGTAATAAAATATTTGTAACAATTTATTGTAAACACTCATCATGTTAAGTAAATATTGCTGCTTCAATATCACATGTTGGCATTTCACATTTTCTTACTGGGAGGACTGGATTCCATTTCAAACTTCAAGCTTAGCAGTAAATGTATCCATGGCATGATTGGCACAACCATCATTAATCTTCAGCAGAAAGGCATGTACCTCTGTTAGCCCTGACCCACCCAGCCATGCCGCAGCTCCCGACAAAATGACTGTGAATCTGTGATGTAGTTAGTCTTGTCCAGAGGGAATTCAAACATGCAAAACTTTCAGATTAAAATGTATGAGTAAATATGTAATAAAATGTACTTCTCACACAAAATTCTTTTTACATGAAGAAATTTTGTAAATATTTAAAATTTTACTTGAGAAATTCTAGTTCGAAATTATGACAGTTAATTTGGTACATTTTTCAACACCAAAAAAAAAAATATTTTTTTTCAGTGTGTCGTGGATGAGGCTAAGAAACATCGACACATTTGTTCCTTAAGAAAACCTACATTTGTTTATTCACATCCAATACACACCAACGATATATTTTGTTATGACACCTGACATGCCTTCATGGGACGATTTCCACCACCTTTATCCAAATCTGTTGCTTTAAATAAAATAGTAATGTGTAGGGCTACGTCACACTAGAATAAATTACCTGATGAGGTCAGTACTAAATACAGGAGTTTGTAATTTTTATAATTACAAATTTCTAGTGACCATCAGAGAAAGAAGGCAAAAACAGAGAGAAATAGTCACATATATCATTAATATTTACATTCTTTAAAACACAGCAATAACAGTGATGAACAGAGATACAGAAAATTAAGGTTATTCACAGAACATAAAACTTATTTTAAGCTTAGGGCTCTTACTGGCTTTTACATGTCAGAGGTCTCCATCACACCCTGAGTCTTTATGGTTTGATTGATTGATTGATATGTTTATTGACAACAGACAAATGTTTAAAAACATTGGCACAACTGCTGTCAAAGGGATAAAAACACAAAAAGCCAATGGCTTATTTCCATTGTGGTCCCTTTAGAGAATGTGTGTGACCGTGCGTGTCTCTGAGTGAATGTGCATGATGTCCATGAGAGGAATGTGTGGGTGTGCCTCCACAATGGAAAATTAGGGTGGGGGAGACATATTTCAAAATACAGTATGAATATAAAAATTATAAAATTAACAATATTAAAAATATATGAATACACAGCTGTAAACAACAACAATAATGATCTTCAATCTCATTCTAAGAAGTCCCTCTTAACCAACCCTTAAGGGCAGTTTTAAAAGAAGTAAGTGAATTCATGCTCTTTAAGAATGAAGGCAAACCATTCCAAGCCATGCATGCTGTGTATCTAAAAGTATTTAGACCCATATTTCTCTTAAATCTGGCAGGAACTAGATTTAAGGATCTCCCCCTTGTGGCGTGGTCATGTATATCACTTTAGTAAAATAGCTCTTCAAATAGTCCGGGACAGCATTATTTAAAATCCTATGGACCATACTTAATTTAATTTGTGTCACACGCTCGTCAACTCTGAGCCATTTCAGGCTGGCAAAATGTTCTGGGAGGAGATGAGTTCTGGGATGCAATTTGAGTATTACTGTTACTAATTTGTTTTGAACAGAGTGTAGCCTAGTTTTGAGTGTTTTAGGGATTGCAGAGTACCAAGAGGAACAAGCATAATCATAGTGACATTGCACCAGCGCTCCTGATAAAATTTCCAGGGCTCTTCTATTTAGGAAAGTGGACCATCTGGCAATAAACCTAACTCGCTGATTTACTTTTGAAATAACTTTTTGCGCCATTTTTTCTCCTGATAATCTGCTATCCAAAGTACAACCCAAATAAGTCACTTCCTCTTTCACTGCAATCTCACAGTCTCCCAACCTTACACTAAAACTTTTAGATTTTAGATAACCTGATACTTGAGCCAAAAAGGATTGATTCTGTTTTTCCGATGTGTAGTGATATCCTATTATCTATTAACCATCCGTTGATCTTATTAAGATCCTGACTAAGGGATTTTTCTACCTCCCTTTTGTCCTGATGCGAGACCAGAATTGCTGCATCATCAGCAAAAAGGAACAAATTACTACCACAGGCTGCCTTCATATCATTTACATAAATCAAAAAGAACAAAGGACCTAAAATACTCCCTTGGGGAACACCATAAGTCGACTGAAATGGAGAAGAAATAGTACCCTTCACCTGGTGTTAGGACTCACGCTGTCCATAAGAGTCCTTAAGGGAGCAGAATAGAATAGAGTAGAATAGTTATTAGTTCATTCACAGCAGCGTAAAACAAGCTACAGTAGGAAAGAAACAATAAATAGCAGCAATGAAATATTACAATGAGTAATAATAATAGTAATAAATATTTACAGAATGTACTAAATAAGGACAAAATACATATTTTAATGGCAAACAAAATTAATTGAATACAATAATTAAACAAATAAAAAGTCCTTTTATTATTTGTACTGTGGATGTGACTTTTAAATTATAATGTATAAAATATACAACAGTGCAAATCTGCTGTGAAAATTACAATTTCTCTAGCCTAGATATCTAGACGCACCCTAGCGGCAAAAAATATTTTTGCCTAGCAGGATGGCTCCGGCAAGGAGTCTGTCAGACCAATCACAACGCTCTATCTATGTGGCAAGTCGTTGGGACAGGTGTAGAACGATGACGACGATTTGAATCAGCTCTGTCATTGATTTTGGAAGACTTGGGCTTTTCTTTGAAAGTTGAGCAGAAAGAAGCACTCAAGTGATCCGTTTTAAAGAAGGATGTACGGCAAAAGTCTGATATACCAGCTGGCTCCGCTGGTAGCGTCACATTGTCCATTGCTCTGATTGGTCATAGCGCTGGCCTTTTACCAGTTTGAACGACAACGGTTGGTCCTACAGGCTTCAACTCTGCCTATGGACGGTCTGCATACTATACAATTCATGTCATAGTCTGGTTTGTCAGGCTACCATTTCTCACGTTCAAGGCCCAATTCGGTGTCCACCTCTTCAGGTGATGTCAGAAGAGAGTGCCCTTCTGGTAGGGGAAGGGGTCAGTGATGCTGATTTCAGGTTCCACAGGGAGGTCTGGACCAAAAGAGCCATCCAGCTTGTCTTTGCTTAGAGCATTATGCACTGTTCCTTCTCCAAATCTCCATAGAAAGCAGAGAAGAGAAACAGCCTCCCCATTATCTGCCAGGTGCTGCCGATGTTCTGTCAGCAGTTTGCTGGAGCCAACCTGCACCTTAGAGCGTGAATCCATCCTGCTCTGCCCTTTACAGCCGCCCCTGTGTTTAGTAACTCCTGGTACAGGCCTTTCCACCTGGGAGTCAATGACACCTTTTCAAGAGAGTTGATTACGACAAAATCACCTTTAAATGGATGAGTCGACTCCCCTGAGGGTTTGGGGATTCACTTGACACTTGCAAATAATATTTTCTCAAAACCTCAGTTAGTTGCTTTACATAATCAATCATAAACTCATCTGTCCAAATCAGTGAAGCTTTATGTGTTATGGGGGCCTGTCCATGTGGACATTGGTCCCCCCACCAATACTTCATGAGCACTTAGACCAGTTACTGCGCTTGGTGCGCTTCAAATGGAATACAACACAATGGACAGTGCGTCAGGCCACTTTAGCCCTGTTGTCACCACCATCTTGGTCAACCTCTCTTTGACAGTAGCCTTCATTCTTTCAACTTGACCTGAGCTCTGTGGATGATAAGGAACATGCAACTGCCACTTAAACCCTAAGATCTCTGACAAGCCTTGAGTGATTCTTGACACAAACAAAATACCTCTGTCTCTGTCTATTCCTCGTGACACTCCAAAACTGGGAATCACATCTTTCTACAGACACTCAACAGCTGTTCTAGCATCTTCCTTTCTTGTTGTGAAACCCTCCACCCATGACTAACAAATACTTGTAGCCTTGACAACTTGGCATATGTACAAACTCTATTGCCATATTTCCAAAAGGACCTGATGGGGGCTCCAGATGGTCATGTGTCACTAGATTGTTCTTTGTCCTGGATTGTTGGCAAATCATGCAGCCATTTACAAGAGTCTGCAAGACCTGCGTAATGCCTGGTGCAAACCATTGCAAGCGAATAACATTGCTTCATTTATTACCCCTTGTGTGGCGCATGGGCCAGCACATGTAGGAGAGCTCGAGGGCAAACTGGCCAACCATCAAGGTGGAGCCAAAAGCCTGACTCTGAATCAATTGCACAACCTTTACGCAACCAAAGGGTTGCCTCCCGGTCATCAGCGTGATTTTACAATCTCATAACATTATCAACAAAAGTGCACTTGAATTTGTGGGATGTGAGGGCAAAGTGTGGCTTATCTGTGACTTTCATCAGTCCACGGCACTAACGAAGGAAAAGACGGTTGTGTGGCAGCTCGCAAAGGAGTGTCCATAGCTGCATAATCAGAAATCCAATGCCTGCAGTAGTTAGCATCCCAGAAAAAAAGCATCTTCTTTCTTTTTCTTTCTCTTCTAAATCTCATGGTTAAATCCATTATATTATGTTCATTTCTCTGCCCTATGCTGTTTCCTGAATCATAGATGTAGTAGAAGTTTGAATGCACTGTCCATTGACATACTATGTACGTATATAGTGCTGCGTTCATGTTGTATTGGAAGTCGGGATTTGCAACTGGGAATGACGTCACACCCGAGTTAACGGCGTTCGAGTAAACAAGTCGGAAAACCAAGATGGACACCTTCAATGAAAAGTTTGTTGTGCTTACTCTGTCGGAATGCAGAAAGCTAATGCAGCAATATGAAGTTCTCAAACATAATTGATAGGTACAAAGAAGACGCAGAGGGTGTGTGTTTGTGTGTAAAGCCCACATTACAAAAAAAACCCAACCGAATATTAAATCTATCCCTCAAATTGATTCAGAGAGTTAGATAAGATAAGATAATCCTTTATTCGTCCCACAGATGGGGAAATTTGCATCGTTACAGCAGCAAAGTGGATAGTGCAACATTACAAGGAGGGCATACAAAAGGGCATATAAAAAGAATAAGAATAATAACAACAGTAGAAAATGACCAAGTAAAGAAAAACTATAGCATCATATATACATGATGATTATCATATTGATAAGGGGGTTCAGTGTGTCGTTAATGCAGGGTTTCGGTGGCAGCATATCGAGATGTGTATCAAATTGGCCTCAGTGGCGGAGATATACATCCCTAGTGTCCAAGTATACTGTTTTGGATACAATGGTACAGAGAAGAAAGCAGAACATAAGTCAATGACTGTGTAGCATGTTGAGTCTGCAGGTAAGGAAGTCAGAAAAGAATTAGTATCTGGCACAACTGGGGCCGTAGGAATCACAATACTCTTTATTGCAATCTTGGACAGAACACCACTCATTAGGTTGATTAGTTTTAGGAATGGCAAAATAGAAGTGCTACATGGGCTGGTGCACTGAACTGAACACTTAACATGCCTTGGTCTAACAGAGACTGAATAATGCCATTAATTCCTTCAAAAGCTTTGCGGGGCAAATTTTATTGTCTTACCATAGGTAGCTTAGCATTCGTCTTAGGTGTGACTCTGTGAGGGGGTGCAGAATTTCCAAACCCCACATTATTTTAGCCCACATTTCAGATGACACTTCAGACAATTTAGATGAAGACGTAAATTTAGGGGGAAAATGTGGTAAGAGAGCATGAAAAAACCTTCCCCCAAACATGTTATTGTCTCAAAAGCCTGGCAACAAGCCACCATATTTCCAAGGTGTTGCAGCTCACAGCCAGGGGCCAAGGCGACAGTGACATGTAGATATGACATCTCAAATCCAAACAACTCTTGCTGTGTCTCAGACAGGCGGACAGGAAGAGCACAACCTTGCGGACCAACAAACAAACACTGTTCACATTCCAGCCCTTCTTGTTTGCATAAACTTCCCTCAGCTATCTTTTTCTACAGCTCTGAGGGATTAAATGTGGTCATACAATGACAATGCAGAGGATGCCTCATAGAAGAAAGCGCATGTGGTGCAAACTGGGTACGCTTTAGCAACGTTTTGAATAGAGGAAACTGTGAACATGGATAGCAAGTTAAAATTAAGTAAGGACCAGCAATACAAAGAATGAGCTGCTGACAGTAAAAACTGAAAAGCTGAAAATAGTAGCATGCAGTTTACAAAGCAAATCTCTCCCCATAAGATTTATGGGACTTTTATCAGAAAACAAATAGGAATGCAGTATATCAGAGCCATCAACAGTTACATTAGCTGTTTGTGACATGAGTTCTGTAATAGGAACACCTGAACCACCCACATTGGTCATGTAAGTGGATGTAGGGGTGCACATGCGCTCAGATGTCCTCACAGCAGCAATTGCTCCACTGTCCACTAATATTTCAACCCTGTTACCGTTAACTTGTACAGGGATAGTTGGCTCTTCAGCGGGATTAACAGAAAGTTGAATAGCTGTAGCTTGAATTGGAAATGTGTCTCAGTAGGTTCTGATCCTGTTTCTCTGTGACTGCCCTGTGCCTTATTGTAGTATGAGGATGAGTCTCCAATCAATGGAGGAGGTGGAAGTGGAAACATGGGCCCAGGAAAGAGTGCCTTCACCTCCCCCTGCTTTCTTTTTTGGGCCTGATAATTTGGTTTGTTATGACGTCGCCCACGTTATTCTGCTGGCCAACCTCCTCTTGTCTCTGCTGTCTCATTTGTTTTGGGTTCACCACGCTTATCATTGGTTTGCAAAGTTCCAACCATGATTCTGGGAGCATTCACCGAGGGGGTGGTTTGTGTCAACCCAGAGGCCTGCGCCGTTTCAGAGGCCTCTATTTCGGCTTTATGGGCATATTATTGTGATATTTTTACTTTAGGGCCCTTTCCTGAGCTTTGACCTTTAACAGACTCTTTACTGGACCCCAACATTTCCCTTATATCATCCCTGGCTACAACCTGAGCTGTTCTTCCCCTATCCTCAGGTCAAGCCTCCTGTCTGCCCCTTTCCTCTGTTACTGCAGCAGCTATCAGGAATTCATCCTCAAATTTCAAGGGTGTGTGTTTGGTGGTATAAGCACTGGTGGAGGGCTTTGTATCAGTCAGTCTAGGATAGGAAGAAATCGCTGGGTCTCAACAATGCAAAGGGAGAGAGGGTTTTAACTTGCAGCTTCACCCATCCATACAGCAGAGCTTTCACACATTTCTCCACGTTCACGCCATGTCTATGTTTTATCTGTGCCATTTCTCTCAAAGGCGGATAATTTATATTGACAAACTTAACATTCTGATCAATAACCTCCTTTAACTCATTAGATTCATTCAAATGCTCTCTCACTACTTCTCACTTCACACTGCTGGTGGGCTATTTGTATCCACACGTGTACAAGTTCTCATGGATTTATAATTCCAGTACGGGTTTCCAACAGCAGAGTCCATCAGCTGTTCAGACACTTTTAGCTTTTCTTTTTCAAATGACCCTTCATACGGCCACATGCCATCTATCCACTCGCACAAAAGAGAATGGAAACACAAAATCCCGTCGCTTATGTCTTCCAACAATTTCAGGCCGCATATGTGGAGAAAACATTGCTTTGAAATGTGATGCTTGATCAGGCGTGAATATGTGTAAGCTCATTTCACATTGCTCATCAATGACAGGATGACCTTTTTTTTAACTCCTTTTTTCAACATCTACAGAGCCATAATTAACATTTCTCCTATTTTTGCTGAATTAAGTAATTTAGATTCAGATCTGCTTACTGTTTTGAACGTATGATTACTCATTTTGTTAGTTTACACTGAAGACAAACAGACACACAATAAAAAGCTTTCAATTTATGTTGCATCAACTTCAAATGTCTCCACTCTCTTTCTAACAGCAGCGACAGCACCTCTGTCAGCTTTATTATAAGTTATGTATACAATTCAAAACAGCACCAGGACCCCCAGGATAACATCCATGTGAGGCCTTCTCTTTTCACACTGGGAGCCACACAGAGCAGACGATCCCTGGTCTTGGTTTAAATAAAGTAGGCCTCAATACACCACCCCGAAAACACTCCTTTTTACAGGAACACAAAATTAAACATTAAACCACATTAAACTACATTAAACTCAGATAAGTAGTAGGATCAGTTTTATAAAGTAATTTAGAACCACATAATGGGTAATTCTGGTAAAAGAGCGGTGACCTTTGAGTGCAATTTGGCGGAAACTCATTTGTATATGCATTGAAATAATACAAAGCTGGGTGAAAATACACTTTATACAATTTCTGCATGTTTTTGGATAGTGGCGAGAACATACAAACTCCACTCAGATGGCCCGGTTCAAACCCAGTATCTTCTTGCTGTGAGGCGACAGTGCTAACGACTGCACCACCGTGCCTCCTGTATTATATTCAATAAAGTTAAAAAAATATCACCCCACGATTCTCCAGTTCATGTAACTATATTATGAATACTATATGTAGTGGCAGCTCCTTTCAGCTCTGCATGCCACCAATGGAGCGGGTGTATAGCAACCAGTCTGACGTGACAAAATTCCTCAAACTCAAAAATCTTCATTTAAAAATGTTTACTGATGAAATAGATTAACATACAAAAAAACCCAAAACAATTTTTTAGGGTCTATATTTCCAGTAGTTGAGGTCTTAACTGGTTGGTCCTTCCTTTGTTCGCTCAGAAAACTGTATCACCTCCACCTGACCATCTTAATGAGAAAATTGCACGTGTCACATGGCCCACATTAAACTGTAACTCAAGCTCCCCCTAGTGGTTAAACACATACTTTAAACAATGATGAACTAATATTTCTTCCTTCATGAATTTACACATTGTGCATCTCAAAATAATATTCTAACAAAATAATAATTTAAAACAAAATACATTTCTCAATATGGCTCTTACACTATAGTTCATATGTGCCAATAGACTACACACTGGCCCTTTAATCAATCACTGACTTAATGCTCCTCCCAATTCAAGCACTCCCCAGATCTTACGTCATCAACAGGTAAACCTGCTAATGCCAAAAACAATGTTCATCATCCAGCTGTGATTTGTGCCTCCTCTGAGAAACTCTTTCGTTCGGTGAGTGTGTTAAACGTTTCAAATAATCCTCCATTGTGATTGAAGAGCTGGACCACAGTGGACTGGTTATACTGGTTAAACTGGGAATGACATAGCCTAGATAAAGCGCTCAGACTGAACAACCGTTTGGAAACACTGTGCTCTCTGTGTGCTAATGCTGGTAAAACTGAGGAAAGTGGCTGTATATTATATAACTGATAATCAGCTATAGTCTTATGAACAGGCTGCAAAGTGTTTTTTTATCTATAGGAAATTAATTTACTGTTCGCTTGGACAAAATTAGGGTCATGTTGCTGACCCTGTGTACATTGACATTTAATGCAATTTATTCTGTAGCCTATATACAGTATTGTAAGTACTGGAATACATTTATTAAAAATAGCAGTCAGCTTGAGTACAGTATAAGACTGCAAGTAACAGTTATTTTCATTATTGATCAACGTGTTAATTATTTAGTTGAGATTAATCGATTACTCTTTTGGTCTATAAAATGTCAGAAAAATGTGAAACTGTCAGTTTCCCAAAGCCCAGGATGACATCTTCTGTAGTCATAGAGGTGTGAAGAAACCATTAAGTATTCACATTTAAGTTGGAATCTGAGATTTATGACCTTTTTTTTATTATAAAAATGTAAATGATCAAAATAGTTGACGACTTATCAATTAATATAATCAATGTTGCAGCTCCAGTAGCTGCAGATTAATATGGTCAGGTTTGGTTTCTTATGTCCTCCATGAATTAATGTGTATGAAATTTTTACGATGGCAGCAGATGTCTGTTCTTTCCGATACGTGGGCTATAAATTTGATGACCTTTTCATTTAATACATCAAGCTCCAGTCAGTCAGGCCAGGAACGTTCATCCTTTTGACTTAAGCGGATTCAGTTTCAGCAGATATAACACAATGACACAAACTATGTGTTTATATTGTTTCTGCTTAAGGTTTGCTTTATCTCTATAATAATGCCGCCATTTTTCCTGAGGAACAAACACATTTTTCTTAACTTGTCCTGCAGAATTTATATATTCAGGTGAATCACCTGCCGTTGAGCTTTATAATTAGTTACATAGTGGATTGGATATCAAGTTACAGCAAACTTTCCACTATTTTCTGACACTCTAAAGACAGATTAATTGATGATAAAACCAATCAATAGTTGCAGCCATAACCAAAAGGCATAAATCCATTATTTTAATGCCATTCAGGCTGCTTTGCCCTGCATACATTTGTGTGTTTGAAGGTAGGATGTCATTCAGGGTAAAGGTTTATATGAATCTAAAGGTTTACATGAAATTATGAGGCATGCCTGCTCACACGCTGCAAATTGATGGAAATATAAAATGTCACTGACAGCAAACATCACAGTCTTTTTGGTCGAGTCTTGATTGAGTTGAAAGTTGCTGCAGTTCATTGGAAAGATGAGTTTAATGAAGCTAATGGCTGCCTGGAAATGTGAAGAAAAACAGATGGGGAGTGTAAGATGTGGTGATGTGATGGACCTTTGTCGAGTTTGTCAGTCGTTTGTCAGCAACTCACTGCCACACACACACACACACACACACACACACACACACACAATATAAGGCTTGTTTAACAGCACCAGTGTTGAGGTATTTGGCTCAGTTGCTCTGTGTTTAGATTAAAGGAGACAGCGGCTGCCATCAGGAGAGAATCCCTGGAGGAAAATCTAAGTTTAGTCTTCTCTTAAATGGCCGCATGAGTCAACAAACACACAGGACACACACAATGTCCACAGCAGTCAATATTAGGTCCAAGCCCCAGGGTTTTTTTTTAGGCATTTTTGATTCTGTTGTATTATATTTATACATTTGTTGTGGGGGTTTCTAAGTAATAATTTATCTTTATTAACCTTTTCTATACATTAGGTTTGGTTTACCAACAAATGTAACCTGCTAAATATGTGCATTTTTTATATACTGCAATCACTGGCCTTTATGATCTGTATGTATGCAATTGTTTTTTTTTTTACACATGTGAGGTGTTTACCTTCTGCCATTTTGTGACACCTTGCTGTAGATATTGTTAAGGTTTATGTTTATTAGCCATATAAAGTAGGCTACATAGTGTACATACATATTACTGCAAATTAATCTCCAAAAATAACCGGCAATATTTAGGAATGTATCTTTTTGAGCACTTAAACCTTTCAGTCTTTAAGCATACATTTTTTCGGGTGCATTATGGGGAATATTTATGATTATTACTATTTAGAGTGTTCAGCTCTGCACCATATTGGTGGCTGCCATAGATTTAACTGATGTTTTGTATGTATGCCTATCTATTGCATGAGATGCATGAAATATTTAAACTGAAGCAACTTCATTGAGAGTATTTTTCAAACTGATCTGATCGTGCTGCCTTTATTTTTGTTTGTTTATCTGCCACTTGCACTATTTAGAAATATTTAATAATATAATTTCACAGTAGAAAAAGGTAAGAAAATATGTAAGAATAATATCTTTCCTCTTAATAATAACAATATAGCTACTAGCTAGCTTTCAACATGGTGAACAAACCTGCTACATCATGTAGTACATCATACATTCAACAAGTTCTTTTCTTCTATTCTTATTCTTATTTCACATTTTATTCTTTTTACTATGATGAATGATAGCTGTGAGTTCTTATACAATAAGTGCCTGCTTGTGTCATGACTGTTCATCCTTTCATGGTTTTTAAAGGTAGATCTGCTGATATTGAAGCCAGATGTGGTCTGTGTGTAACTTAACTCACAGTACATAAAATAAACAAAAATATCCCTCCAAGTTGTGACCACATTTGCAGCTAAAACATATTTTTTTGAGAACTGCTAATACTGGCACATTGTAGTTTCATACCACTAAAACACTAGAATAATAAAACCTGTTAGGATTCTGTTATTTAATCGGATAAGAGAACCTAATTATTCGCTTGGTGTTTTTAAACACAGGGTGGAACTTTTGACATCACCAGTTACAAAATGAGTTTGTATATTTTCAGTCTTTTTAACTCTTTGAGTGCCATTGACGTATTTCAACGTTATTTAAAATTTAAATTAACATAATATGTCAAAGTGTTTTTTCAGCAACGGGTTGCTGATCGCAGTCTCCCGCAGCCTGTGAGTAATGTTGGGAGATGGCTTCTGGGAGATGTAGTCCTGACATAAAGAGATGGCATACGGTACAGAGATCAAAGCAGGAAGTGGAGACGATCGCGATAAGAGAGCAAAACGGACGGATTCTGGTTGAAGTGGCCTCTACTGTACCTCTGATAAAACAAGAACAGAACAAGGTAAAAAAATATTTTTTTGTGATGAAATAGGGAGGCTCTTCATTCATTTGAGCTATTCTGTTTTCAAAGACAGTACAACATATTCTGTGGGTCTTGAAATATGACTTAAAATGGAAAAAACTGGCACAAGGCAATTTCTGTTTCATAAAATGGCTGGCACTCAAAGAGTTAACATGGAAACTTTTACAATCCACTTGGTGCTGTCACTACATAGACTGACATGCAGTTTATTTCGAGAGGCAAAAACACTCCCCCTCCTCCTCCTCCTCCTCCTCAATGACTTGTCAACAAACACATCTTGTGTGTCCATCCTCCCAGAGAGCACTAGAATACTCATAACATGATCTGTTCCACACACATAATATAATCTTCCATTTGAAATGAATTTAATTGATTTCTTGGAAGTGCTGAGCTCAGAACGCAGACACAGCAACAGTTTGTCCTCAAAGTTGATGTTAGAAGCAGAAAGAATGGGCCCAACACATTATTGGGCATGTGGTCATAATACCCAATTGGTGTATTTATAATGAAGCAACTTCTTTGAGAATATTTTTTCTGATCTCCTCGTACTGATATTGAAGCCAGATGTCCTCTGTGTGGAACTCAAACTCAACAAAAATGTTTCTCTAAAGTCAATTCACTGTGGATTAAAATGACAAAAAAGTGGAAGGAGTTTGAGAAGTGAGGTTTATACAAGAGGTGGGTAGCCCTTGCATGCCATACTTCACGCTGTAAATGATATTGCCTCTAGCGTACTGTTTGTTTGAGACATGCAGCATCATGGAAGATCCAATAGAAATGTTCAGGGAAGCAGCCATGCGTTACTTTTTAATGGAGGTCGTCTTTGCTGTGCAGTCCAGTAGGTTCACTTCAGGTCTTTGTTTTTTGCTTGACTGAAAAATACTTTCTGACTGGGAAATATTTTTTGAGAAAGCTATTAGATCACCTTTGTGTTGCATGTTTTTTACAGTGTGAACTGGCCTTATTGTTGCCCCTTGTTGCACTGATTTCCAGATACAAATAGACCAAAAGCTAGTGTAGTGATGGCTCCCTCTGTCTGTGACCCTCACCTTGAGGGTTGTGTTCTGTTAAGAGTCTCCCACACAACCAAAGGTCCATCAATCCATAGGGTCGCGGGGGAGACTATCCCAGCTGTCTTAGGGCGAAAGGCAGGGTACACTCTGGACAAGTCAACAGTTCATCATCACAGGGCACATATAGACAACCTGACCCCATGCATGTCTTTGGATGGTGGGAGGAAGCCCGAGTACCCAGAGAGAACCCACACAGACATGGGGAGGACATGCAAACTCCACACAGAAAGGCTCTGGGCCGGGAATTGAACCTGGTACCTTCTTGCTGGGAGGCGACGGTGCTAACCACTACACCACCATGCCGCCCAGAACCACAGATGTGACTAGAAACAACTCACTCTTTTAGGATTATGTGAGATGTTACACTCATTGACCACTTCATAAAGTGCATCCTGTTAGTTAAAGGTTGGACTCCCTTTTGCCTTAATTCTTGGTAGCTTACTTTCAACAAGGTGTTGGAAACATTTCTCACAGTTTTTGGTCCCTGTTGACATGGCAGCATCACACAATGCTGCAGATTTGTTGGCTGCACATCTATGTGCAAAGGTGCTCTGTTGGAGTGAGAGCTGTTGACTGTGGAGGTAGTTGGAATCCAGTGAACTCATTGTCAAGAACATTTGAGATAATTTGTGTGTTCAGAGATGCTCTTCTGCAGACCTTGATAGTAATGAGTGGTTATTTGAGTTACTGTCTGGCCATTCTCCTCTGACCTCTCACATCAACAAAGAATTTTGACACTCACTCGATATTTTCTCTTTTTTCGGATCATTCTCTGTGAACCCTAGAGATGGTTGTTTTGATAGCTGATTTTTCCCAGAACCACAGAGAGGCAAAAAAGTTCTAGTCATTTTCCCTGCCTGATGATGATGATAATAATACTCGCTCTTCCACTGGAAACAAAAACAGCATGACTGCAAACACCAAGGTAACTGGTGAAGCTGCAGAAGGCAGAGAGTGTGTTTCTACCCCCACACCTAGCCACAAAAACAGGTTGTCAGTAAACAGACAGAATAAGGGCTAAGGCAGTGCAGCAATATGTTCTAAAACTATATCGAGAATGAAGGATGTTACTGCTAAAGAAGACAATAATGAAAGAGTTTTTTTCTATTAACTGCTTTGCCCTTATTACTGTGGGTATGTTGTATGCAAAACAGTTCATGTGTGTAATGTATTATATTTAACTTGACTATGCATTTTTGCAGGGCTGTTTGCAGGGTTGTCCTCCATCTTTTATAGTCTAGTTTCACTTGGAAAGGAGCCCCTCAGTGTAGAGATGGATAAAGATCACAGTCAATGTCCTAATTATAATGCATGAAGATATACTATAAAACTCCTAATTCAGAAACAGTGAAATTCAGAATTTTGCTATTCTCTGGGGGAAAACAAACAGAAACCCCTTCACCATTAACAACAAATAACAAGTCAGTTCTTCAAACTGCATCCCTTCTTTAGATATGTCTGTATGTAAATGTTGTATTAAAGTTGTATTAAAGTTGTATCATACATCCAAATCTGGAGGAAAATGTATCTCTTATTCACGTTTACTGCTTTTGTATTAAAACTACTTTAGTTTCATTTCCAAATAATTCCCAAACAAGGAAACTGATTTATGCTGAGAGACATAATATTCAAGCATAAAGGTGCATGTCTTTCGACAATAATGAGAAATCCCAGTGATAGTAAACTGTTTATAGAATAGATAGAAGGAGTTGTTTTATGCAGGCGCATGCAGAACAGACTTATTTATTAATAGTCACAATGGCATTAACAGAATGATGACAAGGGTCCATCTCACAGAGTAGCTTCAAATGAGCTCAAACTCACCATAAACGACGTTAATGCTTGGCTAAGTCCTGCAGCTAAATGGTGACTTTACCTCACTGTGGCTTCCTCTCCAGCAGATTTCATTTTAGAAATGTGAGAAAGAACAGGCAGAGCTACAATACCTGGCTGAGCTAATTTGAAGCATTATCTTTGTAACACGGCATGATCATTGAAAGTATTTCAACCAGCTTTACAGTTAAACGCCAGAACAGGGCTCACTGTAGTTAAAGCAATCCAAATTGAATATTGTACATTTTCAGCCTGACAACTCACAAAGTTCCTGGTGGAAAGAAAATATAGAGCAGGGAAAATTACCTGTATTATTCTGGCTTACAAGTTTCTTAAAGAACAAGTTCACATTTTGGGAAATACACTTATTTGCTTTCCAGCTGAGTGCCCAACCCAGTCTCATGGGACGGAGTATAAATAGCAGGCATTACAAGGACATTCATGAGGATACATTTTAGGGATTTTGTGTGTCATTTGTACACCATGCAAATAAACTACAGTGAGTTAGGTTTAGGTTACAAAAACTACTTGGTTAGGTTTAGGAAAGACACCATGGTTGAGCTTAAAATAAATACAGAAAACATGTCAAATAAATACGGAAAACGTGTACGTACAACAAAAACGCTGTTCTCGAACGGCGGCCTCTTGGTTGAGAGTCCTGTGAGTTGGACCCATTCATCTCACTCCCACTCGCCACAAGCAGTCTTAGTAGCATATTTCTGTGGATATGTTTACATTGCAGTCATACAAATAACAAGAAAAAGCAAGAACAACATTTTTATTGCTCGCTAAATGCCTTGAGTTACGCGTTTTCAACTTTACTGCGATGTATGTGTCCTGACAGATGGGTTGAGTCAAATATATTTGTCAAATTTAACAGACAATATGGTGGTATTGTTTTTCTCAATTTGTTTTGAAGAAAATGTTTAAACTATTGCTGGAACAGAAATACTGCTGTCACTCACTGATTTATTCCAGTCACTTGGTTTGAAGCTTGCTGTAACACAGTGCTTTGAAATGCACATTATATAGATTTTTTTGTAGATGCATTTTGACATCTTTTCTATTCTTACAGTAAAAACAAAACCATTAAAGGTTCAGGAGTAAATTGTTCAAGCGCCATGATGTAGCACATGGTGGGTCAGTTCACTTTTGTGCTTGAAGTTAAAGGTTCTTCGTCAAGGTTCCCAATAATCTCCATCTGGACAGGCTGCTGTAACAACACCAGGGATGCAGGGATTAGGGATATAATAAAGAGATAATGAGGGATAAAATGACACACTTGACCTAAGCTAGAAGAAATTCCTGAAAATCATAGAGGACAGGAAGACATTGGGGTGACTGAGCACAGTTGGGGCAGCTGATGGCTGATTTAGGTATGGTCCCTAAGTATAAATTGTGTTACTAAATATGACTTTGAATAATCAAATCACAATGATTTGTTTAGTGAAAAATAATTGTCTCATTATGCCTCCCTATATTTGCTGTAGACTAAGAATGTTTTAATTTATTCAGAAATTACATTGCTCATGTGAATGCCATTATCACAATACCTGATCACTCTGCATTTTCCCGTTCGGTGTTTGATTTCCGGGTGAGAAAACAGGATTGCTGTTGTCCTTGGGCTCAGTCTGTCTGCCTCCCATCTTGCTTATGGTGCCAACACCATTCGGTTTGTGGAAGCAGAGCACTTTCTGGAAGCCCTGCTTGAAGTTGTCAGAGAGGAAGCCGTATAGGACCGGGTTGGCGCAGGAGTTGACGTAAGTGAGGATGACCAGGAAGAAGTAGACAGCGGCTGTGGTGTTGTTCTCAGGGATTGTATATATCAGGTTAACAATGTTGGTAATGAAGAAGGGCAGCCAGCAAAGTACAAACACCAACACGATGATCACCACCATGCGCGTCACTTTACGCTCAGACTTGCGCCGCTTCGTCACACCTGCACGTACACCTGCTGACCTCACCTACAAGGTTGATGGAAATGGTTTTAAAAATTGTGAGAGCAGTAACTAGCAGGAAAATTCAAAAATCAATTAATTGAAGCCAATTTTATGTGTCCTGTTACCTTGATGACAATGAGCAGGTAGCAGAGACAGATGACAATCAGAGGACCGAAGAAGCCCAGGATTGATGTGTAGAGGATGAAGCCAATCGACCACAGTTCACGTGGCGCAGGCCAGGTTATGTTGCAGATGTTGAACTCCTCTTGTACATGTGAGTAAATCGTGACCGGCAGCACAATCAGAAAGGACACAACCCACACCATGGCGCTGAAAATCTTGGCCACCTGTGGCTTTCGCCATTTGGTGCTGCGGATTGGATGAACCACGGCCAGGTAGCGATCAATGCTCATCACCGTCAGGCAAAAGGTGGAGGAGAACTGGCTCATGGCATCAGCAGCCATGCACACCTTGCAGAAGAAATCTGCAAACGGCCAGTAGGAAAGCACGCTGTTGGTGCCCAGGAAAGGTATTCCTAGGATGTAGAGTTCATCTGCTAATGCTAAATTGAGGATGTACATGTTGGTTACGGTCTTCATCTTGGTGTAGCGAATCACCACATAGATGGACAGTGTGTTACCCAGAAGACCCACAATGAAGACGATGGTGTAGACGACGGCAGTGACCATGCTGAAGGGCATTGGCGCAGCCACATTTGAGCTACCATTGTAGAGGTGTGGGGTAGAATCACTGGCATCCAACGTCCAATTGTTGTAGACATCCATGTTGAAGGAGGGACTGCTGGTGTCTGTTTTAATTACAGTAAGAAACAGACACACACATGTATAATCATCATATGGGATACTTAAAAGACGTACTGGCACTTTAATATTGTGGGTTGTTCTAAGACTCTGGGAATTTCTGTTTCAGAGAATTCATGTTGTGTCTACCTTTTGTAGGACAAGCTCTGGGCACGATGCCCATATTTTCCCGGAGACAAGATAAACTTTCCACTTAATTGTCTGGGACTGTGGCCAACAGGCCATTTCTCTTAATGGCAAGTTGCTCTTTGGAAGAAGATGACATTATTTAAGCAGATTTCAAGTACTGTCACTACAGTTGAATGAGACAAAGGTAATGTGGTGCCAGAAACAAAATCCTGCAGGTAAGTGGCAAGGAGCCCACATCCTTAAAAAGATAGAGCACTAAAGAGTGGGATATGTGGCACTTTCCCAGGGGATCCATGAAAAGTTTCCTTCATTATTATTCATTAAAGGAGCAATATGTAGCCCTGACAGCTAGTGTTTAAAACAGTAGGTACTGCAGTCCAAATAAAAACCAATGGAGCTGTGGCTCATCTGCTTCTCCAGGGTGTTGGCGTTATGGCTTTATAGTGTTTAACTCAGGTCCAGGTCAACAGGAAACACTTCACTGTCTGTGTGTCTCATATTGTCTGAAATACTCGCTGCCTTGATGATCAGCTGCACATGGACCACAGAGAGATCATTTTTAGGTAGAACCTAACCATTGTGTTATCTCTGTCGATACATTTTGTTTGCTTACGTCCATGACTGCAGAAGACCGTTATGCCAATTTGTTTCATATCCCATACGGAAAAGAAATAGAAAAGAAAACGTTTTTAAAAAATGTACTGAAATTCATGAATAGTGTGTGATTTACTCTTGAAAGTGGCCACTTTTGCATTCTTTTCATACAAGATAATAAAAAGAAGTATAAGGATATTGTATGCATCATTCACTGTTGTATGCTTTACATACAAGTTTCATACAAATTAAATGTCCTTTGAATTAAACTTGTAAGCATTCAACAATGAATCCTGATAAAAGATCCTTAGTAAATCTGAACAAAATATAACTTGTATGATTTGGGTATTTATCAGAATAGTATATGACAGTGAATGATACATACAATATCCTTATACTTATTTTTATTTTCTTGTATGAAAAGAATGCAAAAGTGGCCACTTTCAAGAGTAAATCATACACTATTCATGAATTTCAGTACATTTTTTTAAAATATTTTTTTATTCTGTTTCTTTTCCGTATGGGATGTGGCAACCCCAAACCAAAAGAGACATATGGAAATGGCATGGCATGTTTAGTTAAACTCTTATGACATATTATGAACATTTCATAATTTATTACAGTAAAAGTTATTTTAACTTTAATTGGTCCTTTAATTTAAATGATAATTAATTGAAAATGTTTTTATTTATTTATTATTTTAATATTTATTCATAGATTGTGTTCTAATCAATCTTAAACACATTTAATATCTTTCTAAGTGAGATCCGATGTATAAATGTACTGCAAATTAATTCTGAGGTTCAACAATAATGTAGTAGCACTACAGTATATTCTTGCATACAACAGTGAGATGATATGCATAAAAAAACAATTTCAAGTAATTTTCATCAAGTGGCAGACTAATATGTTTACACATTTGGATAACAACACATTTTAGCTGAAATAAAGTTTGCAGTCAAATTATTTGTCACTTTGCTTTAATAAATGGTTGACAAAGATCTTGCTTTTCTTTTCGTAAAAGTACAAAAGTATTTTCGTAAAAGTACCCCAAGTATACTCAATATGGGTCAAAATTAAATATGTTATGTTATTGTACTGTGATTATTGATTCATCAGTTTGTTCATCACTCAAGGTGGAGCTAATTGTAATTGCTTTATATACTGTTTGGATAAATTCTATAATAAAATATCCTAAGGTATTAGTTGAGTTATATTAAGTATTAACAATCTGAAGATGAAATAACTCCGGTGGAGTAGAAATATGAAGGTAACCTATAGACATAATGCATTAATATGAATCCTGAGATTAGAGCAATGACCAGCACCCTTAAATAATTAAATTCACTCTGCCTTCGGCTGCTTTTGTGCCTCTGGTGGCTTGTGGGTGACCTAAAATAATAATAATAATAATAACCTTATAACCGTCAGTTGACAGACGTTGCAACCTGAGGCTGTGAAAACGTGTTGCACAAATAAATGGTGTGACGTGAAGTTTCACTGAACCGCGCTTCAAAACACGGGAGTGACGCGCAGCCCGCAGCATGATGTTGATTACACAAACACTTGAAGCCCCCGTCCCCTTCAGGCTGCATGGGGCTTGACATTAATGTCCACTAACTGTAGCCCTTATGCATGCCCCGTCATGAGATGCCTGGCTCACTAAATCTGTTTGACAAATAAACCCAAATACGCATGCAATAGGCTACTGTACCGCTCTGCCTCCTCTGTTGGGAAACGAAACTTTGTTAAAGACATATTTTAAAAGTTTACAGTGAATTTAATTTCATAATCACATTGTTTTATTGTAAAATACGTGATATTCATGGGTTGGATTGAACCTACCCGTGCGCTGCTGCATGTGCGCCTTGTCTCTCCACTATCCGGAGGCGTGATGCGCGTCTCCTCTGGCATTCATGAGTTTTTTCTCTGAAGACAAAATCAGCTCTCTCGCTTGTGAGAGAAACCACCTCGCACTTGACTTTTCATCTTGAGGCATTTTCTTGAAGTCAGCAGCACGCTCGGATTTCCATCTCCATATGCGCAAAAAGCAACATGGTCTTCTAGGATGATTGGTCTGAAGGATTGGTCTGCGCGCGTGGAAAAATGCGTCCCTAAAATCTGTTGAGGAGTTTCTCGCGAGGTCATTTGGGAGCCCAGACGCACTGCGAGTATTTATGTTGAAAACGTCACCCCGCCTTTGGATGTGAAAGTCCCACCCATTGCATGGGTGGCTGTAGTCACCTCACAGCACAAGAACAGTCGCTGGTGTAAAAGCACATATTGCAGCTCTCTTTGTCTGTGGACCTTCAGTCATAAAGAATACAAACTTTTTGTTCCTCCACTATGTGTGAGAGACAAAGAGAGGAATGGAGATGTGCAGCCTGGGGAATAAATCACCTTGAGAGTGGTCTGGAGTGTGCGTGTATGTGCTATCCATGCACCAACACATGTGCATGTTTACAGTGTGTACATTCTTGCATTTTCCATCACTCTGATGCATCAAAAAGGGTCAAGAAAGGACAGCAGGTGACTGATGACGTCTTCATGGGCCCTGTTTGACCGGTCCTAACCAGACCAAGTGGGCAGATGAATGAGACTTGAGTGTAGACATGCACACTGTTACAAAGGTGTGTGTAGAGGGACAGTGGTGCCTATAGTGCCAGGATAATAACATGGCTCATTTACACTGTATTTTCTACATTGCAGGCAATGCCATGCTCTCGTTTTAAAGGTTACAATGACAAAGCAAAAACTCTCTTGATCACGCACATCTAATTTCCATGTGTCTGGCTGATGAACCTGTTTATTCAAGTTGTTGTACAGCTTATTTGTAACTGTAGAGGTGACCAAAGCAGATGAGGACTATTGGATTTAACTCAGCTGCCTGTATCAGTGTCTGCCTCATTCGTACATATTCTTGCTCACTCTGGCTCTGTCACTCTCTTCAGCACTATTCTTCACCCTTCTCCACCAGATGTCACTCCCATCTGCCCTTCAATCACATCTCATTCCCACCAGCTCCTCACTATACAGTACGCTGTATACCAGCTCAGATCCCTTGTTCCTCTGCCAAGGGTTTTTAAAAAGGGATTTGATCATTGTTAGCCTGACTTATCTAACACTTTTTTTCCTAAAAATGTGGAAAACTATTTTTAATTGAGTGATACAAAAGGAGAGAGATCCAAAATTCCAATATGAAACCACAAATTTGAACCTGACAATGTTAAAAAAAATGCAAATTAACACATTTGACAAGCTGATAAGCTCTTATTTGGATGTTCAATCATAAGGACACAGCATCTCTTGCTATTTTTCCAATTCTCTGTGTTCCTGTCTAAGCTGTTGTTAAACAGCCTTGCTGCTGTATCGCTTATATCATAATATAATAAGTGTATTTTCATTTTTTGTTACATTTGCTGCATTTGCTCTATTGTGTTCACTGCATGATGGATGCCCACTTCATCAATGATGTGAAGCAACACATCTTTCTATTGCAAGTCATCATAATACAGAAACGAAAATATGACTGGATATTTTTGTTTGTTTTAAAAGACCTGCAGTTTCTTCCGTGTTCTATTATGTTCTATGAGCATGATTGCATCCTTAGAAGATACCGTGCTGTGTTACACACCACTACTCTACCTATAAGACTTGTGATGCAGAATAGTGATCATCAGTAGTGGTAAAAATATATAATGTATGCTGTATTACATGTCCTGTATACTGTATCATCAAATCAGTTTATCTATTTTTTTTTTGTAGAGAAATAGCTAGATAAATGAATCCAGAGGGAAATTACAGAATTATTTTAAAATATGGCCAAGAACGGTTGTACTTTGCCTTTATTTAGCATCATGTCATTGTGTAAATTCCAATTTTGGTCTGTATCTGTCAGAATCAGACAGGTGTTGGACAGGATAACACAGGAAAATAGGAGATGAATCTTTTCCTTGTTCTTTCAGAATCAGAAATCAGAAACAGGTTTATTGCCAAGTACTGTAAGTTTGCACAATTAATTGGACTTGTTATATAGTTATAAGAACAAAGGATAATAAAGTGATAGCCAAGAATAAATAAAGGGTGCAAAAAAGGGTGGCTGCAATCGCTAACTGCACGCACCTCTTGCCTTGTCTAATCTTCCTGTCTACAGTATAAGCATCAAGATCATATCAGAGTGGTGTCACAAACAATCAGTTGGTCTCTGTGCTGCTTATATGTTGTATGTTCAGGTTATTTGAGATGAGCTGGCCTGCACCGAGCATTTGAAGCCTTTTTTCCATTTCCCTGTGGTTTGTTTATATCATGGTATATCAATAATGCTGTTTTAATTACATTTAATGATGTAGGCACGATGTGGAAAGGAAATTGCTGTCTTCATGTAATAGAGCCAACCAACAAGGCTAGTTATTTGCTTAATGTGTTCTTCAATTAAGACAGAAATCAAGAAAAGTCATGCAGGATTAGTTTTGTAGACCATTGATGGAGTTCATCTGCACACAGACTCCAGATGGAGCCGTTGGCTTGCAGGGAGCCTGAATCCATCCATCCATTTTCTACCACTTATCCTCCAATAGGGTCGTGGAGGGGCTGGAGCCTATCCCAGCAGTCTTAGGGTGAAAGGCATGGTACACCCTGGACAAGTCTCCAGTTCATCACAGGACGGAGCCTGAATCAATGAGGATTATTTTTTTTTGGGATGCATCAGTTTTGTCCAAATTACAATGTAACATACCAGAATAACAATTTGAGCTGCACAGGATGCAAGTGTTGGTTTCTGAAGGCTACAATATGTTTTCATCCAATGTGTAGATTATTGTCACTGGCTACCAAAAAAAATCCTGTCAAATCACTTGTTGTAGAATTTTGAATTGATAGAGCAGAAAGATCGGCAATATAGATAAAATACACTGCCTGGCCAAAAAAAGTTGCCACCAAAAAAAGGTCACACTCTGATATTTAGTTGGACTACCTTTAGCTTTGATTACGGCACATATTCGCTGTGGCATTGTTTCGAAAAGTTTCTGCAATGTCACAAGATTTATTTCCATCCAGTATTGCATTAATTTTTCACCATGATCTTTCATTGATGATGGTAGAGTCTGACCGCTGCACAAAGCCTTCTCCAGCACATCCCAAAGATTCACAATGGGGTTAAGGTCTGGACTCTGTGGTGAAAATGATGTCTCATGCTCCCTGAACCACTCTTTCACAATTTGAGCCCGATGAATCCTGGCATTGTCATCTTGGACTATGCCCATGCCATCAGGGAAGAAGAAATCCATTGATGGAATAACCTGGTTATTCAGTATATTCCGGTAGTCAGCTGACCTCATTCTTTGAGCATAAACTGTTGCTGAACCTGCAGTAATTATCCAATAGGAGGCTCGTACCTATTTGCTTAGTTAAATCCAGGTGGTGACTTTTTTTTGGCCGGACAGTGTATTTTCCAGGAAACATTTCCCCTAGTTTGGAGACATTTTTAAAAAAATAAATAAAAAAAATATCATTCAAACTTGAAAGTCATTCTTGCATAGGCTATAAAAATCCACTGATTTTTGAGTGAACATTTTTGAGTACACATCCGTTTCTCTTGTCATGCTAATAAATTGCACTGCTTAATTTTTCTGCTAACAAAGCTCCCTTGTACTTCCCCTGAGGGACAAATGATGGTAGTTAATTATGAAAGACTGAAAGACTATATTTTTTCACTAAATTTAAACGATTTGACAGTGTTAATTATAACTTGCCAGGATGAGGGAAGGATTTTTCCAAAAAAAGGCACATCGTTAAGCATTTCGGCAATTCAAGGCTTTCACAGAACTGACAGCTGAGTCTGCATTCAATGCCCCTGTCTGTAGGACGGGAGGATCTGCACAAAGTGGAAGCTTAAAATAACCAAATATGTCAATATTGGAGGCAAATATGTCCTCAAATCTGCATGTTTGTTTACATAATAAAATATTTTAATGATTTAATGATTCATTTAAACTTTATTTTACCAGGTAAGTCAGTTGAGAACTAATGCTCATTTCCAATGAAGAGGCAACACAGATGGTGTGATAATAAAAACATTTAAAAAAAATAAAAAGATTAAAAAAAACAGAGAGTACATACAGAGACCAGATCAACAGTGAACAGCTACAAGCAAATGCAAAGATATTGAGTTATGTAATAATCTTTTAAAAGTGGTGAGCAGAATGAGAGAGGTCAACTTTCAGGATTTCATTCCAGCGTACGGTGTTAGCTGTAATAGCCAGTACGGCTATTACAGCTGGGATTTCCCAATCCTGTTTTTCAGGTTTACTGTCTTAAGTCTTCAATGCCATGTTGCTCCAGATGGCCAGGTTTATTAAGGGTGTATTCACACCTGTTTTGTCTAGTTTGATTAAAACGAGTTAGTTTCAAGTTAGTTTCCTCCCTTGGTTCGGACTTTTTTTGGCCGGTGTGAATACAGTCACTCAAACTCTGGTGTGAACCAAACAAGCGGATTGAGACCGAGCTGAGGAGGTGATCTCGGAGTGGTTCCTATCGAACCCTGGTGCGGTTCATTTCAGATGTGAAAGCAGCCCAACCTTGATCCGACCCAGTTGCAAAAATCTACCTTTTTGGATTTGACGGGCTCCTGTATTTTTCACGCATGTGACACACAAACACACAGAGAGACACACGTGAAGCGAACGCTACCTGTTTCGTCTTCTGCACAGTAGACCTGTTGTTACTGTAGCATGTTGGACACACCAACTGCACCAACTGCACCAACGCTGCACGTCTTCATCGTTGCAAAATTACGAGCATGATATTGTAAAAGTCATGTTGCATCAACAGGTCTTGGCGCTCAAACATTTCTGCAAAAAGCTGTAACTGTATAAATTATATTGCTATGAGGATAACGAGAACAGCACGCAAAGTCTCCATTGTTCACGTAGGTCTACTTTCACTTTTGGGTTTCCTGCTTTATCCTGCCCACGTTTACCACCCAGTGGTTGAACGACCTTAGCACATGTGTTAATTCTGGTCCTGTTGCAATTAATGAAAAGACTCAGACCTCTGCGGCAGCTGCAGGAATGTAAAAACTTTGAACAATCAACTGCCATTTGGTCTGAATGGAAAGAACCAATCAAATGCCTTCATGTGTCGTCCTGCCCACGCCCCCTTTATCTCGTGTCACGTTTCACTGCTTATAGAAGTGCTAAATAAGGGGATTTAAAAGGAGGTGCATCTGCTGTACGCTAATGACCATTATCTATTCACTGTAAACTACGTATGATGACAGAACCAACTTTGTTTCTACTGATACTAGTTAATGATTGTCATACCAGCCTGTGTGTACTCCTCAGATAACAGGTGAGGAGTGAGAGGTGACTGAAGGTGTGTCATTGTTTTGGTGAACATTTATGCCACTTCCCATCGATACGTCCTTTGTGAATATTATCTGAGATTTTAGAAAAAAAATCTTTCATCTGTTCTGTAGCAGTGTTTGAAATAGTACTATATCTGTGGACTTTGGTTTAGTTCTATGTAGATTTTTTTTTTTTACCTGAATGGCGGTAATGTTAAGTACACCTACTTTTTAATGCATTGTAGTCCCTTGTGTAATCCAAATCAAAGCAGACTGTCTGCACTTTGTCACCATGTCTAATAGATGTAGGCTATTGACTTAAATGGCTCTAACTTTCTGACAGACTGACATGAGAAGAAAAACTTCATTTGTACGCTTCATCTGCTCCATTGACTCAAGTTCACTCCCCCAGATTGGTGTGCCGAGTAGCACAATAGCTGCAGGATTACAAGTGAGATTTGGGAGAAATCATTTTAAGTTTCCAATTGGTTAAAAAAATAGAGACAAAAGGATGAAGTGACGTCATACCCTTTCTGACTGCCACATCACTGAGGGAGAAACAAAGCTAAATAAGAAAAAAGAAAGATGACACCTTGCAACAAATCCAACTCTATATGCTGCAGCTGCCTGTTGATTAACGGATTAGCTTCTTCACTTTTCCCACACTTCTTTCCAAAGTCTGGAAATTACTCACTTTCTCTACCTCTATCATCACTTCTTCTGCCCTGTGTTTCTTTCTCTTCTCTTCATATCTCATCTTTCATTGGCTGTCAGTGTTTAGATATTCAGTTTACATTGATTTTCTATGTGTAGGCAATTACTTTATCACAAAAACATTGCATTGTTTTTTTTTATTATTCCACTAGGATAAAAAGGGGATAGTTTGACATTTTAGAAATTACATTCATTTGCTTTTGTTGAGATTTAGATGAAAAGATCAATACCGCTGTCATGCTTGAGTCTCACTGCAGGAAATCAAATAATTAGATACATTATCCAAAATGTCAAACTAGCCCTTTAACCCACTAGTTGTTACACCCACACTGCAAATTATTTGGTCCATGAAAAAAAATGACTGCATCGGCAGATAATTTCACTTGTTTCGAGTACTGTTTTCCTTAGATTTAGTGTTTTTATCTTATTTTTAGACAGCCCTTTTTTCAGTGCACAAAGGTGGTGACAAGTATAAAGTGAATGCACACATAGACTCACATGCAGCATAATCTGACCATGACACAGTGCAATAAACTGAAATGTGAAGTCAGTATTATTACCTGCACAGTTTGATCACTCTTTGTGTATCAGGATCCAAAGTTCAGACAGGCTAACCATTTTTTTTATTATTTTTATGACACTGATACAATGTTTTAATAATTAACTCACTCTACTTATTTTACTGGACACTCAACATTTAATTATTATTATTATTATTATTATTATTATTATTATTATTATTATTATGATAATCTTGGACAGCACCTGACAACACTTGATGAACAGCATTTGCAGATTTAATTTAATAGCATTCAGAATGAACAAAATGAATATCTCAAATGCTCAGTGAACACAAGCTCTGGACACTTTAGAAAATACAGTAATATTTAAACCCAGGACATTATGTTCATGATCTCTCTCTAGTCACTGGAGCAGAACACAAGGCGTATAGAGTAGACCGTGTCAAGGCTGTAAACAATGACGTTGAGGATCGTCATGAAGGAGACCACCACCAGTTTATCCCAGGCACAGAGGTAATCACAGTCACTGGGTCTCTTTTTGTTGTGCAAACTATATAGTGGCCAGATCACCATAGCTGAGATGTACATTGCTGCTGCCAAAATGTTATAGACAATCACAAGCTTGTCAAAGGAGAATGGAAAAAAAGAGGTCAGCTGTAGAGTGCTGAGCAGGATTATGAGGATGGCAAAGATGAAGCACAAGGAGTACACAGCCACACACCACTGCAGTTCTGGGGAGACGATGTATTGACCTTGGTCCAGGGATGTGAATATGAGACAGGCGAGGAATGTCTCCAGCATCTTCAGAATGCCTGGCAATGTGGAGAGAAAGCCGCTGTTCTGCCCACTGGGACGAAGATAAATTAAAGCCACCTCTGCTGCGTACACCCCGAAACAGACCCAGGACACCACAGAGGCACTGATCTGACGGTGGCAGGTCTGGCAGGTGAAAAAGATGGGGTAGATGATGGAGGCAGCCAGGCACAAGAGGCTCGCCAGCATGGCGAAAGCAGTGGTGAAATCATCCCAGACGCAAGGTAATTTGGTGCTTACAGTCGTGAACTCCAGGATGAGAATAAGAAGCGTGAAGAAGAAGCAGAAGCACCAGGTGAACATGCACCACACCCAGTAGGGAGATGAGACGCATCCCACTGTTGCCACCAGGCTGAAAGACATACCGGTGAGGATGGTCGCCATTATTCGCATGATGCCCACAGGCTGGGTGAGTGCACGAAAGTCCACACCAATCATGGCTGGACAGGAACAGTCCATTTGATCTAAAAAAATAAATAAATATCTGTGTCCAAGGTCAGTTAATTATCCTCCCTGCATCCCTCGTTACAGCAAGGCCAGGCTTTCCAAACCAGATCCTGTTGAACAAATCCATGTACACAAGCTGGTGTGTTCTTTAAAACCGAAACTGAGGGGGTGGTGGTGTATATTTGAACAGCGCATCCTGGGCTTATCTACTCAGTTTATGGCCTGCTTCACTGCACACATTGGATACTGATGTGTGTTATCATGTTCACCTCCCAGCACACACACTGGACTCTGGTCCTCAGTGCAAGCCTTGTTCAGGGGCTAATCTCCAACACAATGATGGGGTATGCAGGTGACATCCTATGGAAAATAACTCCTGTCCTTGAACTTTCTTTATTTATTATTACTGGGTGGTACAAATGGGAATAAAATGTATTTCGTGTTGCTATAAGAAGTTGAATGTTTTGCATTTCTCTCTTTATTAGAATCTTTATTTGCTGTTTTCACCAAATGTGAATCATTATGGTAAAATGTGGTCCTGGAGACACCCACTGTAGCAGGAACAGTGGCAATTTGCCAGGTTTTTATATTTCTGTCTGTGTTAGAGTTGCAAATGTGTAAGATTGGATCAGTCACAAAAGTATGCAGAAGTGCAGTTCAGATCAAAGTGAAGGTTGAGTTTGAAAAGTGAGCCTGGTCCGAGCAAGGGGGCTCTGTGGCTGGTGAGATCCTATTGCATGTCAGTCTCCAGCTGCCAAGAAACTACAGTATGGTCTTAGTGTATTTATTACACCATTTGCAAATGAGAGCAAAATGTATGAAAACAACTCCCAACCAATATTTTTTAATATTGTTTATACACAGTATATATATATATATATATATATATATATATACGTATATATATATATATATATATATATATATATATATATATATATATATATATATATATATATATATATATATATATATATATATATATATATATATATATATATATATATATATATACTATGTATATATATATGTATATATATATATATATATATAAAATATACATCGTAGTAGTATATATGACAACAGCAGACCCTCTCTCTCTCTCTCTCTCTCTCTCTCTCTCTTTATTTAAGATCTTTACATTGTTACTCCATGTCTACATTTTGACTTTATAGAGAGCAACAATAAACTAGTCAAAGGGTATTTTAAGCTGTTAAGCTGAAACTTTCAGGGTATACACACTTTGACACACCTTTGCAAATGATTTGAGAAGAATAGGAAACAGGCACAGTGGGGCCTCACTGTACCTGTTTAACCATTAAACCAATTATTTGAGTCATTCATTCATTCACAATGTTGAGCCAACCAATAATAATAATAATAATAATAATAATAATAAGTGAAACCCATGAAGACGTAAGCACAATAACTCCACATTTTATTTATATTAACTCCACATTTTATTGATATTTCACACACTGAGAACAGCAACAATATGCACTAAATGAGACTGGGATGCATGCGGCCATATCAATGCTGTATCAAAATAAGATAATGAAAAAGGATCAGGTGAAAATCACAAAGGCAAACAAAAGAGGAGATTTACTTCCTGTCGTTAAAATGTAGACAGCTACTATTCTCGCTGCTAAAAAATTTAAATAAAAATATTGTGGAAAAAAAAATGTAGACAGCCACAGTTGTTTCATGTCCTCAGAGAGTGCATCATCCCGGCAGAACAAAAAGATGAAAAAAGACCATGATTTAGAGCAAGCTATTGGGATCATCATGATAACAGAAAAATAATATTATACAAGTTGTAGAAGAGATGCTTTACCTTTGTCTTGCTCATGTTCAATTTAGTGGACTGGATGAGGCACATTTGCAAACTATGTTCTGCTGACGAAGAACACCAGTCTGAAGGAATAAACTGTATCGACAATGTAAGCAGCCAGGTTGAAAAAGGTCATAAAAGTGATAACTACTAAATTATCCCAGGGACATCTTAACCCTTCCACGCAGTTGTTTTTCCTGGGATTGTCCTTGAAGCTGTACAGCGGCCAGATGACCACAGCTGTGATGTACATAAGCACTGCCAACACGTTGCAGCTTGTCAGGACTTTGTCAAACGGTGCAGGGAAGAGAGTCAGAAGGCGGCAGATGGTAAAAATGATGACGAGTAGGGCAAAAATGAAGCAAATGGAGTAGACAGCGACACACCACTGAAGGCCAGGAAACTTAGAGTAGTAGCTGTGGTTCAAGCAGATGAAGATGATGCAGGCGACGAAGGCCTCCAGGACTTTAAGAAGGCCTGGTACTGTGGACAGAAATCCACTTATCTCGCCAGGTTTAGCCCGGGTCAGACCAACCTCAGTGGCATACAGGATGAAGGCCAAAAAGGAAGTAACAGTGGCACCAATCTCTTTGCCACACTTAGAGCAAGTGAAAAAGACGGCATTGATGATGGATGCTGCCAGCACCTGTATGAGAGAAAGTTCAAAGTAAATATTAACATGATGATGTGGTCTCTCAAAAATCTGTATCAAAGCACACACACTGTGGTAGTTTAAAATGTGTGCTCATTTACTTTGTTTGAAATGTATTTCATATTGCAAAATATAAACCTTAACATTCCTAATTGAAAATATTCATAGACAGAGACAAATAATGAGAACAAAATGGAGCAGACACCATTAGAGTAGCCAACATGGCAAAAGCAGATGTGAAGTCATCCCAGGAGATGGGCAGCTTTGCGCTGAGGCTGGTGAATTCCAAGAGGAGGATGAGGAGGGTGACGCAGAAGCAGAAGCACCAGGTGAACATGCACCAGACCCAGAAGGAATCTGCCCCGAGGTTGTTCGATGCCGCCAGGCTGAAGGAGATACAGGTGAAGATCACCTGCAGTATGCGCACAATGCCCAGGGGCACCGTCAGCGTCCTGAAGTCCAGTGTAACCATGGTGATTGTGATCCTCAGCTGGATTTACTGTGGTTCAGAAAAGTTATTTAATTAGATAGTCACTTTTCTTTGATCAGCTTGTCCTCTTTATCCTGCTTGATTCAATCAGATTTCTCTTGATGAGCTCTTCTGGTTTTCATCTGTCTTCCCTCATGCTGCCTGCACGACAAACACAGAAAGATGAACGTGGAACCTTTGGCCGCTCCCTCATCACCGCCCTTTCACTCCTTCCACAAAGGCCAGTGTTGAATGCGCAAGTGCATGACTTGTATGGAGCGCTTGTGTAGGGGGGCCACTATCCTTTTGTGCTTATCAGTTGTGTGCATAGTCAATAAAATAATTCAAGTGTATAACAGGAAGTGCACCTCAGGCCACCGCCTCTCACTTCACTCTGTCTCTCATCCATCTTGTTTGCCAACTTAGCGGCTTACCCACCCATTAGAAGTTCAAACCTGTAAATGTGTTACAGGAGTCTTAAGAGGAATTAGTGCCTTAGTGCTACAGTAGAAAAATGTGACACAGGCTATACAGCATAGAGGCTAATATTTGATATGTTGAATTTCCAGCAGGATTAATAAAGTACCTACTTACCTTTAGATTTCTAAGCTAAGTTTTGCTTTGCATGTGCAGAATCAACTAGAGTCCTGTTTACTGTTCCAAACCAGTTTACGGCCAACGGCCATTGTTTGCGTCAAGGTGTACAATTGAGATTAAAATCAAACAAGTTGATTTACCAGCTTGCAAAAAATCGTGAAGCAAACCTGGATGTTTCCAGCTTCGGCTTTTGGCCAAAGTTAAACCTTATCTGAGAAGGGCTGACCTGGAAAGAGTAATCCATGCTTTTATTACATCACATCTGGACTACTGCAACTCCCTTTACATTGGTATTGGCCAATAAGAGCTCAACCGTCTGCAACTGGTCCAAAACGCAGCAGCTCGCCTACTAACTGGGACAAAGAAACGGGAGCATATTACGCCGGTGCTTTCCTCACTTCACTGCCTGCCGGTTAGGTTCAGGATTGATTTTAAGGTTCTTTTATTTGTTTTTAAGTGTCTGAATGGGCTGGCCCATGAATACTTAGCTGACCTTGTTAAGGTGCATCGACCCTCCAGAGCCCTTAGGTCAGCTGACCAGTTGATTCTGGACGTTCCTTGATCCCACTTAAAAACTAGAGGTGATCGAGCTTTTGCTTTGGCAGCTCCCACTTTGTGGAACGCTTTGCCCCTTTTCTGTGCGGTCGGCGAACAGCCTCTCCATGTTTAAAGCCCATCTAAAGACCCACCTGTTCTCCCTGGCCTTTGGCTAAGCAGAGTCAGAGTTTGCTATTATCTGTTTTATTTCACCTGTTTTTATCTTTTATCTGTTTTTTTCCCTGTTTGTATATTTTATCTGTTTTATTTCATTTTTTTTTTTACTGTTTTGCTTTTATTGTTCCTAATGTTGATTATGATATGCTGTAAAGCACTTTGGTTGGCCACTGGCTTTTTAAATATGCTATATAAATAAAACTGACACTGACATTGACAAAATAGACATATATTTCTATATGACATTTAGAATTTCTTTAGATCAGTGCACCGGGCAATGCCCTCCACACATCCTCCCCGTATGTCATTTTGTACAGTGTAAAACTTTTGGGACTAAATGCATTAACGAACACGGTATATAGAACTGTTGATGTTTGTTTAAATGAAACGCAATTAAGATTAGATAAGATTATAGAGGCTTTCTAGTCATGGTACTGCAACTACAAATGAAAGATAACTTGCTTCCTCCCTCATTATGCTGCATTTAGTAACACATATAGTAGCCCTGAATAGCATGCGGGGTCGTGAGCTAATCAAAAACAGGGGTATCAAATATCCAGTTCTGACTCATGAGTGAAGGTTGGAAGGTTAAAAGGCTCAAAGAGCATTTTGGGTTTGGCAACCTCTGTTTGGCACTATTTTCCTCACTCTCTTGGATCTTAATCCAAAACCTCAGTTTGGAGGATGATGGTGTTAAAACCTGGCTGCTGCTATATTAGCGCATATTTTTGTGTCACCCACCTGCTTGAGCTGCACACCTGAAAATAGTTCCTTTATAAAATAGCTGACAACAAGAAACCATCATTGGGGACTCACAGCCAACATCATCATCAATTCGACAGGTTTTTCAATAAAACAAGTGCCGACACTGTGAATGATGTTATTTCACATTGACTGTTAACACCATCCACTCTCTTTCCACACACATTTTTGTCTCTGCTGTTTGAACCTCAGACTGGATTTTTGATTGATGGTCCTGCTATTCAGTCTTCCACCCCGCCTCTGTACAGCCCTTGTCCTTCTTCGCAATCGCTTATCTTTTCCTCTCTGAACACCATTTTTTTAACACTTGTATATAAGGTGTGCCGTGAAAAAAATGGAAAGAGATGATAAAGAGGTCGAGTGACAGGGTGTGTGGAAGAGTAGAAGAGGTAATACTGCTTTAAAAAGATGTCTGGTTCCCAAAAGAAAATTCACTCTAAGACAGAAATCGAAAGATCCAAGAAATTATCTCTATTTTTGGGTGTGGCTGTCCTTGACCCCATTGGTCAATGAGCTTGTCTCATCAGGGCCCAAATGTTGTAAATCCTGCCAACAGGCTGTAATTCACCTGTAATTCAGTGCAAAAGTTGTTGCACAATTGCACATTGTTAATGGATAAATACTTGCTTCCGAAGTTCCAAAGTGTTACACTAGTGTTAGAAAAAGCAGAACCAGTTGAAAAGTGTTTACATGTTTTATCATCTTCCTTCTATGTACAATGTGAACAACACTCCCCCGTATGCAGCTTCCTACTGCTGTGGTCAGTATGTATATGTCATACATACTATCATTCCATGCTGTACAATGCACATCCTTGTTTATAAGGTTTCAGTTTTTTAAGCAATTATCTAGACTGAAGCCAACTGTTCTGAAAAGCTGATGCTCCTCTGCTTGGTGTTATTTCCTGTCAATGACATGCTGTGTTTCTCCACCATGCACAGTACCACACCAAGTCGTGACATAATTGAAGCAAACATGATTCCTAGGCTGCTAAGTGAAGACCAATAATCAAATCACAATTTCAATATTGCACATCCTACTTACACACAGCAAAAAACAACAAAACAGAAATAGAAAGTAAGTTAGTAGCTCCTCAGTAACCATGCAAGCATGTATGAGTTCTTGAAGGTGTGCTCGGGTATTCTTCCTGCTTAATTGCCCACATTCTCCTCTCTTTCAGAGTGGGATGAAAGGAAAATGTGTCAAACATTATAATGCTGCAGTTCTGCTGACCTCTAGTGACCATGCATGAAAAATAGGAATTTATTTTCAGGCTGTAGCTATCAGCGAGGAAGTGGGGCAGTGCGTTCCAGATGTGAAGTGTAACGTCCTCGTGTTAGTCCTGTGACCTCACGGTGTTCTCAGCCCTGTCCTGGCTGTCATCATCAGGCCTTCATTGGTCATGTGTTTAGACACTCATCATTCACACTCACTTAGTGTGGGAGAAAATTTCTAAATAAGCATGAGTGGACAAACACAAGGGAATATTTAGTATTGTGAAAGAGTGTGATGTTGTTTCCTTAGGACTCCTGAGAAACAACAAGCACCAGAGAAATCCTGAACTTTTCACTCTTCTCATCGGCAGTAAATTATTTCCCATTTTATAAACTTCTGTTATTACACTACTTCTGCTGTTCGAGGCCATTTCTCTGTACTTGAGTCATACTGTTTTGCAACACCGATGTGCCCTCTGAAGTGAGGTAACAAATGATGTACTAGTGGAAAACTACCACAGCATTTCCTGGCATTTACTTTGATTTTGAATTTGAGTAACAAGCAATATAATTAATGCAACTTCCCTCAATTTTACCGATTTTAGCTGATCAGAACGTTCTCAGGTTTGTGAAAGATGTACAATTTAACAATTAAACAATAAATTATTTTATAATTTGACTATATTTTAATTGATAATCTGCCTCAAGTTTTGTTAGAAAGGGAAACATTCAGCATATTGTTATTCAATGGTGCCTTTGCCAAGAAAAAAAACACACATACACACCATATTTTACTGTAATTTGTGAATCCGTCCCTCATCCTGCAGCACCACGCCCTCTCTGTCCTAAGCCCTTCCCCCCAGACATACACATTCATATGCACGTACTTCAAACAATAACCAGTAACAGTTCTAATCATTCATTTCAAACATCATCCTGACTATGACTGTGATAGTCATGCTGTTAGATAGCTGTAATTGTGTGAAAATTATACTATAAGAACTATAATATCTGCAAAGTGTTTCAGAGATGGAGAGAAAATGGTGTCAGCCTCATTTTGGCATTGCAGCAGCATCATTCATAAGAAGCTGTGTCGGCATGCACATAATACACGTCATCTTTTACACTGTCATGACTACCTGTTGATTCATTGTTAAGAGGTAGGGACTCTCCGACACTATCATAAAAATCATGGCTTCTGAAATGTACACATGGCCTTTTGCAGTCTTGCAACAGCTATAAGTCATGGAAGGAGTGAAGGCTGGATTTGTCTTTTTTCTTTCTCCATGCATTCTCTCATGGTTCTCATTAAATGAGTCAGACTGCGGCAGCATCAGACCAGGATATATAGTATGTTGTAGCAGTTATTTTCGTGATGGTTGGTTTATATTCCTTTTCTTAAAACTTAAAACTGGCATTTCTTTCTGCTTGGCAAAAATGAAAACCTTGGTCCCTTGACCTTAAGGAGTCACAGTGATTTGTATTTTTAGAATTATACTGCTGTACTTTGTGTATGTTTCTTCTTAAATGTCATTTTTCTAGGAGTGATACAGTGACTGATCAATTACATGACGCATTGCATAAGTCCAACAAAGAATACTTTGTCCTCAGCAAACGCCCATCCCTCTCCTTCTCTATTTACTGAGCTCTGTATTCATAACTCTTATGGCAGTAGTAATCATTTGAATAACATTGAGTTAACATGGTCATAGTCAGTGTTAATTGTCTTCAGACCTACTCTGTCACATGGAATAAAGGGTGGGGAAAGGGGAGGACTACATTACTATTACATCGTAGGATAAACAGGAAATACCTTCTCTGTGCTTTCTCCGTCGGTACTTGCTTGGTTTCTTCTTGCTTCACTCTGTGTCAGGCTCCAACAGACACGGTGCATAACTGTCTCTTTCACTTTGATGGAAAGTAACAGGTAGGTAAATCTTATTTTACTCATTTGCAGTTTCATAATGATCAGCTGCTGTTGTTATTTATCAGTGATTGTGTGTGAATGTGCATGATGAACTAACTCTGCTGATATTATTATTCTGCCACTGAACAGATGCAAATAATACAGACATAGTGATTTGTGGTATGCTTATCCAGACAAACAAAATAGGGCGAGGTAGAAGTACAATGCTAGGGAGGAATAATGTGTGTGGCTAATGTGTGCTCTAATTGCTTTAGGATGGATTTATGAAGAGACACAGGAAGTCTTGTGGGCACTGACAGGGCCTGTTTACCCTGAGAGAGACTGACCAGCGTACGCTCCGGCACTACTTTATTTTTCTATTACCTAAATAAATCACTAAAATGCGCTTTTAAGGATCTGGAAAAATACAGAGCAACATTGTCAGTACAGATGGCTTTTAAACACAAGCTTTATGGCCCCTCACCTCTCCCTCTAAGTGCATGACAGATCTGGTAAATTGCTGTTCACTGCTTCCATCTTCCTGCCACGAATCAGGAGATACTGTAATAAAACTACTGTTTTATTACTACTACTACTACTACAACTACTACTTGATACACTAAAGAAAACATACGTATCAGTATTATATTCCATTATACATTACACATTTTGCTTTTACAACAAATTTAAAAGAGTATTTTTTATTATTATTCTATTGAATGCCTGCCCACAACCTGCAGCAGAAGGACACAAATAGATACTAGCTGCTGTGCAGAACCACTAAACCAGGTTTGGTAAGGAGGAAGTGGAACATGTGGTTAGTGAGGGTAGATCCTCTGGAAATGTCATGTGGTACACAGAGGTGTGACAGCTCTTCCCTTCCGCCTGCTATTTAATCAATAAAAAAATCGGAGCTAAGGTAAAGTCTAATTGAATAATTATTTAAAGTCAAAGCTTAAGTTTTACAGATATTAATTGTAGGAAATGTTTGTGAGGGATAGCATCTTAACTCTTTTCTCATATGCAGTAAAGATTTCTAAAGATGGAAAAAGGATATCCACCACAGGAATCAGCTCCACCATACCCTGGGCCTCCTTTGAACTATGGGGGTGCAATGCAACAGCCAGGGATGTACCCTCAGCCGGGTTTCTCCCCTGCAGCGCCTCCACCTGCTGCATACCAGGGAGGTATGTGTCTCCCCTTCACCCCTTTTTCTGTGAAAACAAAGTGATCTTTATTCTTGAGTCTGTCTTTGTGTAGCCTGTCAGAAGCATCACTGTACTGTGCTTACCTGTATTTTATGCAAAGTGATGTATGAAAATATCTGTGCTGAACCGTCTTTTCCTGCTTGGGTTAACTGTGTCATCTACCAGGTGTTGCTTTTGCTCCGGCCCCGGGTGCACCTGCCACAACAGGTGAGGCTATGTGCTTGATCCATAACAATACTGCCCTATGTGAAATTCAGTAGAAATGCACCATTTCTCAGGGTGTGTTTACACCCCCACACACAGTGCACACATCTGTGAACAGATAGGGTTTCCGTTCCAGTTAGTGAAGTGAAAATTGTGAACTGAACTGTGTCTGCACGGGGCCCGAAGTCAACAGGTTATGTTTGTGGTCTCCCACAAAAGTGATCAGAAGAATAGCCTGATTGTAGCCTCTGAGCACAACAAAAAGCTATTGTTCATTGTTTCCTCTCATGGAGGGCAGTCACATTTTCAGCATTGCTTGTAACAGACATGTAAGGATTCCTCTCACAGGCATAGAGCTTCTTCATGTGGACTCTGCATGGGAGAAAGACTCATATAAAGTGTGGGCTTCACACATGAAGGCCTCTGTAAGTTAAATGACAGAGCAGGAACCAGAGAAGGACAGAAACTAAACAGAAACCCATCATCAAATCATAGTTGTGCTGTTGTCAGCCTCTGCTGGTGTTGTTGGGTCAGTGCAGTCAGTACATCATATCCTCAAATCTAGTAATGAAGTGTCAAAATGGAACATCTACAGTAACGACAGAAATATTAATGATGATGGATGATTAGAATTAAAAAAAAAGCTGCAGTATAAACAGATCAGGCCTAACATTATGACCACAAACAAGAGAAGTGAATAATACTGATTCATCATGGTATCTGAGACTAATGAGGCAACAAATAAACATTTTGTCCTCAAAGTTGATGTGTTAGAAGCAGGAAAAATAGCGTGTGAGAACACTGTGCTTTTCAGATCATTAGTTTCTTTGACCTTCACCAAAAGAAATTCGATTGAATTCCCTATAAATTCCTTTCTGCTCAGTCACTACATAGATTGACATGTGGTTTATTTTGAGAGGCAAAAACACTTCTCCTCTTCTTCCTCAATGGCTTGTTAATAAACACACATTGTGCATCCATAAAGCAATGTGTGGTCAGTTTCCTGGTGTCTGATTTATGTCCTCCCAAAGAGCACTAGAATACTATTTCACTATAAATTAGTTTAATTGATTTCTTGGAGGGCAGCATGGTGGTGCAGTGGTTAGCACTGTTACCTCACAGCAAGAAGGTACCGGGTTTGATTCCCAACCCGGGGCCTTTCTGTGTGGAGTCTGCATGTTCTCCCTATGTCTGCGTGGATTCTCTCCGGGTGCTCCGGTTTCCTCCCACCATCTAAAAACATGTCTGTGTCAGATGATCTCCAGAACTGCAGTTCTGTTGGGGTGTTCCTGGTCTGTAGTGGTCAGGATCTATCAAAAGTGGTCCAAGGAAGGACCAGTGGTGAAGCAGAGACAGGGTCATGAGAGGACAAGGATCACCTATGCCGTGAAAGCTGGTCCTGGTGGTCTGATCCAACAGACCAGAGAAGTTAATGCTGGTTCTGATAGAAAGGAGTCAGATACCACAGCACACCTTCAGGGGTCAGAGGTCAGGGCTGTTTTGGCTGTTTTGGCTGCAAAAAGGGGACCAACACAACAGGTGGTCACAATATTTTGACTGATCGGTGTATGACAAGTGAATATGGTGACAAATCCTTTATGTGCTGTGCGTTTCTCATCCTCAGTGACTCACATGATAGTAACACCTGCCCTACATGACGTCCCAGGACAAACTGTGTGTCCCCACTGCCAGCAGTCAGTGATCACCAGCACAACACACACAGCAGGCCTGATGACCTGGGCCATCTGTGGTGGCCTCGCCCTCTTTGGGTAAAAAAAAAGAAACTATTTGACTGGAAACTTTTGGAAAAATGTCTAGTTTCTTGTGATTTCTATGTAACAAGAGAAGAGAGATTAAACACTGTAACTGTGGTGGGGAAAAAAGTAGGCAGACAACTATTATTACTGCCGGAACAAAAATGGAAACTTTTAATTCGCTTTGTATCCCACTACAGGTGTTTTCTCTGCTGTTGTATCCCATTCTGTGTGGATTCCTGTCAAGATGTGGAGCATCGCTGTCCTTCATGCCACAAAGTCATCTACATCTACAAGCGACTGTGAAACTGAATGGAAGCAAAGACCTCGATGCTTCTATGTAGCCTTACTTGTTCTGCAATATTCTTTCGATAATGATCAATATAACACAATATACAATATAACACTCCATATATTGTCATTTTCATTTTGCAACTCTTTCACGCTATAAATTAAATGTTAATGATATAGCCTATGTTTCACTCTGTGTTATATTTAGTGGAATATTTGTAATTCATTAAACAATGGATATTAACCAAACAAACATGCCAATAAAAAAAAAACAACCTCTGTGTCCAGAGGTGAAACCAGTTGCCAATCAAACAGTATTTTCTTCTGTCTTTGTTAAGGCCAGCTGGAGATGCTGGACAGCACATCCCTGCAGACACTCAGCACTGAACAGCTACATCTCAATTTCACAATTTCACTTCTTTTCTTTTCTTATTTTTGAACAATTTATATTAATTTTCAGACAGCAAAGAGACGCCACATTCTCACATTCTGCCATCAAACCTTATCACACAGCTCCAGAAAGAGCAAAACTGAGAGAATGGGCACCATGGTACTTAACAGTGTGTCTACAAATAGGTGGGGAAAATAGTAATAAAAAATACAAAATAAATAAAAATTAAAAAAGCAATAATAAAATAAAGTAAAGGAAAGAACAATAAAAAACACTGCCATCCGTACCTCAAATTAAACACTAAAAAGATTCTTTTGAGTTGCCTGCAGTCCCTCTCCCCTACATCAGCACACATTCTGTTCACCATACATATCGTCCCCCCAATAACCTTTTCAACTGTACAAGATTATCATGGAGGCACAGGATGCCTTTCAAAACTTTAACAAAGGCACAAACAAATTCCTAAGAGCTCAGTCCAATTGTTACTGTTCATTTTGCTGAACTTAGGCCCTTCATAACCAGCTGGGTCAGTTCTTCAGGTAACAGGTCAGACCATAATTCTGTAAAATTAATGTCATTACCTTTTAATATTGCACTTTTTCATGAGGAAGAAATTTCTCCATACCACAAGGTGGCAGTAGGGGGTTTATCTTTTATCCATCCATCATTATCCATTATTCCTATTTTCTCTACTTAAGTATTTTGTGATATTGCATTTCTTATTGTATTTGCACCAGACTACTGTGACAACTTAATTTCCCTTAGGGGATGAATAAAGTTATTTATCTATCTATCTATCTATCTATCTATCTATCTATCTATCTATCTAATGGCTATTTCTCGCATCAGAAAAATATTTTAGTGAACTGCTCAGCTGTCAAAAGGGAAAGTTTGCTCTGGCCGATCAGCGATGCTCCATTTTGATTGAGCTGCATCACAATCTTTCTGGTTTTTATAGTTAAACTAAGTAATTCCCAATGACAATGAAGTTGTAGCTCTCATTAGCAAATTTGTCATACACAATATACATTGATGAAGAATACACAGTTATGACCACCCATCTAATATTGTGTTGGTCTCCATTTTTCTGCCAAAACAGCCATGACCTTTGACCCTGAAGGTGTTCTGTATCTGACTCCTTCACCAGCATTAACTTCTCTGGTCTGTTGGATCAGACCACCAGGACCAGCCTTCACTCTCCTCCTGCATCAGTGATCCTTGTCCTCTCATGACCCTGTCTCTGCTTCACCACTGGTCCTTCCTTGGACCACTTTTGATAGATCCTGACCTCTGCAGACCAGGAACACCTCACCAGAGCTGCTGCTCTGGAGATGATCTGATCCAGTCCTCTAGACATCACTGTTTGGTTCTTGTTGTCAAACTCACTCTAATCCTTACTCTTTCCCATTTTTCCTTCATCTAACATCAATTTTGAGGATAAAAATTCATTTGATGCCTTATTTATCTCAGGTGTCATGATGAAGAGAAAATCAGTGTTCTTCACTTCACCTGTCAGTGGTCATAATGTTGTGCTTGATTGTGAATTTGCTGTCATTCCATGGCAGATACAGCAAACACATTCCAATGGCAATACTGTTAAGAAGCAAATATATTATATACATTATGCTGTATTTAAATTGCATCTACCTACTTTTTAGTTACCATGCAGACGAGTATAAGGTCAGACTTTAATCCAGTATCATCCAGTTGTTTCCTTGGAAGAAGTATGCTGCAAAAATATCTGGGATTTGCTAAAATGATACACATAAAAACACCTTCTGCTTTACAGTACACAACTTATAAAATCCGCAAAAGGCCCTGAGAGCTTTTGCTCTGTCGTTTTCAGTGACATCATGGGGTTTGAGAAAAAGACCGATGCTGGAATGAATGTGGAGGACATCAAACTGGTCCTCGAGGGACATGTGACAGAAGGTTACATGGTACAACCTGTGGACATTATATAAGTCATCCACTTTTTAGTTTTGCATTTTTATTCCTTTTAATACACATTTCAATAAGCCAGATGCCACTGTTCAACTGTTCTATTAAATACTTAATAGTTCATATTTTAAATTGTTTCCTAGTTCATTCCTGGAGGTCACTTGAGGAATACTGGCCAAGAATAACCTCAACCTCCACTCTGGATGACAAAGTTCATGTTGTCGTTTTTGTCATTCCTGTCATCTTAGTATCTTTAATAGGTGATGAAGTTGTGAAGAAGATGAGAGAAGTCAGAAAGCAGCCAGTGACCTGGGTAAGAGCAGACATCACAATCTGTGTGGACTAAGGGTGCCATACTGGGTTTTATAAAGCAAAGTAACAGATGCTTAAAATACTGACAGTGTTTCTGTCTTGAAAGGAATTCCCCAACTTGCTATTCTCATCAAAGTTGATAACTGTCCTCAACTGGAAAACAATCTAAGAAATACATATTTCAATGAGTACTTGAAGCAACAGATAGGCTTCTATGGGTAATTTCATAATTAATATTGGATTTGTAATGTTGACATTTTCCTTTGGTCACCATTTTACAGTTTACTGATATGTTGTTATTTACGTTAACAAATTCAGCAGTTTGCTGGGCCTTCAACCAAACTGCATCTATCTTGTGAAGAACTACAATACGGAAACAGTCACGTGTGACGATGCTGATTGGCTGATATTGAGCACACTGAGACCAAAGATTCACTTTGGAGAAGACTTCCTCAAAAACCTGTAGACCAATACTGCTGAGGCAAACCTTGGATGATTAAAGCATGAAAAGGGCTTCTTTAAAACATTTCACAGTAATGTGAAAAGAAGAAGATCAGATTACAATATAAAAAGCTGAATTTATCAGTTCCATATTGATAAATAAGTAGATTTGGTTTCAGTCCAAACCTGAACCTTACCCACCTTCTCCGAAGAGTAAGATACTGAAAATATCACAGAACCTTTTTAAAACTTAAGTACAGTAGATAAAAATACCAGATTGTTATCTGTTTTAAATACTTTTCTATTTTTACTTTGTTATTACATTTTTTGATTCTTGCCAGTTTCAAGTGGTTTCATTTTAAGAGTGGCAAAGCAGGGAAATATGCACATATGCATAACATTTTCAATAGTCACTGATAGTAATTTTTGAGTACATTATGATGGCAAATCCAGCCACGTGGACTCTGTTCCTGATTTATAAGGCAGAGTTACTGTTCTAGCTTCAGCAGATCTATTCTGTCAAAAGAGATTCACCCAAAAAGTATGAATCACTTTTGAGAGTGGTTTAACCAAAGAGATATACTTACTGTATGCACTGTCAAAGTTTAACATCAGTTTCACCTTTAACTCATTTCTTTTTTATGAGCACTTACATTGATATTTGCAGTCAGTGGCAGACTCGGGTTGTCTGAGGAGTGTAGGTAAATAAATAAAAGAGTATTATGATGCATGAAGTGGAACTTACTTAATGCTGTTTGAGAAAAGGATTGTATAACAGGGTTACATAAAGTGGGTGATATGGCTTTTTGGATTTTAATTTCCAAGCATGTAATGCACATATTCTATGTATCTACTATGACTGTTCCTACTCTACCTTTATTGACAATATGAATAAGCTATATCACTCTTACTGTGCATTAGAGGTGTTACATTATTATGCAGTTGGTTGAGCTTTGATGATTCACATGGTAATTTCTGATGCATGTTTCGATAAGCAGTTTAAAATGTCATTAATTATGAGCTGGACTTTTTTAGTCTACTGATTACATATTGTGTACCAATATTTCCTTTTCCAGCTTGCTATATATTGAAATACTGTGCTAATGCAGAACTGCTATTCAGGTGAAATCATAATAAATAACAAACATAATAGGATTTGTCATAATAGTCTTTTATTTCTATCTAGCCCATACACTAGACTGTTGAGTGACACAGTCCTTCTGTGATTCACACACTATATACTGAATTATCAGTGTGATTAAACTGAGGCTTGAATTGCCCCCTTATGGTAACAAATGACTAAACTAAAATTATTGTTTGGGTGATTCCACTGCCGTCAAGAGAGTGTGGTATATTGCAATTGGAGGTGTTTGTGAAATTGAATTCCCTGAAATTGGTCGTGTCTTCTCACACTCTATTTCAGTATGGTTGAGTTATTTGTATTTGTTATTAATCTTTGAAATAGTAACACTCATCATCAATAAAACTGTCAAATAATCTCACGTCGTTAGCGAGACATGACGTCATCACGTGATCTCGTCAACACTCAGCTGTTGTGATGGTAGCTTCAGGTACCGTCGGATATTAAACATAATCACTGTTTACAGAAAAATACAAAGTGACAAATGGGACTGGAGCGCTCTTTATTCGTTATAATCTAACATATCATTCTGTGTAAAAGTGTTAATGTAGTCATACATATATACAAAGCGCATAATTTCCTCCGGTTTAGGTTAGTGTATCATCTATCAAAAATATGAGTACCACACTATTGTAACATTTTAAAATAAAGGGAGTACATTTTATATATTTCGCCACTTCAGGGTGTTCAGACCATCCATATACTGCGTATAAATAGTCTAGACTAAACTGTGTGAAATTTGCCCTCCATTGAAATTAGGAAGTCCAAGCTTTGTAAGAGCATGTGAAGGCAACATGGGACAAGTGAGGGAAAAGGAGGAAAGGATCCACGTAGCTCGTCTCGTATCGCAGCAGTCCGGCCGTGTAATGTTTTCAGTGTGTACGTTTATTTGAAGAAACGCTGCTTTAAATTAAGCGGATAACTGTGTTCAAAGTGGCGGGGTAGCGCGGAAAAGCCCACATTGGTCCTGTTTGCTGTGAGGGAGAGGACTAAAATGGAGCTGGAAGACGGAGTTGTGTACCAGGACGACCCGGGCACATCAGCGATGATGTCTGAGCGGGTATCGGGCCTGGCCAACTCCATCTACCGCGAGTTCGAGAGGCTCATCGGTAAATACGACGAGGACGTAGTGAAGGAGCTGATGCCGCTGGTTGTGGCCGTGCTGGAGAACCTGGACTCGGTTTTCGCGGAAAACCAGGAGCACGAAGTGGAGCTGGAGCTGCTGAAGGAGGACAACGAGCAGCTCGTCACCCAGTACGAGCGGGAGAAAGCGCTGAGGAAACATGCAGAGGAGGTGAGCTGAAAGGAGCTGTGGGGGGGGAAGGACTCTGGGATGGTCGCTGGCATCCCTGTGAGGAGGACTGAGGGCTACCTCAGGTGTTTTGTTCTCCCAGGGATAAAATAACCCATACACGTGGCCGGTTAGCATCCCAGTCGTTCATTATGGATGTAAACAAGGCAGTGTCATGATGGCCCCCCTCTTTGTATTAGCTGTGTGTGTAACACTACACCGTGTTTAAACCAAGGATGAGAGCTCAACCACACAAATCCACCCAGAACCACCAGCTCTCCTTATTGCATCAGATAGTTACATCACGTCTGAGCTTTGTGAGACCCTGACTGAGGAAACAGCAGGTGAAATGACTCAGCATTTTGGGCCATCATTGTGACATTGATAAAAAGAAAAACACACACAGTTTTATCCAAGCTACGTGATGACCCGACTGATTTTTTAAATGGTTAATTGGTGTGGCAGAGGCTAAGTCTATTACTTTACTAGTAGCCCTTGATTTTTGTCCAAACTGAACACAGGTAATATTAGTATGTGATATAATTTTTCATGAGTTTCTCATTCTCCTGGAAAATGCCCACACCATTCAAACTCCATACCATCACAGTTTCAGTCTTTCTATTATAAATGTGTCTATATCCCAGGCTCAGATAATTAGAGGCTGAGTAATGCCCCTCATGCTCCTCATAAACTGACTTTGATTTGTTAAATTGGAGGACTGGTCCATCAAATTATCAAAAATTAAATAACGTCAGCATCTGCTGCTACATAAAATCTATTTTTTGTAGCAAAAGCTGTAACTCATTACTTAATCTAACATTGCCAACAAACATAAACACATCTAAGAAAGTGTGTGTTTGTACACACATTGTGTCAGGATCTTGGGTATTGGCTGGGATAATGTCTAAGATGTGACTGGTGTTGATGTGTGAATCAGCCTCCAGGCTATGGGCTTTTATTTTGAAGGGTAACATGACATGACTCAGACCTCCTGTCCCAGCATGTGTCTTTGACTCAGGGCAGCAGGGACACTGGTCCAGTTTGCTGTGGACATGTAGACCCCTGTGCACAGTGACACTGAAGCAGTGCGGCAGCCAGGCACACACTGACAATACTAGCATGTCCATCATCGCTATGGTAACACAACACATCAAATATAAATGCACAGTGTTTAGGGAAAGATCTTCCTGGAAAAGACTCTTTGTCCACTCCCCTGAGCAGGGGTTAAGAATTACTTCCAGGTCATGTGAGCTTTGTCAGAAAGCAGCAGAAGGGGAGCTTCCCCCGGTTCACATTTTGGTTTCTTTTTCCCTTTTTTGTGTCAAATTCTGATGTCAATCAGATGGACCCGTGGACATTTTCTGAGGGTGTCATGTTTCTTTTTAGGATGCTTCACAGATGAGATAAATTGATTTTTGGTGGGATAATTACTCACTGGATTGACCATCTGTTGCTTTTTATGTTAGTATTGCCACCTATGTCCTCAGATCTTTAATGGAATTTTGAGACAGAAATTAAAAACAGATGAATCACATTGTGTTGAATTCGATTAAGTGTGAGGCATCTCATCACTTGTTCAGATCATTAAAAGTATTTCACAGCCTTCTCCAGTTTCTCACTTGTTCCAAACCCGCATTATGGCTAGAGCTGCCCTTCAAGTCAATTAGTTGACCAATTGGTTCTTTTGGTTTTAGTTATTTTAGTATGCTTTTTTCATGCTGAATGACTTATTTCCACAAAAACTGTATGGCTAATGGTGGCTGTTATCCATTGCTTTATTATCATGGGATTGCTGCTGTTGCTGAGATATCTATATATTCGTCTCTGTATCATTCAGTATTTAACTATATATTTTTTTCAAAAATGATTCTGGAAATGTGAGGCCTGTAGCCACCATTTCAAATCTACAGCAAACATAATGCTAGTTTAATCTGACCTAAATGCTTTTTTTTAATTGTCTCGTAATATGGTCCATATGTAGTCATATATGAGGCTGAAACATGTCTTTGTGCATCAAACCACAGTAGGAAGGGCATCCACATTAGGTCCTTGGCTTGCTCAGCTGGACAGGATGTGGATACTCTCTCACTCAGTGGTCCGCCTTGAAGGAAACTGGTAGCAACAGGAATTTCCGGATGAACCATTAAATCAAGATCCTGCCCCTCTAATGCAGATTCAGCAGGCATTTATTTACATCTATACCGTCATGGTACATGTTGTGTGAATGCTGTAACAGTAGCACACTGTTACTAGGGAACTATTATTGAATGAATATTTCCATTATTGATTGACTGATAATCTTTAATCCATCGAGCATTTCTATAACATTATACTAATACTATGCATGTACATCTTAGTAATTGTTGCATTAAATGTTTTCAGCGTTTTGTAACATCAACAGGTCATTTTGAAGTGTTAGATACAATATGTTATTAACTATGGTAAGTTAGCTCAAGTTCTTATTTTGCCTTATTAATATGTTAGTAAAAACTGACCAAACTCTGTGTTTGTGTTCCTGAGTAGAAGTTCATTGAGTTTGAAGACACTCATGAGCAGGATAAGAAGGACCTGCAGAACCATGTGGACAGAATGGAGTCCCATTCAAGACAACTGGAACTGAAGATCAAGAACTACGCAGACCAGAGTAAGCTGCACAAACACATATGCTCAAAAATGTATGATTTATTACATCCAATCATCCATATATTCAGTTATGCTCCTCAAATAATCTTGCTTGTTTGGTGTAGCTCTCATGACTATGCCTACTTTCTCTCTCTGCACACACACAAAACTGTACACACTCTTTCTCGCTCTTTGCGGGGGTGACAGTAATGGGATTATAGGATTTCTGTTATTCACGTCCTCTTAATGCGCTGTTGCTTTACCGCCCATCTTATTGGTGGATTAAGGAATGTAGGGAAAGTGATTGGCTGTTGCATTGTCTGTTTGGGAATAATGGATTCACACTGACAGGTCTGGTATCCAGTGGCAAAGCAACACAGATGGTTAAAGTGAATCATTTATTCACATGAACCTGTGAGGGTCAAGACCATATCAAACGTTTAGCAGAAGCATAACTCAGTGTTTGGTTTATTCTGGGGATTTAAACGTTTTTTTCATTAACCATTTCTCCTGTTTGAGAAAATTGATGTTTTTGAATGTACATGCTCCACACAACCAGTCAGTGGGTTCAATCAACTTGTTGCCACTCCCAGCGAATAGCAATAGAAGTAAATCATCCATTCATTACAGTATGTTGCAGCACCTGAGGCTCCTGGGACAGAGTCCACAGCTGCTCCTGCTTTGGTCGTGTCTTTATTTTCACTTGCCTGGCGCTGAAGAGACCAATAATTTGTCATTTATTTATGTCTGTTATGTGGTTTTATTTGTTGCTTTTCTGCACTCCCATTAGGGCCATTTGAAAATATGATTTCTATTCATTCATCTGTATGGTAATATCGGGGATGCAGTGATTTTGACTTTTGATGCTCTCTGTATTATAGGGCTACAGCATGTACTGCACTGGCCAATCAAAAGGCATCCAACAATGATGATGAAGATGTATATACAAAGTCACACATCTCACCAGTGCTGTGCGATATGGACAAGATTTTATATTTTGATGTAGCTAATTTTATATCCCGGTAAAGATATTCTGATATAGTATTTTTTCTGATGTAACCTCCATGCTGATTTTCCTGTTTAGTCCCCAGCTACAGTCCTTGCGGTGACATAAACATGCTACCATAAAGCAGTAATAATGCTGCAGTCACATTAGCCTTCATACTATTATGTCTATAATTCATACAGTGAACATGTTTTGAACTCGCATGATACTTTTGGATTGGCCAGCGGTCATCTGACGTTGAGTTGTGCTTTACACGGTGCATACAAACCACAACCAGAGTGATGCTAACATTAGTGTGGCAGCAGAGCTAACTAAGTAGCCTACATGTTGAAATTATGATATAAACAACAGAAGGTTACATCCTCGTATGGTAGATATTTTTATGTTGCACTATGATATAAATCATAATATCTCACCCTCTTAGTTTCCCAGCAGGTTTATAATCGCATATTAAATGGACTTTAATGGGTGATTATGCAGCTCCAACTAAGATCGGGGAAATTACACTGTTGGCATTTCTTTTTTACAGAAAGAAATGCCTTTTTTATCAGTGTTAAACAGCTTTTTAGTGAAATAAATTATTAATTCATTCAATCAATATCATTGCCTCAGTGTTCAGCCGCACATTCAGCTTCTCCACAGAGTGATTTCCCACTGATACAAACACAGGAGGGATTATTTAGTCATCAGCTGACTCCCCTGTGTATGGCATTGGCACTGTCTCCATCAGCCGATAATGCCAGAATACACACATCGGCAAAACATCGCCACACAAGAGCTTTAGCTGGTGTAATTGATAATATCCAGCCTTTATATTGTATATCTGCATCACAGTAGCTCTCTGTGGATTAGTCTAGACCTGACACACTAATAGGGGATCAGGTGTTTTTGTCACTTCTTAAGTCAGCCCAACATTGAACGCTATTTGAGTGAGATTACCCCTCTATTCCCAGTGCCTGTCTGGTAGAGCAAAGTTATGCACAAAGTACGTATGTACTCCAGTGAAGGTCTATATGTTTTAAAGGTCTATTTTGTCATTTTCTGAAATTATATAACTTCTTGGTCGAGCATTGTAAAGTACCACTGTCTGCATAGTAGATTTGACTATGCACTTTAGCTTAGCATAACAGACACAGAGGGAAAACAGCACCTCTATGTATAAACATTATATCTTGTTTTTTAGTCTGCACAAAAACTCAAAGAGTGAAAATGATGATTTGATTTTTTTTTAGGGGGTATTTTGTGATTCAGGTAGTTATGAAGTCCAGACAATAAGCAAAGCCCTGGGAAACATTTTTACACTTTTTTTTACACCTTTTTTTTTATTAAAACAAGATATATCATTGAAATCTTATTTTGTATTTTCAAATTGTTCATAGACTTAAACTGAGCAGTGCTATATGTGTCCTTTCAGTTGGCAGGTTAGAAGAGCGTGAATTAGAGCTCAAGAAAGAATATAACTCCCTCCATCAGCGACACACAGAGGTAAGCAGAGACAAAGGAAGGAAATGTTGCCAAGTTGTAATTCTTAAGCACATTGATGACTAGTTTTTTTTTATGGTTCTCTCTTTTGTTTGTTTTCGGCAGATGATCCATAACTATATGGAGCATGTAGAGAGAATCAAAATGCAGCAGATCAGTGAGACTTCAGAGTCGAGTGCAGTTGGCCGAGTAAGGTAAGACCATAGCAGATACTGAAATTTTGCATTAATGCTGTGTTCATGTCATATTATGTGGATAGCTGAGATGTGGAGTTGGTTGAGTTGTAGTTTATTTTATTTGATGAGTCATAGTAACACTACATAACATGTATGCACAAAGACTAGATCCACTGCATTTAATGTTTGTGCCTTTTTCCATTTACAAAGACAAAAAGTAAAGAAAAAATGTCCAAGCATGCATCCAGTGTCAGGGTTAATATGCTGTTAACTGACAATGCATCATCATATACTGTACATTCAGTTTGGGTTTAATTACACTGATTGATGGCATTTAGCTGATATGTTTTTTTTTTCTTTTTCAGACACTACCATTTTAGTAAATCAGATTTATTAGTACAATTTCCCAGTTGTAATTAAAACTTGAATATTGAAATTAATGCTAAAAGTTGGAAACTTGTCATTTCAAACTTTTTTTTTTTGTGGTATGACCGCCGTATAAGCGTCACATGCGAGGCGTGAATATTCTATATTTCAGCTCTGCTATTATGTCAGCTGCAGCCAAAAAGGTAATTTATATAGAGCACAAATTTAGTATGCATAGTCTCACATTTAATGGTGTTTTTGGCACTCACAATATTTAAATGCTTATATAAGGTCAATCAGTAAAAAAAAAAATCAAAGTGCTGCCACAGCACACAATTGTTGAAATATTTTTTTTTCTTGTCCCTCCAGGAGAGAGCGGCCTCTTTCTTTGGGGATCTTTCCGTCCACCGGTGGAGCATCCCTGCTGATCCCAGAGCCCCAGGCCAGGGCAGAGACACCCGGCACAGAGGGCTGGAGATTCACCGACTCAACACGATCCAACACTAGCCTCAAGGTGGTTGAGCTTTATTCACCGTAGGAGAAAAAAAAAAATACTTATTTTTTTTATAATGATCTTGAATGATACATTTGTTTCACTTACTCCTAATTATTTGACACCTGAATATTAAATATTACATCCTCACTGTTTTAGCTGTTGAAAAAAAGAGTATCAACCATAATACAAACATGCAAAATGCATCATATATGGAGAATGATTTGATCACTATAATCCCTCTGCTGAGTGTTTCCAGTCCTGTCAGCACTAGAAGATCGACCAGTTTTGGCTTCATATCCATTTAAAAATAGAGAGTCTTTGATAAGGTTCAGACGTGCTGAAGCATATTTTAGTAGGCATCTGACAAGGCCATCTCTGTTTTCAGACATCCTTCTCTTTAGCCATTGATGATTATGCAATCCTCAGGCAAGATCATTAAATAAATAATATTCATACTTAGAATAGAGCCAATATCCTGTTTGATGCAAATGCAAATTATGGCACTGAGCTTTATCATTTATTTTCAGCTATTTCAGTTCATGTTAAACTGCTTTAAATCCGTCTGGGAACACAAGTCATTATTCTAACACAGACGCTGTTATGTTCTCACAGATAAAATGTGAAAAGTGGCTGGTACTCAAAATGTTTTTGGTGTGTGGGTTATGTGTCTGTGGCAGATTGGACCTGGAGGGTGAAGATGTTAATTCATCCCACTGCTGCGCCTTTGTTAAAACTGGGACATCAGCTCTGTGGCGCAATGCATGATGGGAGTGATGCCGCTGTATGGCTCATAGCCAGTCACTGAGGGAGGAAAAAGGCTGGCTGGAGTTTGATTAGTTCTTATGTAATCAGTGTTACGGGAGAGTTATTATTGAGCCACGACCTTTTGAACACGATAGAGGCTTCGATATTCAGACGCGCTTAAGAGTTAAACAGGCGCACCATATTTATTTTATGGAAGTGGGGGAGGCCTGAAATGAACATGGAAAAACAGGGTAATGCATATGCCCACATGCCAGCCATGATTTAATCTCCATATGAGTCATATAAGCAAGACCATCCCATTGTCTTTAAATCTGCCATCATTATATTTTACAAGACATTGCTTTTTGTTTAATTCAAAAGGGACTTTAATGAAGCAGTTAAAGGGGAACTCTGCCTTTATTTCACATTAGACTTGTATAAAGCCTGCTGCAACAAAACTGATGAACGTCAATCATCAAGATTACAAGTTTACAAGATTCCAAGTTTGAAAATTAAGAAAATCTGGGGGTGTGGAGAACAAATTTGAGCTTGCAACTTGCTCCGCACCTCTACCATAGACTAGCTGCACATTAGCATCTACTAGCATGACAGCTGACCTCTCGGCAGTCGGGTTGCATTGTGGGGAATATAGGCACACGATTAAAGTGTGGAGTAAAAGCAGAAATATTTCTGGGTTTTTTTTGTTTTTTTTTCTTTTAATAGTCTGAAAAATTCTAAGATAGCAAGGCTAAATTGATGGAGTTCCTTTTCAACAATCAAAATGTACATCGTACAGTTTGTACAATACATGAAATGATCACACACGTACAGGCCTGAATATACAAGCCCTGTCTGGATCTACTTTTGTCACATGGTCTTGTTCCATTATTCACTTCACAGACATGCACACTGAGGTGTATGCATTTCTGCTGAACTGCTTCTGCACATGTGAGCTTCATTCTTACTCTCCCCCCCAAAAAGCAGTTGGACTTTGTCGACCCCCCAAAGGAAAGGGAGGGTAAGAGTGCTCAGGACTCTACTTGGGGGAATTCACTGGCAGACGACTGCAAGGTAGTTGGATGAGTGACGGTTGGCAGAAGAGCATGTCTGCATTGGCTGTGAACAACACACTGTTTGTGTTTGTGTGGGCTTCAGTAGTCTCCTCCATTATGCTGTTTCATCCTTTCAAAAGCGTCGCCTCTCACTTTGTGCATTTATAGACCCTCACTTCACAGACCACCTGCGCTAGATCGTGCTACATGCAACCATGACCTGTGTGACGGCTACATTGGGGTCTTTTAAAAAAGAAACATTTAGCAATCAGTTCACAGATGAAATTGGCTAATTATTCATCTGTTTGCGATCCAAAACAGCATGGTTGTATTTGGCCTCAAATTCATTTTTCTCTTCAGTTAAAATGCATGACTTTTTTTCTCGGCACAACAGTAACACTTGATCACTCATTGTACAATAACATAGCATCATACATTCAAATAGCATTCTTTCTTTTAATGCTGTAGAGTGTTTGTACGACATTAGGTCTAATGTGCCCTACATTTCTACTTTCAGTCGCTGATCATTTGTGTTAGACTTTTTAAATATTGTGTGGATTTTTGTTGTGTTGTGTACTAAAGGTAGAATGGCAGCTCCCATTGTGGCCGTGTTCAGTTCTCCCCCTGCAGTCTGTGTAGCCCTGTGTGGACTTCCATGTCTGTGTTTGTGTGCTAGCTCTTATTAGACAACTGTCTGTCCTTCAGTGTGTCGAGGTGTATTTTTTATGTTAAATCTTGATGTTGATCTTGATCTGTACTTCAGAGTTCCAGTTTCACAGAAAAAGCTTTCCCTTAGAAATGTAGTAGTTCAAATTGTTATGTTTAATTGTTGTGCTCTTCACAAATATCTGAGTTGACTCTTGTGTGTTCTGTGATACTGCATGTGTAGTGACACTAACCTTTTTTAGTTTTTTTTTTTTTTTTAGTTTTTCAACCCTGTCAGATTTGTTGTTATCTTTGTGGTTTGAATGTGTTTTGTATGTTTTCTCTCTCATTTTGATTTCATTCTGACTCCTGTCTTTGAATGGTTATCTGTGTTATTGCTGTTATTGACCTTCTATTCATTACAGGATGAGCTGTCAGACTTTGGCTCTAAGTCGGCCACACCGATGTCCACCTCAGCCTCAGACATGGAGAGGGGTGATGGGAGCAGTAAGAGCACGGAGGTGCAGGCTGCACCAGGAACCAGATCCATATCAGTGGGTAGGGTCAAACCTCATGAAAGTGCACAAGTTATACCATCACATTCATTAGTCCTGGTGGCCTTCATGTATTTGGTATGTTTGGCATGTAGTGTTTACTTTTGTAAACCAGTTACTTCATTGTCAATAGGCTGTAGCCTTTTTACTCATGTACAGCATCCGTCCTTTGCTTTGCTATCTCGGCATTTTCTGTGGCTTATGCAGGTTTACCTGAGAATGAGGACAGCTCAGATGTGCAGGACATCATTGAGTCCACCCCAGAGCTGGACATGGATCTCATTGGCTACAAGCCTTGCAGGTAGTACAAAGGACATGCAATCAGGCCATTTTTAAACCAACTTTTTATCAGGTTGCATAACTTTGCGGCCTGCTCTTTTTGCTCCTCTAGTACTCCCACTAAAGGCATTGAGAACATGGCATTTGACCGAAACACAGACTCTCTGTTTGAAGAGCTGTCGTCTGCAGGCACTGGGCTCATAGGGGATGTGGATGAAGGGGCTGACTTGCTGGGTGAGTAAATACTTTATTTTCTTTGGAACAAATCAGAACTCAGTAACTGGAGGAATATAGCAGCAATGCTGTCAGATCTCCTGAATACATTTCACCTTGGTTATGTTGGAATAGTCAAAATGTCTTGATTCACTGAATTGACTTAATGATTGTTTAACCTGCTGACATGTTTTTCCACTGACATTTAAGTATTTATACAGAATTGGTTGTTGTGTAAGAGCTCAGTTTCCAACGTGTTGCATGTTGTGTGAGGATAAAGCATATAAATGCCATTTGTGATAACTATACTGTCACTGTGAAAGCACCCAATTCTATTTTTTTGTTTCTTACACCTGTAATCATTGCTTTTGTGGGTTTTCTCAAAATGCAGTGAAGTTGTCTTTATGGCACTCCTAGCAGCTGTTGCTCTACTGATTGTGCTAGTTTTAAACTCCAACACCTGCTGTTTGTTGCAATGCTACTCCACCTGCTTTTGGTCCAGCTGTTATACAGTTAGCCATCGACCCATGTTAACATCACCTCTCTCTCTCCCGTATCTCATCCTCTGGCTTTTGTCCATAATCCCAGTGGAGTACTCTGGTGTGTATGACCTCAAACCTTTCCTTAGCTTAACATTATTCTGTAATGTCCCTTTGACCTCTACCCATTAATCACTTTCTGCCATTTCCGCCATCGTTACCGCTCACTGCTTCCTCTTCGGTGTGTTTGATAACACTAGGCATACACTTGGTTTAGCAACGAACAGTTACATCTTATCAGCTGTCTACTTTTGACTACTTTTGAAAAAGTTTTGTGCATGGATGACTGAGTTCAATGCTTACTTTTTTGGCCTAACTATTGCTTTATTGTTTCAGTTTTTTGCCAGTTGCTTTTCCTGTTTTTCCTCCTCAATGCTGCAGCAACTCTAACTAGCTTTAGAGAGCCAACAGCATCTTTTGCTTGTGGAGTCAACAGCTACTTGTTAAGCTCTGGCTCCTTCATCATTTTGGTCATTTCACTGTCTCAAACTATATCCGCATTTCTTTCTTTCTTTCTCTCTTCCTTGTCCTTTCTGCCTGACTTGGATTGCATGGTATTCTCAGACCTTAGTTTGATTGGTAAGACCCTGCCCACTCTGTCCATCCTTCTCCTGTCAGTCATGTGACTTGTACTGTGGGTTTGTGTGTTTGTGGTAGTTTCTTGTAGTGTGAATGATAAATATCTCACTTTGAGATATTTCACATCCAGTGTAATGCCTTGTTGGATTTTACTCAAGTAAGAATAATTTAGTGTTGCATCTTAGTCTGTACTAGAGCTGATATAGTCACTGCTCCAGGTTGTTTCCAAACTTTTATTTTACGTAATAAAACTCAGATCTCATCATCAACCCCTTTAGGTATGGGCCGGGAAGTAGAAAATCTCATTCAGGAGAATTCACAACTGCTTGAGACAAAGTAAGGACATTATTTGATGTGATGTTATCAAAATCATTTTGTATGTTGTTCAAATGAAGTGGACTGATGTGTTGTTGTTCCTTCTTGTCCAGGAATGCTCTGAACGTGGTGAATAAAGACTTAATATTGAAGGTGGACGAGTTGACCTGTGAGAAGGAGATGTTGCAGGGAGAGATGGAGGCTGTGCTGCAGGCCAAGACCAAGCTGGAGGACAAGAACAGAGAGCTGGAGGAGGAACTCAAGAAGTAGGTCAACAGTCACTTATGTTGTTTATTACTACAGGGCTTGTAAAATAACATCAGTCCATAGCATTATTTCATTAAATTACATTTACATCCTGCCCATCTTTACCCATCTTACAAATGTATAATCAATTATCTTTTCCAGAGTGCGACTGGAGGTGGAGGAAATTAAACACAAAACTAAAGAGGAGGAAGATGTGAGTATTATGCAGACTTACTGTCTTACTGTGTCTAATACACACATACAGTTTATAATATGTTCCTGCCAAGATGTAGCTCATTGCCATCTGATGAATGTATTACTGCGTGTTCATGTGTGGGTTCCACAGAGTGATGTACCGACAGCGCAGAGGAAACGCTTCACCAGAGTGGAAATGGCCAGAGTGCTGATGGAAAGGAACCAGTACAAAGAGCGACTGATGGAGCTACAGGAAGCTGTGCGGTGGACAGAGATGATCAGGTACAGAACATATCCAAATCTAATCCCATCTCATCTAATTGTTCTGTGAAGTATCACTGATCAAACAGACACAATGTCCATGACATAACATAAGCGTAATAATTTTATGAATTGATGAGGTAAGATGGTGTTGCTGTTGTTGAGGGGAAAAAAATGATGAATACAATAATGAAATCAAGGGAACAATGTTTTTCATCTTTAAAGGTGAAAGGCAGGAGGACATCCTCAACTTTTGTGTGAACAGATAACACAATATCATTTTTTTGCTCTTCTTTAGGGCATCGAGAGAAAATCCAACACTCACAGAAAAAAAGAAATCCAGCATCTGGCAGTTGTAAGTCCTCCCGAATTCATTGTTTCTTTTTTTTAAACTACCTTTGTCAGAGCTAAGTTAATTTTAACAGCTGGAGTCAACTCCTGTGACATTTTCTCTCAACTATTCAAATACATTTTTTCCCTTTTTCCGGGATGTGCAATTGAATTGGCAGCATTAGGTAAAGATGGTTTGATAAAACTTCACCCAGCCAAACCTCTCTCTTTCCCTCCATGGACACAGAACTGCTCCTCCATTACAAATGGATCCGACTTTAATGTGTCTTTATCCATGGTCTTGTCTCTCTGTGCAGTGCATCAGTTGTTGTTATCACAAACTGCTCAGACTTGACTCTCCTTGTTCCCCTGGGCTCTCCTGTCTCCTGCCTGCTCTGTGCTGTTTTTTTTATGTTTTCCTACTCTGTCTGCTTATAGGGAACCTAAATATGTATATATGTTCTGTCTAAACTGAGGCTTTTTTCTATCATAAAGGCTTTTAAACATATTTAGTAAATATATTCTCTTTGTTTTGTCCAGTCTGTTTTACTTAAAGGGACACTATGTAATTTTTATAAATATTTTATTACCTCAAATCAACGTCTTCATTCATAAATAGATCCTCATTGGTGTAAAATAACATATGCCAACAATCTGACTTATCCCCCTGGGTGAAGAATCAGTTATCTGTCTTTACATAGAGTGGGTCGCTCATACGGAGGCTTCCATGTCTTTCCGGTCTATCAAAAACTACGAACTGCCGAGAGGGACATAAAGCACTACCTGCTAGTACCAACAGGACAAAATGCATTTCCGCGTTTTGCGATTCACTTTTCACAGAGAAGCAAGGTGGAGATGCTGGTTTTACTTACCTGGCACTGAACTAAAACCTGCACTGCACTTTTGGTCATAATACAAGACCATACTTATGCCGTGCCGAATCCTCATCGCCAAAAAAGCGTAAAAGGGCCATAAAATTACCGGAGTGCCGGGCCGGGTATCTGCGGTGAGTGGAGTGAGAGAGCGCCTCATGCCCGGCCACGACCGGCCGGGGCCTGTCGGGAAGTCCTCCGGACTGGAGGAGGGCTGTGGAGGTCCGGGGAGAAATGACCGGAGCTCCGGGCCGGGGGCTGGGGATCCGCTGTGATAGTTGCCGCCCGGGAGTTGACCCAATCCGCTTACCGTAGTTCCAACAATGTTGCAATGCATGCAAAATCAAATTTAACCACTAGATGAGAGAAAAAAATTACATAGTGTCCGTGTAAAGCAATCCTGACCTAAAATATTTAAACAGTAAGCTCATACATACCATTTGTTATTTGATTTCACTTTAAGCACAAATAGTCACACAAATGGAGACACAGTCTGCTGTTATTTGAATGAAATATGTATATGTGTTGTAAGAAAGTTTAATGAATTGGGCTTTCTGGGTCCAAAAATATTTTGAAATTTGTGGAGGTACTATCTTACTTGGTGCTAAAGACACAACTTGTTCAGTGCTTAACAAGTATTTATGTCCAGTTCATCTGCAGTCAGCTGTCCCATGACTCCCAGCATGCTTTTCATCAGTGTACAGTAAATGTTGGTGTCAGTTCCTTGGTGACCCCCTACCTTGCTTTTTCCCTGTTCTCCTGTCTGCTCTGTTTCCCTCTCGGCTCTCTGTAACTTTGCCACCTGCAGCTTCAGCAGACTGTTTAGCTCCTCCTCCAGTTCCCCCACTATGAAGAAGGTGGAGTCCCAGTCCAACATGAAGTACAACGCACCAGGCAGTATGGTGAAGAGGAGTAGCACCTTCTCCCAGTTCCCCACAGAGAAGTCCAAGACTTTCGACTTCCTCAATGAAGAGTGAGTATCGTGTCTGCAAGTTTGTTGGATTTTATCAAGAGATGTTGAGGGAAATTCTGAAAAGGCTCAAAACCAGAAAAAATGCGGTCATTAGTCATTATTGTCAATGAATACATTTTAATAATTAGATTTTTATTCCTTTTTTTAAAATAAACTTAACCTTGCATTGCAAACTGATGTCTGTAATGACTCATTCGTAGGAATATTATTTTCAGTTTGCAGCCTGCAATAATGTACGTGTGTATAATGTTAGCTGGTGACAGTTGATTTTCTCTTCTCGTAGAAAGGAACAGTGCAGCTCGCCATCACGTAAAGAGCAGAAGAGAGCTCAGTACAGACAAGTCAAAGCCCACATGCAGAAGGAGGATGGACGAGTCACTGCACACGGCTGGAGCCTGCCCAGCAAATACAAGGTAGTAAATAAAAACAGAATGTAGTTTTGAGTTAGTCGAGTCACTTTGCCACACTCATGCAAAGAAAACATTTATTTAAATTGTCCACTAGATGGAGCGCAACCTCATAATATTATATCAAGGCATCAGTGACAGAATGAATGAATGTTTGTGTTCTGATATGAATCACGATTTATGACTTCGAAAAGTACAAATTTTGACTTTTGACTTGAATTGCAGCTCATGTCTCTCACCTTCAGTTCTCACTTTTCAGTTTAACATAGAAGTGTTGAAATATAAGAATGGATGATTATTTTTTTTTTATATATTAAATAGTATCTTTAAAATGGTAATTGAACACCTATTTTGTCACAAAGCAGCGCATTAAGCATGGTTGGAAATCAAGCATCCTGTAGTTTTACCAACTGCTGTGATTTTCATGGTTTGCAATGGCTGATTGAAATTGATGTTGGCCTTCTGGAGAACGTTTACAACTCAAAGACCTCGCCACTGCAGACAGTAACCCTGTATAGAATGTTACAGTGAAACAGTGGCTTCAACTTTTGATGAAAATCTGTTTTAAAAGTCTGTGTCCTTTCATTGTGCAGGTGGCAAACGGTGGACATGTGGAGAACAAAATGAACTTGCCTGTACCAGTATATTTGAGGCCTCTGGATCAGAAAGATGCTTCTATGAAGGTAACTGATTCGACAGCTAGATAACACTCAGATGCAAGAAGCTTGCTGTGTGCCTTTTGTACTGAATGAAATCATTTCTCTCTGTTCCTCAGCTGTGGTGTGCTGCCGGGGTCAACCTGTCTGGGGGGAGGACAATACCTGAGCTCATGAAGCAGACGAAGGGTTCTCAAAGTAGCCTGGACCAGTTAGAACAGGAGAGTAAGGTAAGAGTAAGTAATGACAAGTACACTCAGAGTTCAGAAAGTTCTTCAGGCTTTGGCTTAAATTCTGTGGAGGCTATTTGCTGATTGAGTGTTGTCCTTAAGGAGCAGGAGAAAGGGGAGCAGGAGAAGGAGCTGGTCCTTCAGGATGAGACATCCAGTCGGGTGTGGGTGTGCACCAGCACCCACACCTCCACTAAGGTCATGGTGCTGGACGCCACTCAGCCCTCTGACCTACTTGACAGCTTCTATGCCTGCAACACCCATGTTGTCTGCATTGCCAGTGTGCCAGGTGGAGTGGTCACATTGTTTGTGTGGAATGGATTTGTGGGTTTGTTTGCATTTGTCATCTGTGGCCGAATCATTTCTTTTTTGTATTTACAGGTGTATTAGAGACTGACTATTCAGCAGGTGAGGAAGTACCCCAAGACCTGGAGGCTAGCCAAGGGGACGGGGTGTCTCTGGCCAGTGTGGGCTCAACTGGCAGCGATGGTGCCATGGCAGCAGAGGGGACCACCGCCATCCCCCAGACGGCCAGCACAGGCGTCACTGACCAGCCGGCTGAGCACAGCGGCATCTCTAGCTCAGGTGCATTAACTCTGTGCTTTGGTAGCTGAGTGATTTACTGCTAACAGTGAAAACTATGGGGGCTACAAGCTACAACTAAACCATCTACCAGGTTTAGGTGGTATCGTAATGATAGTGGTTATCCAGGGCTGAATCTAAACCTTCCTGTATCGTTCATTTACCTTCTGACTAACCCTGTAGTCCACCACACTCACAGTTGAGCTGTCCAGAGAAACCAGTCCAGCTGAAGATGGCGTTCCTACGGCGGAGGAAGCTACGGAGGCAACAGAGGCTAACGCTGGCGTGGGCGAAGAAGGAGAGGAGGAACAGGAAGTGGATCAGAACCAGCCAGGAATCTACACAGAGCATGTGTTCACCGACCCACTGGGGGTTGGGCCCACTGACTCCCCTTCTGCTGATGCACAGAGGTGAGCAGTAATGGTCTAGATTATTACAAGGGTAACAGTCTATTGATCTGGATTGATTACATGGATTCAGTGATCAAGAGCCCAGTACAGTAATAAAACTGTCAAATCAGATTTAAGTTGCTTTTAGTGAGTTGCCAGCAAATATTTCACCTCTGGCCAATTAATCTGTATAATATTGTATTTCTATTAATGCTTCTATAGATTAGTACTTCTAAGATAGTTGGGTGGTTTTATGAATGGTAATATATGCAGAAGTGTAGGATACCTTATTTCCTGAAAAGCTTTTCGAGTTGTAAGATGACTATTTTTAGGAGAAAAATAATGTTCAGCTTGACGTGAAAGTCCAGTGATTTGATTCAACAGTACAAAAGCTGACAAAAGTTACAGTAGTTCAACTGGACTTTTGAAGTCAGTAGTTCCAAGTATCACATTGTCAACATTTTGTCTTGTTAAAACAAAATATATATTGTCAAACATTATTCATTTAAAAAAAAAAGTATGTGGTGCTGTAGTCTCCTCTCTTGGTAGGTATTACATAGTAAAACAATAATAGGATAATTAGCTCATAAATATTAACAAAAACAACCCTGGTAGCATTAATATGTAGCATAAATGATATTTTAAAAAGTCTGGACTTGTCACATTTTTATATGAAGGGTGGATTTTAAAGTCTAATAATCTTGTACCTTCTGTGATCCAGGGCCTGTGGGCATGGTGGCGAGACTTCCTTACCAGAAGACTCTGACCCGTCAGAGGGGGAAGTCCTGAGGATGAGCAGCGCCCTCCCCACCATGTGGCTGGGAGCTCAGAACGGATGGTGAGCAGCACAACAGCCACTAGAGGGCAGAGCAACATATATGACAAAACGAACATGCATTTGTGTGAGCGTTGGATTTTTAATGTAAAGCCCACACCACTCTAATAATGGTATCCTGTACACAACATTAATTAGTTTGAAATCCACTCCTCCTTAGCCAGTACTGCACTCTGACTTGTCATCTCCCTCTGTCTCCCTCTCAAGTCTATATGTGCACTCGTCTGTAGCTCGATGGAGGAAGTGTCTCCATGCCATCAAGCTGAAAGACTCTATCCTCAGCATAGTGTAAGTACGCAGCCGGTTGTAGTTATTCCGGGACTCACAAACTAAATATACATTTATACGTGCTGGGTGAAATGTCTAAAAAGAGTGTTCGTCTCTTGTTACAGGCATGTTAAAGGGAGAGTCCTGGTAGCTTTGGCTGATGGAACGTTAGCAATTTTCCACAGAGGCATTGGTGAGTCTGTTAGTGCTCTTAGAAATAGTTTATTAACAGTTTTTGCATTTGGTTCAGTTATTGGCACATAGCTGCACACAATCTACAAGGAAGCTAAAGTAGTCAGATGTTGTTTATGTTTTTTGTATAGCGTTTATACCGTTGGAGGTGTTCTTTGTCAGAAACTCTGATGGCTGTCTTATGGCTCAAAGCTCATTGATTCTCATGTTTTTTGTTTTTTTTGTTTTTCCCAAGCAGACGGTCAGTGGGATCTAACCAACTACCACCTGTTGGATCTGGGCCGGCCTCACCACTCTATCCGCTGTATGACAGTGGTTCATGACAAAGTGTGGTGTGGCTACAGGAACAAGATCTATGTCATCCAGCCGAAGGCCATGAGGATAGAGGTGCAACTGTCATTATATTTAATAAATGTTCTGTCACTCAAATGAGTTTTGTTTTCCAGTCCAGCTTAAACCAACATACTATTGCTTATACCTTAAGTGAAATGTCTTATTGTATAATTTGAAAATCTTACATTAACCGTTACCACAGAATTCTAATGGTGCATCATCTCAATCTGTCACTTCTGAGCAGAAATCGTTTGACGCTCATCCTCGCAAGGAGAGTCAGGTGCGACAGCTGGCCTGGGTTGGAGACGGTATCTGGGTGTCCATCCGACTGGATTCAACTCTACGCCTGTTCCACGCCCACACCTACCAGCACCTCCAGGATGTAGACATCGAGCCCTACGTCAGTAAAATGTTGGGTGTGTATCCTCTCCTCTGGACTTTCTTCTGACCAGACCGTTGTTTTTTTTTCTATTGTTGCTTGTTGTATATTTCAAGTAGATACTTAAGTCTTTCCTCCATATCTTTTGCTCATATATTGAAATGACAAACAAGTGTGTGTGTTCTGTGTGTGTTTCAGGGACGGGTAAACTGGGCTTCTCGTTTGTGAGAATCACAGCTCTGGTTGTGTCCTGCAGCCGACTCTGGGTGGGAACAGGAAATGGCGTCATCATCTCCATCCCGCTGTCTGAAGGTATCACACACCTGCAGCACATTAACAGCCCACTCAGCTTTACCTCACCACCTGAGTGTAACAGTCTCCTGTCTGGACATTCCCTTTTGTTTTCAGGGTTACGTAGTAGCATACATGTTGTGAAATTAGTCTGTATGATTTCTGTATGCTAGATGTGAAGCTTCCTGAACGAGCAGAAGGTCATTTCAGGAAGTCACTCCACTCAACCAAGAATAATTCCCCTGTAAAAACACAACGTGCCATTTTTATGCTTCAGTGTGTGTCTACGGATTATACAAACAAGTTGTAATACGTTAATGTTTTGTTATCTTTTGGACAGAGAGAGAGAGAGAGACCCTCTGTTTCCCCACTTAGCTTGTGCTAAGCTAAGCTAACTGGCTGCTGGATGTATCTTCATTTTATAGTTAGTGCAAGTAAGCAAATTTCCCAAAATGACAAACTGTTCCTTTTAAAACGTGGTCACTTTGACATTTTTAAACCAAACCTGCATCTCATTTCTATGTCAATGACAGAAAGTATGACAATATAGCAATTGTTCCCGTGACGGTTTGGCAGGTTCAGACTGGACAGGTCTGTTCTCAGTGGAAATTGAAGAGTAATGCTTTTTAATTATTATTACCATTCTTTCCCTTTTCTCCATATCTCTCACTGTAGTTATTGTTTTCTCTTGTCATGGAGTGTCCTTTTTTTTTAACGTCTAGCTCCTCTCAGAAGAGCTCTCTTTTGCATGGATGTCTCACTTTGTTCATGCTTTGAAAAACAACAAGAGCAACCATACCTGATCCCACAGCCCACTCTGCTGTCACAGGCCACCTCTGCTCTTGAGCCTGCTTTGTCTTTTTTTACAGACAGGATATCACTGTCACACTAAATATGCTGATCAGTCATAACATTATGACCATTTGCCTCATGTGTTGGTCTCCCTTTTTCTGCCAAAACAGCCCTGGCCTCTGACCCCTGAAGGTGTGCTCTGGTATCTGACTCCTTTCTATCTTCAGCAGCATTAACTTCTGTGGTCTGTTCGATCAGACCACCAGGACCAGCCTTCACTCCCCTCCTGTATCAGTGATCCTTGTCCTCTCATGACCCTGTCTCTGGTTCACCACCGGTCCTTCCTTGGACCACTTTTGATCCCGACCACTGCAGACCAGGAACAGCCCACCAGAGCTGCAGTTCTGATGCTCTGACACAGTCCTCTAGATATCACTGTTTGGTTCTGGTTGTCAAACTCACTCAAATCTGACACTTTATCATTTTTCCTGTTTCTAACATTAACTTTGAGAACAAAATGTTCATTTGATTATTGTGTATCTCAGGAGCCATGATGAAGACATAATCAGTGTTCTTCACTTCACCTGTCAGTGGTCATGTTATGTAATGTTATGCCTGACTGGTGTTTTTGATGCAGTTCCTGCTCTCAACCTGTTGTGGAGGACTGATTTGATTTGGCCTTCTAGGTGAAATTCTAGGTGAAAGTTTTGATTTAAATAGCATTTATTCATTTCCTTCTTACTTTGCAGCCAACAAGACAGTGGGAATAGTGCCAAATCGGCCCGGCAGTGCTGTACGGGTTTATGGTGATGACGGCTCAGACTGTGCTGTGCAGGGCAGCTTTGTGCCGTACTGCTCCATGGCCCACGCCCAGCTGTGCTTCCATGGACATCGAGATGCTGTCAAGTTTTTTGTCACTGTGCCAGGTAAACATTAATAGACAAAATGTTGGTATGTTGGTGTTTGGTATAGGGCTGCTGATTTTGGGAAAAAATGTGGAATTGTGATTATTTTGACTGCAATTGTGATATAAATTGTAATATTAGAGGGAGTATATATTTTTAATGTCATTATTCTCATTTTCATTTGAAATTTTATTTATTTATTTGTTTTTGCAAGGATCTTTAACAAAGATGAGTTTATAGAATATATCTCCACAGCATGACAACATTTAATTGAAAATTATATTTTAACACATTGCAGTGAGCTAAATTACAATTTAAAAAAATTGATTAATTGCACAGCCCTAATGTTTCAAGCCCAAAATCCCAAAATGTGTTGGTGATGGCTTCTCAGATGTGATCATCTGCTGCTTTGTTTGTTGTCAGTGTAAAAAGGAACATCTATGGGATTTTACTGTTGGTTGGACAAAACAAGACTTTTGAAGACTTAGGATGGTTGTTTTTTTAACATTTTAGAGACAACATCATTGATTGATTATATCAAGTATCAAATAATCGGCAGATTAATTGATCATGAAGTCAACTGCTATTTGCAGTCTGCTAATAAAGAATGGCAGCTTCTTCCACCTCATTATTAATGCTTTTCGACCCTTGGTCATGTGACTTCTCGTCACAGGTCAGGCGATACCTCCTCCAGGCAGTGCAGATTCAGGATCTGATGACCCTCCATCTGAATCCTCTGACACAGCAGCTTCTGAGCCCAAAACTTACCTGGTCATGAGTGGAGGTGAAGGCTACATTGACTTCAGGATGGGTGAGTACGACACACCAGCGGCACCACTGACAAAACACAGTAGTGTGAAGAGAAGAATTCTTAGTGAACTACAACATATTACAGGTTGAATTAGAATGCAGAAGTAACATGTCTGTTAACTGTATTATGCTGTTTTACCACAAGATGGTGAATTAAAAAATTCGGATCCTTTCTGTTGCCTCCACATGGCTCTCAACATGGCGATGTCTGAGCTGGTGGCTAACAGCTAACAATGTTAACTGGGGTGAAGCCAGAGAATGAGCAGTGCAGACTGGTGGCTATGAGCTAGGAGTAAAAGACATGCAGGCCTGAGTATGTAAACAAAGCACAGACAGGCTTGGATTACAAAACACACAGCAGGACAACCACTGCATCAAAACAGCACAATGTCCCCACACACTTGGTACGCTGTTTATTTGACTCATCGTCGTCCTCCACAGGTGATGAGGGTGGAGAGTTGGATGGTTTATCAGAGCCGACAGCTAGCCAGCAGTCACCACCTGCCAAGGCTGAGCGGAGCCACCTCATCGTCTGGCAGGTCACAACCTCTCATGATTGAAAACATAAGTAAATCACAGACTTTTGTGTCAACGCCGCCCACCAAACCCCCCTGCATGTCCTCCTCAGAAGTTTTTAATTTGATATTACTGATTGTTCTTAATGCCTGAGTAGTTGACGACTTTGTAAAAAAAACATTTATTTTTAGTCCATGTTTTGTACATTTTATTCTTTCTGAATTTCCAATTAGGTGAGGTTTATTTTGACTTCAAGAATACGTCCAAGGTTCAAGTGTTCCCTTCTGCTGGGTCACATGTCGGAAAAGCTGGTGCACACAGGATAAAAGGCCAAGTTAACACAGCTATGGAAGCTGTCTGTTTCCCAAATGTTAAAAAAGGGTTTAGGAATGAATGATAAAAGGAAAAAGTGTTTGAAGTAGCAAGTCATTAGAAAAGGAGCAGGAAGTACGTTTTATGTGACACACAACGACTTTTACGTTGGTAAACCAGTTGGCTGTCTGTGTGGGATCAGCAGGTGCGTGTACGCATTCACTGAGCATATTTAGAAACTTAATAATTTGCGCTGGGTGTCGACACAACGTTTCAAAAGATTCAATTCTTTGAATATGTTATCTGAGGCTCATTGTTTTCCTGATTAGAGAAGCAGCTTGCACGTGCCATTGTCTAGTTAAATGTAAATTCGAGAGGTTGTATTAATACTGAATAATGTCAAAGTGGTTTGGGTACTGCTAGTGAAGAGAAGAACCAGCTTACTCTGTGTGTGCGTGCCCTGCTGGATGTTTTAAAGCTAAACCCTCGCCAGTTTGGTGCTTCCTCTTTGCTTCAGCTTATTGGCACTTTAAAATGTTAGATGTTAGTCGCTTGAGGTTTAGAAGAACACCCATTGTGAAGTACACTACTATGTGCTAATTGTGCGAAGGGAACAAAACGTACCATTATGTACAGCGAGGTGTCTCCCCAGTAACCAAAGGACGAAAGAAGACGCACCGTGAAACTGATTATTTCATCATTTTCATTGTTTCCATCTGAAGCCTCTATGGACACTAATAATTTTAGGGTATACATGTCTGTTTTCAGGGCTTCGTCTTATTGGGAAATGATTGAATAAGGAAATCTGACTAAAATGACATGTATGTGTGGCACCTTTTAATGGACATGAACACAGCACTGAAGATTGCTGCATCATTCATGGTTCTGTTGTTACAAACACATCTGAAGGCCTAGAAGGCAATTATTGACCTTCTTTTTTTGGTTGTTATTTTGGATGTTCATGTTTTGTATTCATGTGTGAGACACTTTTATGAAGTATTTTGTTGACTGTAACAAGGATAGCAGGATACCAACATTAAGCAGATGTTTTAATTTGTTTTTGTATCTGAAAATTTGGGCCATGATTGGTCTTAATTCCATTTCAAAATAGTAACTTTCTATTTTGTTTTTGCCATTCCAGTATTTATTTCCTTTGTTATCGAGCCTATCTTGGTTCAGAATGTAACTTTCTACATGAGCAAAATATAACAGGAGGCTATTGTAAACAAAATAGTCAAATGAGTTTACGTGATTGTTAACAATGATCAAATAAAATAAATTAATATAATCATGTGGGGAATTTTTGACCATGAGATCAAAGTGAGCAAACAATAGTGTGTTTCAAACGACACATTTGTGTACTAAGCTATGCATGTTTTTTTTGTTTTTTTGTTTTTTTAAAAGAGGACACTGCTATGTGTTTCAGCTAAATCTCTGTTTACTGCCACCGTTTTGGGTGGGGTGGATGTCTGTTTGTGTGTTTGTGTGTACAGTACATGTAGGAATCTGAAGGCAAGACACATTTGTCTGTGTGTGTGTGTGTGTGTGTGTGTGTGTGTGTGTGTGTGTTTGGTTTTGCAAACGTGTGGCGTATGTGTGCTCACTGTATGTCCATCTGTAATACCCCAGAGACTGGTCACACCGGGCTTCTCTGGATGCCATAACAGCAGTTCCTCCTGGTCAATGTTTGCTAAAACAGCATCATAGCGTTATTTTTAACAATCTATTAAACTCACTTTCATGGAAATTTTGTTATTATGTGTCATTTGTTTTTCCCATACATATGTGTGTTAAAGACCCTGAAATCCTATTTTATGATCGTAAAGTGACACCGCCCATTCTCATGCCCAGGGCATCAAATATGTATGGTTTGTCATGGCTGGCACCATTTATGAAATGCACCGGGCGTTCCATTAACTACAATGTAAAGCTAACAATAGTGAACACTGAGAAAATGCTCTGGGAGTGTTGCGACGTAGTTTAGCTTTTTCCGAAAACTAACTACTGGTTTTGATATCAAAAATTTCTGACAGTAATGAAACCGTTATTTATATGGTTACTTTTATGTATATACACTATATTGCCAAAAGTATTTGCTCACCCATCCAAACAATCAAAATCAGGTGTTCCAATCACTTCCAGACATGCAGACTGCTTTTACAAACATTTGTGAAAGAATGGGTCGCTCTCAGGAGCTCAGTGAATTCCAGCTTGGAACTGTGATAGGATGCCACCTGTGCAACAAATCCAGTCGTGAAATTTCCTCCTAAATATTCCACAGTCAACTGTCAGCTGTATTATAAGAACGTGGAAGTGTTTGGGAACGACAGCAACTCAGCCATGAAGTGGTAGACCATGTAAACTGATGGAGCAGGGTCAGTGGATGCTGAGGCGCATAGTGTGAAGAGGTCACCAACTTTCTGCAGAGTCAATCACTACAGACCTCCAAACTTCATGTGGCCTTCAGATTAGCTCAAGAACAGTGCACAGAGAGCTTCATGGAATGGGTTTCCATGGCCGAGCAGCTGCATCCAAGCCATACATCACCAAGTGCAATACAAAGTGTTGGATGCAGTGGTGTAAAGCACGCCGCCACTGGACTCTACAGCAGTGGAGACACGTTCTCTGGAGTGATGAATCAGGCTTCTTCATCTGGCAATCTGATGGACGAGTCTGGGTTTGGTGGTTGCCAGGAGAACGATACTTGTCGAACTGCATTGTGCCAAGTGTAAAGTTTGGTGGAGGGGGGATTATGGTGTGGGGTTGTTTTTCAGGAGCTGGGCTTGGCCCCTTAGTTCCAGTGAAAGGAACTCTGAATGCTTCAGCATACCAAGACATTTTGGACAATTCCATGCTCCCAACTTTGTGGGAACAGTTTGGAGCTGGCCCCTTCCTCTTCCAACATGACTGTGCACCAGTGCACAAAGCAAGGTCCATAAAGACATGGATGACAGAGTCTGGTGTGGATGAACTTGACTGGCCTGCACAGAGTCCTGACCTCAACCTGATAGAACACCTTTGGGATGAATTAGAGCAGAGACTGAGAGCCAGGCCTTCTCATCCAACATCAGTGTGTGACCTCACAAATATGCTTCTGGAAGAATGGTCAAAGATCCCCAAAAACACACTCCTAAACCTTGTGGACAGCCTTCCCAGAAGAGTTGAAGCTGTTATAGCTGCAAAGGGTGGACCAACATCATATTGAAACCTATGGATTAGGAATGGGATGTCACTTAAGTTCATATGCGAGTCAAGGCAGGTGAGCGAATACTTTTGGCAATATAGTGTATATACAGTATTTTTTTGGGGACGAGGCTCCATCGGGAAATGATGTGAATTACTGTGCACCAATATTTGATGTTTGATGGTTTTTGCAACGTTGGCTGTTGCTTATTTAATCTCTGAGATGAATTATTTTACAGACATATTTGAGTATTTTTAAATTTTGAAATATAATAAAACAGTATACTGATGACATCGTGATTGTCATCTGCCACTGCTTGAAATACGTCACTTTACTGTGCTTGTCTGCAGAAATGTTTCTATGACAGGGCAACTAAAATCCATCCCGTTACTTAGTGTCACCACACAGTCACATGATAAATACTCAGTTTAGAATTTAAAGTTATAGTCAGTTAAGTTAGAGAGCTGGCAAGAGGTCTGATTCTTTTCATTCCTTTTCCTGAACACATAATGTACTGACCATTTCACCCAGTATAACAAGAAGTGTTTCTGAACAGCAGCTTAAACAGATATTCAAGTTTATCAACCAAAGAGTGACGTGATGGTCAAAATTTAAAACCACTACTAATTTAATCCCTATCTCCACCAGGTGGTGCTTTATGTTCATTTTCAAAAATAGGCTGAGGTGTCCTCTCAGTGGTCACATTCAAATATTCAATAGTTTCATCTCTGGTAACAAAAGAAGCCTTTTATATAATGTCAGAGCCTTCACTGAAAGCCACGCTGTCGTTAATCTATGCTTTATTCCATCATCTTCTTTGCACCTAATGTGAGCACTGCATGTGATTTTTAGGCTGCGGAAGAACTGAAGGATTAATATAAACTTCTTTTTTTTTTATCATTTTCATGTGTTCAAATCATCTCCTCAGGCTCCAGTATGTGGGTGTTTGCTCATGCTGGTGCTCAAGATGCAGAAACAGTGTTTTCTACACAGGCCTGTTTTCCCAGTCAGATGTTGGTGTGGTCTTTTCCTCTGCCAATAGGAGGAGATGCTGCGTCAACACACATTACACTTTCCATAAAATGACATCACAGCGTGAAGCCCACCTCCATCTCATTCTTTGTCTCTCCATCCCACATACAGTTCACGCATCCTCACAATAATATGCGGGGGCTGACAGCGAGGCCTGCACACATCTGAGGTGCTGGCTGACGTCACAGCATTGTGTCGTAGCCCAGACAGGGGATTCTTGAGACTTTCTTTGTCAGAGCTGTACCAAATGGATGGGGATGGAGTGAAAAGTGATTTGTAGTTACAGATTGCAAAAGTAAAGAGATCACTTTTAAACAGGAACTTCATTCTCAGCTGTTTTTGCCCTTTTATTTCTAGAAGACGAATTGTGATGGAGAGGAAGAGCGGGGGGAGGCTTTCCTTTATCAAGAAGGAAAGGAAGCAGAGGTTTATTTTGCTAGATGACTGTAAAAGAAAGTCAATAGGCCCCAGTATGCAGAGGTAGGGTTCAGCTGTTGCATTTCATCCCCTGGTGCTTTCTTTGATTCACGAAAGCACATCCCCGCCTAAGGTCAAATCTTATTATGCTCTTTTCTCTCTGTTAGTTAAAGTGAACACTAAATCCATTCTTTGCTAAAATCAACTTGGGACACAGCAGTGACAACATAGATCAATAGTGTGATCGCTCTGTGATATCAAGCCCAGACAAGGAAAGACAGCGGTAGAATCTTTTTAGTGGAAAGAAAGAAAGAAAAAGTCATTTTCTCCCCCCTGTAACTATACCATACTGCAAATATGGTATGGTTACATACATTCAAGTACATTCAAGGATGCCTGTGGTTCGCCAACATAGCAGTGGAACGGAGTACTTATTTAGGAGACATTTCAAAAGTCAGCCTCTTAGCTTGTGCTGAAAGGGTCTGGATGAAAGAAAGGTTAGGGAGGTGAGAAATCCAAGAGGTTTAAAAAAAAAAAAAAAAGAAAAGAAAAAAGCAACAAGAGAGAGGAATCGAGGAGAGGCCCACCAGATGACACTGAGGCGAAAAATATGGCTGTGGTGAGGAGAGAGGGGAAGAGATGCATCTGCTACATATTAACAGGACTCCCCCCTGCAGGCAGAGCAGCTGAAAGGCCTGGTAAACAAGAGGACAGTGTGTGTGTCTGTATCACTGTACGTTTTATGTGTATAGGGGCTATGGGGGTAGCTTTTTATATTTACTTCTTTCTGCAGGCTTGTAGAAAGAGAAACAGAAGCATTTGAATATCAGCTTTAGGGTTACTCTCAGACCTCTGTGAACATTACTGTCAGGATTTTGAGTGGCACTCCTGCTTTCATTTTGTCCTGTAAGCCACCATGACTCATGTGTTATTTTAACAATAGGCTCTCATTTTCATTCCAAATAACGCCTATCAATCACTCCCCCCCTCAATTTCTCCCATTCAAAACCAACCTAACGAGTCTCCCAAACTGTCACGAAATGAGTAATTTAACACATAATTTAATACTCCGGACCAGCTAAAAGCTACAAATAAATACACATGCTGTTGTTTATCTGAACAATTTGCACATCATTTAACCCCAGTAGAGAGGTTTATTCCAGTGTGTACAGTTTGCTGTACTCTCACAACATGATCCAATGTATACATGCAGTATGTGACTGTGTGTGTGCGTCTATGGTAGCATGTGATTTAAAAGCCTTCCTCTGCCCTGGCGATGGTGCCCTTGGCCTCCTGCGCAGTATTTCACCATGATGGGCTGGTCTAAGCATTTTCTGCTAAAATCTCTTTAGCTGAAAGATAAAAGTGGACAGGCAAATGGGATGGTGGCTGTGGTGTGAGTAAGCCTATTTATAGTGAATGTCTAAAGTGCTGAGGTGACAGGGGTTGAAAGTAGGGACACAGTTTAGTGTGACACCATGTGCTGGCTAGCAGTGAGGCAGAGGTTATATATGGGTGCAAACCAGTTGAGCCTTGTCCTCTTTCTCTCTCTCCCTCTCTGTCTCCTTTCCTATATTTAGGTAGAGTACTCAGTTTTACCTGACACCCTCTTTCTGTCTCTGTATGGGTTGAAGTTTGACTAAAAGCGTTTGATTTGTAACATTTTGGATGGCAGTACAACCACAGATCCAGGAGGAGAACAACATACAGTAAGGGGAAGGGCAGTGATAGGAGGTTATCCAGTGTGCTATGAATTATTGACCATATATATATTAATGAGGAATCATGTGCATGAGTATAAATATATATCTGGTGTGTTCAATAATTAAGCATCTGCAGTATGTCTGTGCAGTTCTTTATACTCTTTGTGTTGGTGGTTGACGTCAGAGCATGACAGGCGGCCACAAGCAACACGGAGATATGGGTAATATTACCCATGCTCCTCGCTCCTGTATTTATCCCCTCCGCCCCAAGGGTTTGGATACTCTTTCATCGATAATGTAGACATACTTCTGTTATCCTTCCCCTCCTCCCTCTTTCTCCCTGTCATTTTTTTGCACTATTGAGTTTTTGCATACAGGCAGCAACTGGATGATTTTAGTCTTATGAGTCACTCTTTTTCTCTTTTGAATTTTATGATTCACAGTGCTGGCAGCGGTTTTCTTTCTGCAGAGGCACTTAAAGCTGTATGGCACTCAATACTCTTTCTGACAATTATCCTACGTCTACGATTCAGCTTTATATCTTCCGTGATCGTGCACATGTGTAGTGCTAAGCCACTGTATCTGGTGACAAAATCTTGGTTGCATACGCTCTGCCTGCCTTGTGATTCAAGATTCAAGTGATGTTCATTGCTAAATGATACATAGGACATGCACTTTACTAATTTACCAAACAAGGGATACTTTTTACTTGTTTTTGTCAGTCAAACCTATGAATATTTTTGCTTTGGAAACAGATGGAAAGCGCACACACTGACAACCCATACGGAGAAGAAAGAAAAAAAACTTATTAAAAAATGTACTAAAATTCATGAATAGTAAATGATTTACTCTTGAAAGTAGACACTTGCATTCTTTTCATACAAGATAATAAAACATAAGTATAAGGATATTGTATGTATCATTACTGTCATATACTATTCATTTTTCTTCATTCGAGTTTGATTTTGTTTAGATTTACTAAGGATCTTATATCTGGATTCACTGTTGTGTGCTTTACATACAAGGTTCATACAAAGGAGATTTCCTTTGTATGTAAAGCATACAACAGTGAATAATACAATATCCTTATACTTCTTTTCATGATCTTGTATGAAAAGATGCCACTTTCAAGAGTAAATCAGACTATTCATGAATTTCAGTACACTTTTTAATGTTTTTTTTTCTGTTTCTTTTCCGGATGGGAGGCCACTTAGCCTAGCACAAAGACTGGACACAGCTCAACTCGCTCAGCTCATCTCGCTCATCTCACTCTATCCAAAGTAGACAAAATCTGCCTGCCAGCAAATCTGAAGTTACCATAAAATTTGAAGAGGTATGATGTGAATCATGTCATTTCCACAGATTACCTGTGGTCTAACGGCATCTGTGTGAGTAATTATCATGTACAGTTTGGCAGATCTTCATCATTGATGTGTACCCAGATACTTTACAGTGAAATGGTGGCACAAACAGAACAGGGTTGTGATTTTGCTTCACATTCAAACACAAATTGCACACAGTGGGGATATGTGAAGGCCACTGCGGAGTAAACTGGGCCACATTAATGAAGCTGCTGACTTACAGGTGACTCACAATGTGCCTACCAGTGCAAGGCTGCCACTTCCTGCTCCTGCTTCCTGTCTACAATGCCTGTCCTCCCTCACACCCGTCTTCTCCCCCCTCTCTTTCAATCTTTCACATCTCTGTGTCGTCTCTCTTCATCCTGCATCTCCTCCACCTCCAGGATCAGATCTCCTTGATGCCCCACTGTGAAGTCTCACTGGTGGGCTACATGCTAGCTTTTGATCCCTTGGTGTTGTATCTGATGGGGCTCCACTGGAGCTCTGAGCTGTACTGACCTTTCCCACAGGCCCTCCCATGTCACGCTCATCCAAATACCCCTGTAGAGAGGCCTGGGGAAATATTGACATCTTCTATCATGGAAAGCAGCTGACATTTTTCTATGTGCAGGGTGTGTGTATGTCTCTCTGTGTGCACAGCTTATAGATGGAGAGCTCTGTTTTCAAGTCATGCATAGCTGATTACTACTGATCACTGATCTCACTGGGGTGACCTCCTGGGTCCTAAAGCACTCTCCTGGGTGAGAGGGCATATTGACTAATATGATTAACCTAAAGGTCTAATTTTTAATTTTTAAATAAGGTTCCTTGATTATATGCATCATAGCTTGCTCACTCACATTCAGTCAATACAGAGAGGCTTTATAGAAGAATCAATAAACAGTGTAAAAATCAAGCTTGCTTAATGTTCTCCAGTAAGAACTGGATTCAAATCACAACTGCACGATGAAGTATTGATGGAAATAATTCAGTGCCTGAAAGAGAGGTTATTCACGCATTTTCTCACCTCTGTTCCTACAGTTATGTTTATGGTTCAAAATATATGAATGCAGACAGCTCTACCATATTTATGAAGGCTGCAGTGTATAGATCGGTAGCAAACATTAAAAAAAATATACAATCTTTACTGAATGTAATCAAGTGCTGCTCAATTAAACATCTGTTACAATTTACATTTACAAGTGCCACGTGGACCACATGGTTGCTGCAAGTCAGGTGAGAAATGAAATCTAATTCATGGTCTTTATTCTGTTAATATGTTGAAATATCTTGTGAAAAAAGCATGTTTATAGCATGTTGAAAATTGCCAAAAAATGTCATATTACAAATTGCCCAAAAAATTCATATTACAGTATAGTGTACTGAATAATTTCACAGCAAAATATGTTGAATTATCTTGTTAAAAGGCAACATTTTTTAGCATGTTGACAATTGGCAAAAAAAAGTCACCCTATAGCATGCCAAAAAAAGTCAAAAAAATAAAAAAAATTAAAATGTTCTAAAAAGTCATCAGAGAGACTTATTTCAGTTTAGTGAATACTTTCATGCCAAAATATGCTGACAAATCTCATGAAAAAAATATTTTATGGCATGTTGAAAATTACCAAAAAAATGTCATACTATAGCATGCCAAAAAAAACCCCCAAAAAATTAAAAATTTTAAAATGTTCTTAAAAGTCACCAGAAACACTTATTATAGTGTACTGAGTAATTTCATGCCAAAATATGTTGAAATAGCCAGGGAAAAGCAATTTTATTGAATGTTGAAAATTACCAAAAAAATGTCTTACTATAGCATGCCAAAAAAAAAAAACTAAAAAAAGGAAAATTTTAAAATGTTCTTAAAAGTCACCAGAAACACTTATTATAGTGTACTGAATAATTTCATGCCAAAATATGTTGAAATATCTTGTGAAAGAGCAATTTTATAGCATGTTGAAAATTGCCAAAAAAAGTCATACTATAGCTTGACAAAAATGTCAAAAAATGTAAAATTTTAAAATGTTCTAAAAAAGTCACCAGAAAAACTTATTATACTGTACTGAATAATTTCTTGCCAAAATATGTTTAAATATCTGGTGAAAAAGTTTTATAGCATATTGAAAATTACCAAAAATGTCATACTATAGCATGCCAAAAAACCTAAAAAATGAAAAAATTTAAAATGTTCAAAAAAGTCACCAGAAAGACTTATTATAGTGTACTGAATAATTTCATGCTGAAATATGTTGAGATAGGCAATGAAAAAGCAATTTTATTGAATGTTGAAAATTGCCAAAAAAAAGTCACCCTATAGCATGCCAAAAAATCTAAAAAAAATAAAAAAAATTAACATGTTCTAAAAAGTCATCAGAAAGACTTATTTCAGTTTAGTGAATAATTTCATGCCAAAATATGCTGAAAAATCTCGTGAAAAAAATATTTTATGGCATGTTGAAAATTACCAAAAAATGTCTTACTATAGCATGCCAAAAAAACTAAAAAATGAAAAAAATTTCAAATGTTCTTAAAAGTCACCAGAAACACTTACTATAGTGTACTGAGTAATGTGAGGCCAAAATATGTTGAAATATCTTGTGAAAAGTTTTATAGCATATTGAAAATTACCAAAAAATGTCATACTATAGCATGCCAAAATACCTAAAAAAGATGAAAAAATTTAAAATGTTCTAAAAAGTCACCAGAAAGACTTGTTTCAGTTTAGTGAATAATTTCATACAAAGTATGTTGAAATAGGCAGTGAAAAAGCAATTTTATTGAATGTTGAAAATTACCAAAAAATGTCTTACTATAGCATGCCAAAAAAACTAAAAAAGATGAAAAAATTTAAAATGTTCTAAAACGTCACCAGAAAGACTTATTTCAGTTTAGTGAATAATTTCATGCCAAAATATGCTGAAAAATATCGTGGAAAAAAATATTTTATGGCATGTTGAAAATTACCAAAAAATGTCATACTATAGCATGCCAAAAAAACTAAAAAATGAAAAAAATTTCAAATGTTTTTAAAAGTCACCAGAAACACTTACTATAGTGTACTGAGTAATGTGAGGCCAAAATATGTTGAAATATCTTGTGAAAATTTTATAGCATATTGAAAATTACCAAAAAATGTCATACTATAGCATGACAAAATACCTAAAAAAAATGAAAAAATTAAAATGTTCTAAAAAGTCACCAGAAAGACTTGTTTCAGTTTAGTGAATAATTTCATGCCAAAATTTGCTGAAAAATCTCGTGGAAAAAATATTTTATGGCATGTTGAAAATTACAAAAAAATGTCTTACTATAGCATGCCAAAAAAACTAAAAAAATAAAAATTTTAAAATGTTCTTAAAAGTCGCCAGAAAGACTTATTACAGTGTACCGAATAATTTCATGCCAAAATATGTTGAAATAGCCAGTGAAAAAGCAATTTTATTGAATGTTGTAAATTGCAGAAAAAATGTCATACTATAGCATGACAAAATACCTAAAAAAGATGAAAAAATTTAAAATGTTCTAAAAAGTCACCAGAAAGACTTATTTCAGTTTAGTGAATAATTTCATGCCAAAATATGCTGAAAAATCTCGTGGAAAAAATATTTTATGGCATGTTGAAAATTACAAAAAAATGTCTTACTATAGCATGCCAAAAAAACTAAAAAAATAAAAAATTTTAAAATGTTCTTAAAAGTCGCCAGAAAGACTTATTACAGTGTACCGAATAATTTCATGCCAAAATATGTTGAAATAGCCAGTGAAAAAGCAATTTTATTGAATGTTGTAAATTGCAGAAAAAATGTCATACTATAGCATGCCAAAATACCTAAAAAAGATGAAAAAATTTAAAATGTTCTAAAAAGTCACCAGAAAGACTTATTTCAGTTTAGTGAATAATTTCATGCCAAAATATGCTGAAAAATATCGTGGAAAAAAATATTTTATGGCATGTTGAAAATTACCAAAAAATGTCATACTATAGCATGCCAAAAAAACTAAAAAATGAAAAAAATTTCAAATGTTCTTAAAAGTCACCAGAAACACTTACTATAGTGTACTGAGTAATGTGAGGCCAAAATATGTTGAAATATCTTGTGAAAAGTTTTATAGCATATTGAAAATTACCAAAAAATGTCATACTATAGCATGCCAAAAAAACTAAAAAAATAAAAATTTTAAAATGTTCTTAAAAGTCGCCAGAAAGACTTATTACAGTGTACCGAATAATTTCATGCAAAAATATGTTGAAATAGCCAGTGAAAAAGCAATTTTATTGAATGTTGTAAATTGCCGAAAAAATGTCATACTATAGCATGACAAAAAAGTAAAAAAAATGAAAAAAATTAAAATGTTCTAAAAAGTCATCAGAAAGACTTATTTCAGTTTAGTGAATAATGTCATGCCAAAATATGCTGAAAAATCTCGTGAAAAAATATTTTATGTCATGTTGAAAATTACCAAAAAATGTCTTACTATAGCATGCCAAAAAAAAACCTAAAAAATGACAAATTTTAAAATGTTCTTAAAAGTCACCAGAAACACTTATTATAGTCTACTGAGTAATTTCATGCCAAAATATGTTGAAATAGCCAGTGAAAAAGCAATTTTATTGAATGTTGAAAATTGCCAAAAAAAAAATGTCATACTACAGCATGACAAAAAAAGTAAAAAACTGAAAAAAATTAAAATGTTCTAAAAAGTCATCAGAAAGACTTATTACAGTGTACTGAATAATTTCATGCCAAAATATGTTTAAATAGGCAGTGAAAAAGCATTTTTATTGAATGTGGAAAATTGCAGAAAAAAATGTCATACTATAGCATGAAAAAAAAGTGAAAAAATAAAAAAAATTAAAATGTTCTAAAAAAGTCACCAGAAAAACTTATTATATTGTACTGAATAATTTTATGCCAAAATATGTTGAAAAATCTCGTGAAAAAATATTTTATGGCATGTTGAAAATTACCAAAAAATGTCATACTATAGCATGCCAAAATACCTAAAAAAGATGAAAAAATTTAAAATGTTCTAAAAAGTCACCAGAAAGACTTATTTCAGTTTAGTGAATAATTTCATGCCAAAATATGCTGAAAAATCTCGTGAAAAAATATTTTATGGCATGTTGAAAATTACCAAAAAATGTCTTACTATAGCATGCCAAAAAAACTAAAAAAATAAAAAATTTAAAATGTTCTTAAAAGTCACCAGAAACATTTATTATAGTGTATTGAATAATTTCATGCCAAAATATGTTGAAATAGGCAGTGAAAAAGCAATTTTATTGAATGTTGAAAATTGTAGCAAAAATGTCATACTATAGCATGACAAAAAAGTAAAAAAAATCAAAAAAATTAAAATGTTCTAAAAAAGTCACCAGAAAAACTTATTATATTATACTGAATAAATTTATGCCGAAATATGTTGAAATAGCTTGTGAAAAAGCAATTTTATAGCATATTGAAAATTACCAAAAATGTCATACTATAGCATGCCAAAAAAAAAAACTAAAAAATAAAACAAATTTCAAATGTTCTTAAAAGTCACCAGAAAGACTTATTACAGTGGACTGACAAATTTCATACCAAAATATGTTGAAATAGCCAGTGAAAAAGCAATTTTATTGATTGTTGAAAATTGCAGAAAAAATGTCATACTATAGCATGACAAAAAAGTGAAAAAATCAAAAAAATTAAAATGTTCTAAAAAAGTCACCAGAAAAACTTATTATATTGTACTGAATAATTTCCTGCCAAAATATGTTGAAAAATCTCGTGAAAAAATATTTTATGGCATGTTGAAAACTACCAAAAAATGTCATACTATAGTATGCCAAAAAAAAAATAAAAAAAGACAAATTTTAAAATGTTCTTAAAAGTCACCAGAAACACTTATTATAGTGTACTGAATAATTTCATGCCAAAATATGTTGAAATAGGCAGTGAAAAAGCAATTTTATTGAATGTTGAAAACTGCCAAAAAAATGTCATATTATAGCATGACAAAAAAGTTAAAAAAAAATGAAAAAAATTAAAATGTTCTAAAAAGTCACCAGAAAGACTTATTTCAGTTTAGTGAAAAATTTCATTTCAAAATATGCTGAAAAATCTCGTGAAAAAATATTTTATGGCATGTTGAAAATTACCAAAAAATGTCTTACTATAGCATGCCAAAAAAACCTAAAAAATGACAAATTTTAAAATGTTCTTAAAAGTTACCAGAAACTCTTATTATAGTGTACTGAATAATTTCATGCCAAAATATGTTGAAATAGGCAGCGAAAAAGCAATTTTATTGAATGTTGAAAATTGCAGAAAAAAAAGTGAAAAAATTAAAAAAATTAAAATGTTCTAAAAAAAGTCACCAGAAAAACTTATTATATTGTACTGAATAATGTCATGCCAAAATATGTTGAAAAATCTCGTAAAAAAATATTTTATGGCATGTTGAAAATTACCAAAAAATGTCATACTATAGCATGCCAAAAAAAAAAACTAAAAAAATTTCAAATGTTCTTAAAAGTCACCAGAAACACTTATTATAGTGTACTGAGTAATTTGCGGCCAAAATATGTTGAAATATCTTGTGAAAAAGTTTTATAGCATATTGAAAATTACCAAAAAATGTCATATTATATAGCATGCCAAAAAAACTAAAAAATGAAAAATTTTGAAATATTGAATTTATAGCATGTTGAAAATTGCAAAAAAGGTAAAAAAAATTAAAAAAAATATAAAATGTTCTAAAAAGTCACCAGAAAGACTTTTTATAGTGTACTGAATGATTTTCTGCCAAAATATGCCGAAATATCTTTTGAAAAAGCAATTTTATAGCATGTTGAATATTGCCAAAAACCTCCGAAAATTAAAAAAAAGAAATGTTTTAAAAAGTCACCAGAAATACTTATTATAGTGTACTGAATGATTTTAATGTCAAAATATGTTGAAATATCTTGTGAAAAAGTCAGACATGTATTAAAAATTCATTGTATAAAAACAGCACACTAGGCTATGCTATAAAAATGACATTAAATGTTGTATGTCATACCATTTTCATAAAAAGTCATAGTCTGTCTTTCATAATTATATAGTTTGGTTTCCCCTCCCACACACATGCATGAGCAAATGTTTTGCTTTTCTGCACTGATGTGATTATTCAGCATCTTTGAGTGCAGTGGCAGGCTTGTGCAGAGTCATAAATCTCTGACAAGGAGACAGACAAGCCAACAGATGGAGCAGAGAGACTGAGTCTGCAATTAATTTACTGTAAGAGCACCACATGTCTTTGGTTCTGGGATGATTTTTCATTCTCACTCAGGATTCAAATTTAGATGACACTTTTGGTACATACTGCAAGTTTGAATGAATGCACCTGACCACGCCTCATTTTAACCAACATGCCAGTGGGCTCACAGATGTGCCACTTTTTCAGCAAACAAATAAAACAACAGATTGGAGCATGAGCATACATGTTTTTAGCCCTTTGTGGAAAATGTGCTTCCTTATTGACAATCAGCAGCTTATCACAAAGACTGAAAACAGCCAGCCTGGCTCAGTGCGAAGGAAACAAAATCTGTGAATCATGGTATCTAAAGCTTACTAATTAGCATCTTTTTTTTGATCCATACAAATCATTGTTTCCTTTTCATCATCTCTTGGCCAGCATGAGCAACTTCCTGGAGTCTCCTCTGGTTGCCTGGCAACTAGTTCCAGCAAAGAAATAACAGGGTTTGCTACCTTTGTTAAGTTAGTCCAGCTACATTTATGATACAGACATAAGGCGAGCACCAGTCTTAAAAAAAACTAAAACTACTGTAGCATGGCATTGTTTAAATCAGGGGTCTATGAAATCAAGTACATTAAAACTCAGAGCAGTCCAGCCTTACACCCAGCCACTGTCCCTCACTTTATGTCCCTCTAACTCCTGCACTTCCTCCACCTCCACCTGAGTGAGTTTCAGTGTTTTTGCTGCAAGTGAGCTGAGAAAACTGTCAAAGATGTGTTCCCATGACAACCTCCATCCAGTATTAGCAGCATGAAGTGTCAGGGTGTATCCAAATGTGTGTGTATGTGAAAGAGAGAGAGAAATAGACAGCTGATGTGGGTGGACGCAACTTCAAATGAAGTATAGACAAAACGTGACATAAATGTGAAGTATATGTGGGTGTAATGGCCGGTGTAATGTGAGAGTTACAGTTGCAAACAGCAATAAATACATAGGCCCACATACATGCATAAACATACTTGATTACTGACATTTTTATATCATTTTATATTTCATAATTTTTGTTTTGACTTTTGCTAATCTGTCTCCATTGATTAAAAGCTTCATGTGTTAAGGTAATTTTGAGCATATGCTATTATAATTATGATGATTTTTTTGCATATTGAGGTAAAGTAATTTTAAATGTATATAAAATGATATGGAGAAGTTTATAAAAATATGCTAGATATGCTAGTTCCTTATTTTTTGCCATATTGTTAGTTTAGTTTCCATTTTGCTTAAGTACCTTTATCATTAATTTCCATCCATCCATTTTTCATTTTTCTACCACTTATCCTCACATAGGTTTTTTTTTTTGGGGAGGTGGGGGGGGAGGCAGGGTACACCCTGGACAAGTCTCCAGTTCATCACAGGGCTATCATTAATTTATCTGGTAATATGTTTTGTTAACTTGAATTTGTCATTTGTTAAATAAATCCCTGTGCCTTAGTTAATACCTCCGGTGTGCTTGCTCTTTTGTTGAGCTATCAGAGCCCGGCCACAACAAAACTTTTGTTCCTTACACCCCATAGACTATTCATATCTTCACATGATTGGGAAACAAGAACACACACACACACTTACAGGATACACAACAGCAAGATTTAGGCAGACAGGCTGGACGTGTTTGTGTTGTTATTCGTGTCACATCTAGCTCAGCGTTGAAGGACTTCTACAAGAGTTGCTATGCTACAAGATCTTCCTTGAGAAGTAACAAGAGTATGCGTGATTTTTTTTTTAATTTTTCATATAAGCACTCCATTCCATTATTATCATGAGTTTAAACAGTTATAAAAAGAGCTGAAAAAGGTTTGTGATATTGCCTCTTAGGCCCTGTTTACACGACAACGTGTCACAAAAATGAAGAGTATTGTTGGGTTTACATGACAACACGGGAAAAAACCCCAAACCCCAGCTGCGAATGTAAACTGTAACGGTTGCAGCCTATCTATACCGCTGGATTGTAAAACGCCTGGTAAGACTATGAAGCCATGAAATACACCGTTTGAGGATTCGTCCACATTTCAAGTTAAGTTGATTAAACTTTTATATGTCACACACTACGTTATCACGGGCCACCGGCACGAATGTAAACAGCGACTAGCCATCCCCATTGTTGTAGTGATGTTGTTGCCCAGTTAGCGCATGGCAACTAGAATAAAGTGTCACGCAAATGTGCAAAGTGGAGGGTGACAGCAGCATTTTACCTGATAATTCCGGCTTCCTGTTTACACGGTGAGAGAAGTTCCACTCTGGAGGCCGTTTTTTAAAATTTGTCACTGTAGGAGCTCTTTTCCACCTCACTCTCCACTTTCTCTCGCTCATACTTTTGTTCTCATACTTCAGGTTTATGGAAGAGCAAAATCTTTCTTCTATATCTTTTGTTGACGTTCCCTTTCCTGAAATAGCCCACAAAAAGTTATTTTTTTTTTACACACAACTCTTGTGAGGCCAACACATCTTCGGAGTTGTAATTTCAAGATACAGTCTCACTGAAACTCCCAATTTATAAACCTTCCCTTCAGGGACGTGAACTATATTTCATACATGTCAAACTAAATTAATCTTTGCTCTCTCTGAACCTTTCTCGCTCTGACACATATGAAATACAGCTTCTTGGCTTTTACTAGCCGTGCCACACACAACTACACAACTAAAAGACATACAGCAGGGCAGAGGAGAATTAAACTTACTGATGTATCTGCCAAGGTTGGGATGCTGTGGTGGAAGATGGCTGCCTGACCACTGGGACGCCTCGAAGGAACATCATTCTCTTTCCTGACAGGTTGAGGTGGAGAACTGGTAATTCTTAGCCAAAGGGGAGAACAACATTTCAGAGTGTGCTGGCATCCATGTGACACAGTACCTTGGTTTTTACGAGGGTGGAGAGTGAACGTAATAGGAGTGCGAGGAACAGATTGATGATGCCCTGAGCTCACAGAACATTGGAGCTCATTACATATTATGATACATCTCTTTAGTCTGATCAAATCTAATTTTTATAACTATGTAACAAACCTCAGAAAGCATGTGATTCCTCTTTCTAGGTGACATTATAGAAGCACCATTATGATACAGTATGTTGCCCCAGCTTATGAATTATCTTTATTACAAAGATGCACCATATTTTTCTTGCATGCCAATACGACCCTTTTTGGGAAGGGTATCAGACAGATGTGAAAAAGGGAAATTCAGGCACAGGATGAATGTAAGTATATTCAGACAGACAGTATGAAAAATAATGTTTTTGATTTTAATGTATTTTGAACATTAAGCATGCAAATCCAGTAGAAAATTGTAGAATAAAAGTATGAACCTGCAAATCAGCATGATATGTCCCCTTTAAGTTTTTACAGTAAATGTGGTTCCCTCTGGCAGTGTTTGTCCTGCTGGCATGCTGCACAGTGCCCTTTCACTGAAGGAGAAAGGGTGTGAAAATGATAGTGTTTGGGAAACTTCTTGTGCACTGAGGTGTGGGGGAAACTGCCAAGCCTGAGAGATATTTTACCTTTCTAAGAATGTGGGCACCATTCACACATATCCAAACTTTTATGAGGGTTGGCTGGACTTTGGACGTGACTGCTCCTCACTTATTTTTCACTCTTTGACAGCATTTTTGTTTTCTGCCTTACAGGAGTGACACCAGCTGGTTTGTGCAGTATCGTGCTTCAGTATCCAGCTCTGTGTCGATGAATGCCACCTTGATTGAGAACCGAAGGGATGATGATCAAAGCTAATATCACATCATCAATCATAAATGAGGCGTGCCCTTTACGTTGGCCAGTGTCGTGTTGAGACCGGTGTGTGTTTGTGTGTGCTTGGATCTGTTTCTAGGGAATCACTTCAGGTATGCTTGTCTCTCACTCAGCTGTACACCTGATCACTGCATGGTTGTGAAAACTTGTTTTGTTATGGAGCAAAGCTTTCCTGTAAAGTCGGCTAAGAAACAACCGCTGTGCTTTCTTAAGCCTCAACAATGTTCCAACAGCAAGTCTAAACTGAAAACAATACCATTAATGCCATTATTGGAGGCAATAGTGTGTAGCAATTAATATTTGTAGCTGGTCAGGATGCTGCTAATTTAAATTACTTCACAGTAGTACAGTCGAGTAGTTCAATGCAATGGTTCCCAAACTAGGATTCAGGCCTTTTCTTCAAGGGTCACAGGATAAATCTGAATTGTTAGTAGAAAAGGAAAAGAAGCAACAATCTTGACAGTCTTTTTTCAGAATTTTGTTAATCTTTCCTTTTTTTGTGGAATAATAATAATAATAACAACAATAATAATAATAGTAATAATAACAGTAATACATTTTATTTCATAGGCACCTTTCTGTCACCCAGGGACACTTTACAATAAATAAAGTAGACAGCAAACAATAAAAACAAACAAAAGGAACCATAAAAAGTCTTTCATTGTCTGTTGATGATCAGGACTTTAGATTATGTTAATAATGCTAAAATACTGGATTAAGTAGTTCAACATATATAAATTTATATCCTCTCTGTTTTTTTTCTGCCTTACTTTAAATCTGTGCGTCTTTGTGTGCTCTCTCATACTTCCACACTTCACATCCACACCGCTGCCAGTTTTTTGTCATTCTGGCTGTATGTTTTAAAGTACTCTGTAGTCTACGTTTAGACCGTTAATTAATTCCCATGGTCAAAAATTGTTTTCAGTGGCTCAGACTCAGACATGGCTGCTGTAAAGTATCAAGAAGAGCAGTTCAGCTATCTGAATTTTAAATACCAGAACTGTGGGTGGACGTGTTTGTGGAAGATTATTGGAGTGAAACACCTTGCTCACTGTGAAGGTGCAGGGTCAAGTCTTACTTGATCTGATATTGATATTGATCTGATATTACATGCTGACTGATTTCAGTTTGGTTGCACATGATTCAAGAATATTTGACCAGTCACGTGTCTGGGGGAGAGTGACTGACGCTGTCGGACTGGTGCTTACTGCGACAGTTAGCTCAAGCTTACATGAGGAGAATAAAGAGCTCTGGAAGTTATTTTAGTGCATGTAACTTACAAGGCAGCTGTGTAAAGGAAAGTTGTTCAATTAGTGCAAGCTTTTACAAAGTGTAACAGAGAAGTTGAGGTCAGGAACAACATGCATCAACAACAGTGCTCTGCTGTATTTTTTTTTCCTATGCCCTTGCTCACAGAAACACACAGCATAGCTGTTTATTAATAATGTATATGCAGCATTCAGATATGCTAGTTGTGCTCATGAGGTCGTATTGTCTTTCACAGCTTGTTTGTCAGAATTTGCAGACAAGCATTTCTCCCACTTAAAGGAAGCCGTGTCCCTTTTAGCTCATTTACTATAAATGACATCACATTACTGCAGACTACTTCCTAAAGGATAGCACTGTAATTTAGATTTTTGATTGTTTTAGCCCAGTGGTTGACATTAATAAGAAGATATTTGCTTCATAAACCATAACAGTATAGACATCATCATATTTTCACCAAAGTTGAAAAGTATCATATGTATAAGTTGTCCTTTTGCAGTGAAAATCCTGCAGCTTAGGCTAAAATCTGTGCAAATTGTGAACCTTGGAGGCCAACAAACTGGATAATGCCTCGCTTGATTGAACTGGTCCTGAATGTCAATACCCACAGTAAAAAGAAATCATTACACAGCGGCGCTTAGTGCTATTGAAGTCAAAGAAATCTTAACAGCATCTGACCTTCAATGATCACCTCCCAACATGAGAAACATGTTCGCTCTAATTAAATCCTGTCATTCTGCACCTGATAAGAGAGCTCTGCATCTCACTGTCCATGCATTTTTCATTCTCTATTGACTCTCCATGTCAATATTTCTTATTTGTAAAAGGAGTCGTTAAAATTCATGCAGGGTATGGGTGCGTAGGTCATAGAACATCCAAAATGAGCACCATTCTAATGAACCCTGCAGAAATCAGAAATGCACATGACTTTCGCGGCGTCACAATCCAACTCCACAACATTAGGTGCCTGGAGCTTTATCAATTTATGTCCAGTGAATTTTCTGAAACATGAAATGCTATAAAAATTTTAACGAGCAGCACCTTAAGGCGAAAATCTGTCTGCTTCTTCTTGTCGGGCTGTGCATGGATACGAGGAATGACCTGAATAGAAATGACAGCAAGTCGAAGAGGGTGAGACAGAGAGGGGGGGAAAAAGATGAGAGAAGAAAAAGAAATCAGGTTTACTATGGAGACAGGTACTGTAGATATAGAAAGAGACTTCATTAATCCAGAAAAAAAATCGCTGTATCCTGATAACTTTGCTCGCTCTCATTCACTTTCTATAATTCATATTCAACCGGCGCGTCCCCAAAAAATAAGGAAAATAAAGATGGCCGCCCATTACTGCTGCAGAAGATTGTAGTTTGTTATTGCTCATATAATAAGAACTCTGTGGGTAATTTGTAAGGGTAGTGATACTGGTTGTTGGCCGATAGTTTGACTTTTAAATGTGTTGGGTCACTGCACTACACACTACACTGGGAGGCATCAGTTGAGCTATCAACAACTAACTAGCATCCATCCTAAGATTAGCATTGGTGCTCACAGTGTTTAAATTTCCCTCCTCTCTTTTGCATCATACCTCTGTTTTCCATTACTATTTCCCTCAACAGATCTCTTTCTCTTGTATAAAGTATGGTGCCTTTTAATCTTTGTGTCAAAATGTCTTTTCTCTTTTATCCCCTTTTTTTGCTGTTTCCTTTTCCCTCTGTCTCACCTCATGCTCCTTTCTTTTCCTTTTCTCTCAAAAAAAAGCAAATACTCACACCGAGGAAGTGAATGCAGAGGGAGGATGGGACACTGAGTAGCACTCTCTCTTTTGCTCTTTATCACAGTTTACTGTGAGGACATCTTTCACTCTGAGATGTGACAGGGAAATTAGGAGGAAAATGAAAATACTTTTAGCAGCAATGGACACATTTATGAACTGAAATGTGAAAAGTGTGACAGACAAACGCTGCAAATGTGATGCTGGAAAGGCATCCCTCTGAAAAAAATACCATACACCCTTGACATTTTGAGTGAAATGACTGCTGATTAATTACCTATTCCTTGTTTTCTTCCCTGCAGACAGTTTGCAGTTTTGTGCTGTGTTGACAAGGAAAACGAGAGTAAATGCCATGGCCAGGTCGCTCTCTTAATTCAGTCCATTTTAGCTGTAATTCTGGCTGTTTATTGGTGCTTAAGAAATGCACTGATGAAAATATAAATTATATGATGTCTGTCTTCACTCCATAAACATTTATGCATTATTAATATTCAACAACATAAAAGTACTTAGATTTTTTATGTTGGGGAAAAAGCTACTATAGACACTGACTATTCAAATAGGCTGCATTTGAGGATTGCCAATGATGTTACTGTAATGTAAAAAAAAAACATATTAACAAGGAAATAATTTACAATGTGATATTGTAGGTGCTATATTCATAGAGCATATCTGATATTAGGTTTCACCCTTTTTCTGACGCTGCACCTCCAAACTTTGACTCACAAAAAATTGTTAGCTATTTTGAAAGAGCACATGGGACCTATTTCACTCTCCATCAAACACATTTCACAGGAATGGTGTGTTTTACTTTACTGCTGGAGATCATTAAGCATGTTAATTATTAATGAAGTGTATCCTGTCATACAATGATTGAAAAAATGGTAAGGAATAAAACGAAGGTGACATATTCTGATAATTATAAGTGACTGTCTCTGACATAAATGAAGAAAAAGCAGCTTTATATGTGCATTTGTCACAGGATTGTGTGTCTGTACTGAGCACTGAAGGTAAGGTCTGCCTGGAATATAACAGAAGCATAATTCTCAGCGTACAGATCTTTTTCTTTTCTTTTTACTGTGCGTCATAACTCTCGCTCCTACACCTCGCACCCCAACGTGTCAGAATAGTGTGTGCTTTATGGCGGTCTATGAAAGATTAGAAGGACATGAACTAATACCATGAAGGTCACCATGTTGGCTTTGTGTCATTGTAGAAAAGGCATCAGAATCAACCCTGCATGTACTCTAATAAAAATGACAGACTGAATATGAGTACTTAGCTCAAAGATAAACAACAAAATGAACTGAAAAAAAATGAGTTTTAACCAAATGATCTTTCATGAATCACATACTTCATGCACATGCTGTGTCAGAACAAAAGTGTCAAATAAGGCATGAAGTTCAGTGCTATTGTTTACATGAATATTAAAGTAACTAATCAAAATAAAAGACTTAAAATCAGTACATACACTATATTGCCAAAAGTATTCGCTCACCCATCCAAACAATCAAAATCAGGTGTTCCAATCACTTCCAGACATGCAGACTGCTTTTACAAACATTTGTGAAAAAATGGGTCGCTCTCAGGAGCTCAGTGAATTCCAGCGTGGAACTGTGATAGGATGCCACCTGTGCAACAAATCCAGTCGTGAAATTTCCTCACTCCTAAATATTCCACAGTCAACTGTCAGCTATATTATAAGAACGTGGAAGTGTTTGAGAACGACAGCAACTCAGCCATGAAGTGGTAGACCAGGTAAACTGACGGAGCGGGGTCAGAGGATGCTGAGGCGCATAGTGCGAAGAGGTCGCCAACTTTCTGCAGAGTCAATCGCTACAGACCTTCAAACTTCATGTGACCTTCAGATTAGCTCAAGAACAGTGCACAGAGAAAAGTCTGTACATTGGTTTCAAAATTATTTTACTTGTTTTCGAAGCACCTCATGGCATATATGTCTCACATACTTACAGTTTATGAACCAGTACGGCCCCTCAGGTCCTCTAGAACGAGTCTAAAACACCAGTGGGGTGCTGGAAGTGTTGAAATATTTAAACATAAATGTATTGAGACAGACCTTTTTGATTGAATTAGTTAATAATTTGCTTACTTTTTTATTGCATTTAAACTGTAACATTGTATTATATTTTATTGTAATTTTACTAAGCTTCCATTTTATCGTGGCCTCCCTAATTTGTATAATTTTATATATTTAGTCACTTATTTTATTATATTTATTAGTTGTTGCTTTTTGTTGGACAGGATCTGTGAAGTGTTGTGCGTATTTGGCCTATAAGGAGAGCTGATAAGGCAAATGTGGTGGTGAGGAAATGTTGAAACTGTTGATAAAACACAAGTTGTGTGATGGATGTGCTGTGGCTGAGATAGGGCCTGGGATGAAGACAGACTTTCAACAGAGTCTAAAGTTTTAAAATCCTGCTGTTAAATGTCAGACTGCAGCTTGTCGGAGTGGATTGTTCCAGTATGAACAAAAAAATCAAGGACATCACATCTAGCAGATAAGTAAATGGGTCATTTTAAGATTTTTTTTCCATGACTTTACCAACAATTAAAGCTGCACAGGTGCAGTGGATTGTGTGGATTTAGTGTGGCTGTTTCTTTGGTTTAGCTTCCTGATGTAGCAGCAGGGGAAAATGAATGAGACAGTGGAGTCCAGCTCAGCTGAGAAGCAGCACCTGTAACCAAGGAAAGAAGGCCTTCATCTCAGCATCAGCAGAGACATCAGACAGATCTGTGATGGTTTGGGTCTCATGAAGGCAGCGATCACACCCAGATGAGAGCTGAGCGCTGGTCCTCTGTAGAAGCACAGGATGGAGGCCTCCATGTGTATTGGCAGAGATACAAGCAGGTTTATGTTTTGGTTTGGGTCCATTAATGGGGCTGAGGTGAAGGATCCAGAGGGTTTAGTGACCAGATCCTGCAAACATAGATGTTTTTATCACTTGATTCACTCCTGATCCAAAAATGGCAAAACATGGAGTTGAAAACATCTGAAAAGTTCAACATGAAATTATAGCTTAAAACTGTATTAAATATAAATTTGGGACAGAGATTTTCAGCATTAAACTTGAATATAATGTTTAAAGAGAACAAAGTGGAGGCTCATCATCATTAATAAGATGAGATTAATATTACAAGTCCCAGGAGGCAGCAAACATAAATATTACTTTTGCCATCATTCTGAATCAGTGTGGTCTGATTTTGTGCTGCTCACAGCTCGAGTCACACAAAACAAGGCGTTAGCTGCAATGTTGGCTGACCTGTGCCATCTGTGCATATAAACTCACAATCCTTTATTGTTCCTCTCATCAGGTTGATGCAGACCAGGTTTGAGTGGCCATTATTCCTGTCTTAAAATGATCATGTAATCTCCATGTGGAAGTGCACGTGTAACACACAGGGCATTATACAAGATGACACTCATTATCTGTAGAGCACTCGTTTCATCCCTAACATTGGATGGCTGTGTGTCTGGCCTCTCCAGTTGAGCTTTCACTGCCTCTTTAACATCATGGTTCCCTTATAGGATTGAGTTTAAATCCAAAATATTGGCAAATACTGTAGGTGATTTTCACCCTGACACCAAATCCTCAGACAGTGTCTGATCTGTCAACTCCCTTTAGTCCCATGTGTGAAATCATTGAGTTTATATCTGTTAATTAATTAAATTCCTTTGTAAGGTCTTATTAGTATCTGTTGAAACTGTTTTCTGTGCATTAGCTGCCACAGTACACACTGAGGGCCACAAACTGAAAGTAAAGTCTCAGCATAGAGTAGCTGATTTCACACATTCTTTTCAGGCTAATGGCAGAGGAATTACACTGCTATAAGAGAACCATAATGTACAGCCTTCCAGTGTTACAGATCAAAATAAGCATTCATCAGATACTGGGTCATCTCTTCTTGTTTGGTAACACAGGTGTTACAAGTGCACTTACTTACACCCTCTCAAATTGTCCATGTACCGTATTTTCCAGACTATAGAGTGCACTTAAAATCCATAAATTTTGTCAAAAATTGACTGTGCGCCTAATAATCCGGTGGGGCTTATGTATGGATTGATTCTCGTGGTGCACTGCTTACTGACATCGAACCAATTTTAAAATCAGTCATGTTTTAGTACGACCTTGGTAAACTACGAATAAATCAAGTGCACCGCTTAAAGGAGCATTACAGTAGGCAGAAGCCTAGCGGAGTAATACTACTGAGCTTTGCTTCAACATAACATAACGGTGTGTGGGTGTGTATAAGGACTCCGAAACGGCACCTGAGACATGCTTACAAAGTGGATTTCAAACTCAATGCTATCAGTCACGCAGTAGAACATGGGAAAAGAGCAGCTGTGAGAGAATTCAACATTAAAGAATTGATGGTGCGGAAGTGGAGGAAGCAAGAAGACGAACTGCGCCAAGTAAAGAAGACCAAACAGAGTTTCAGAAGGAACAAAGCGAGATGGCCACAGTTATAGGAAAAACTTGAACAGTCGGTTATTGAACAGAGAACAGCAGGTAGAAGCGTCCCTCCAGTCTCTATTCGACTCAAGGCAACAGCGGTAGCACGCAACAGGAAAATAAACGACTTTCGCAGAGGCCCTTCTTGGTGCTTTCGTTTCATGAAAAGCCGCAGTCTCTCCATCCACACAACAACTACTATCTCACATCAACTGCCAAAGGATTACGAAGAACAGCTGGGCATTTTCAGCACTTACTGCAAGAACAAGATCACTGCAAAGAAGATACAGTCAAAACACATCACCAACATGGACGAGGTCCCCCTCACTTTTGATATCCTTGTGAACCGCACTGTCGAGAAAACACGGAGCAGTACGGTGTCTATACGCACCACAGGGAACGAGAAGTCATCCTTCACTGTAGTTCTTGGTTGCCAGACTAATGGCCAGAAACTACCACCCATGGTCATTTTCAAGAGGAAGACTTTGCCAGAAGAAAAGTTCTCAGCTGGCATCATCATCAAGGTTAACCCAAAGGGCTGGATGGATTAACTGCAACAAGACTGGCTCGGATAATAAAGTGTTACAACTGAAAAATTTTGAGAGTTACTGTGATTGAGTTGAAAAGTGTGAGTTATCTGACTGTTTTGGTTCGCTTTATGCGCTTTATAATCCAGTGCGCCTTATGTATGGAAAAAAAACCCTGTTCAGGCCCCTTTCCTTGCTGTTCATTGTTTTTTTTTTAATGACCCAGCAGTCTCAACAAACAATACACTGCCATTCCACAACTTTCTCTCTGTTTTTACCTCCGCCAATCACCGGGGTTTGTTTGTTTGTTTATTTGTTTGTATTTTTGTTGGTTTGTTGTTTTGCAAAATAACTGAAAAAGTTATGGATGGATTTTGATGAAATTTTCAGGGTTAGTCAGAAGTGGCCTAACATAAAACTGGCCTAAATTAAAACTGATTAATTTTTGGTGGTGCCGTTGAATCGGATCCAATCACCACCAAAAATTAATCAGTTTTAAGTTAGGCCTCTTCCGGGCAAACCAGAAAATTTCGTCAAAAACCATCCACAACTTTTTGGGTTACTTTACAAACTGACAAACCAACAAACAAACAAGCCCCGGTGAAAACATAATCTCCTGGGCAGCGGGGGTAACTTTAAATAAAAAAAGTCGCTGCCACCGCCTTGGCGGAGGTTTGCGCTCTCTGAGTGCCTTTCTAGTTTGAAATGTTTTAGTTATATCAGTGTTATCCATGAAAGAGTTTTTTGCTCAGATGTCCTGTTGCTGTTCTCTCCCTGAAACCAAGAGAACCAGTTACCAGTTTGTAGACTGTGAACATCATATTTAGCTGAAGGACAACAATATCATTAGCATTATTGCTGCAGCGCCTCGAGCACCAACAGCTGGTTTGGTGAGAGGCAACCCCTCTGTCCTGATGGGATGATCATTCCAGCCAAAACTAATCAGCCTTGAGTCTCTGGAGGAAAGTGTTTTGCGCACAGAAGAGATGAAGATTATCAGAGACGTTAAGGGATCCAGGGTGTGTAATATGTCATAATGTGTCCAATTCTACGATTCATGTGAAATTTTCCCATTAAAATTAGCCATCAGTCAAACTGTTCTGGAGTAAATGTCACAACGAAGGGCACAATAACAAGACATGTTAGATCTGGTGTTAATTAGATAATTATTATTATTGCAGAAGAAATACTTCACCTCTGGTTGTTGTGCATGCTCTTTCTATCTCCTGTGCCTCACACAGTGAACATCCTCCACCATTCCTGGTCACCTCTTACCCTGTAACACATCAGATTGTGAGGTTAGTATCCGTACAACAGACACCCTCACACAGGAGCGTCATGAAAACTAATGCAGCACTAAAAAAATAAAAACACAGAATACACGCTGATGAACAACTCTTGGTAAAGGAAGGACACAGGCTTTTTTTCATGATATGGTTTAATTCCCTGTTCTGTAAATATTTAATGGGTTTAATTGCTTGTGTGTGAGGATAAGCGATAGAAAATGGATGGATGGATGGAATTGCATGTGTTCAAGTTATTTGAGCCCAAAATCACAATAGGTCATCACAAAGGAAATATTACTCCAAATAAAATATTTTGGCATCTTGAACTCTTTCAGGTTTATAATAAAATTATTCAAGGTAAGCTATTAAAAATAATTCAGTTTCCAGTGACTGCCCTGTAATACCATTTAATTTACCTGTGCCAAAAATTACAAATTATGTATGTATTATATACTAAGGGTATAACTGTATTGAACAGCTCAGTACAGGACATTTGGGCCACTGGGATTTTATCAAATTTCAAAACAAAATAATAGCTTTTTAAAACTATTAGTACATTTTCCCATTTGTGGGATGAATAAAGAAGTATCTTTTCTTACATTACTTACTTAAAAAAGAATTAATTGAGATCAGGATTGGACTTGTTGGTACTGATGTGATTCACTGCCTGCAGGTAACGTTACTTCTCCTAGAGAGAAGAGGGGCGGCTTTGTCTTAGCAAGCAGAGGAGATTAATAAGATAGGAGGCAAACTGGGTTAAACAGTTCCAGACTACATAAGGATAGCTTTTGATTTAACTTGTTTGTAACCATTTGCTATTAGCTGAGATAGTGTCCTGTCCCAGAAACAGTACAGAATTAAAGCAGAGTCACAGTGCTTTAAGCCTAAGTAATAAACAAAAGGTCAGAGTGTGATGACAGGCTATACAGGATCAGTAACGCTGTGATTGATCCCCCAGGGTTTTATTTACAAATTTACATTAATGACGTGCATTACTTATTTTTGTCAAGCATTGAGACACGTCACCTAAACCTAAACCAACCCTTATCTACAGTATGTATGATCTATACAGTACCAGAGGTGGGACCAATTCACTGTTATGAAAGTCCCAAGTCAAGACAGGCAAGTCTCAAGTCAAGTCCTAAGTCCTACAGTTGGAGTCCTGTCGAGTCTTTTTAACAACAGAAACTCTGTCTGACAGCAAGTTAAAACGGTGCACATAATCTTAATATAAAGTACAGTGCATTTAAACTTACCTTAATTTTATTAGAGTTTGTTTATGTTTAGCTGCTGTGTTCATGCTTGCAAGCAACAGCTACAATGTTAACATAAACAGTCAACTTATTGTATTATTAAACTCATAATACAGTATTTGAAAGACCAGTCTTAGCCTCATTTTCTTCAACAGGCAACAGTGTCTCATCTGACATTTCAGCGACGTCAGGTCAACGTCAGAGCGGGGTCAGGTTGGCGTGGCGACGAGTACTATCCCAACCAATCACATCACAGCTGGATTGGCAAGGAGTCATATACAGTCTATGAACTGAAATGGAAATAATAAATAATACATTAATTTCAAATTATACTGATTAAACTATTTCAAATGCAATTACCCAAGTTACACAACTCACATTCAAATGATGCTACTCGGATTCATTTTTTAATGCAATTATTCAGGTTGAGCAAGTCAAATCATAAATTATTCAAATTCAGTTTCTAGTGACATATTTCTGCCCAGATGGAGTGTTTCGAGATGGATTGTGTTAGAGTGAGCTGCATTTTTTTGTTTTCATCAGTTCTGTGCTGTTGGATTTATACCACCACTGTCTAAAGTGCCCTCGCCCCGTTCTTTATGGCACTGATATGAATCAGAGCTGAGTGCAGAGAGCACAGGGAGTGTAATATAGTATGTCCAATGACTCACCTATAGCCTGCCCATCTCTGCCCTCACTGCAGGTCCCCTCAGAGTTTGTGTAATAAAAATGTAGGGATTAAAAATATAGGCCACATAACCTTAGACTGTAATGATTTTTTTTGCAGTGTAGAATTATTGTTTAATCTAGACACTTCATAAATGAGAAAGCTTGTGTAAGTGATACAACTCTAGAGTCTTTTATGTCTGCCAAGATTTGTTGTCACATTTAGGCATGTGCATGGTGTCTATCTTAATTATATGGGTCTCTACATTTCAACAGAGGAGGATTATTACAGTATGTGTAATGTCACTGTGACATTAACTTCAATAATACAGGAAAGTCACAGATAATTCATATTAAGTACATTTATCCATTCCTGTAACTATTCACTTATGACTTTGATTTATGACTTTCATTTGCAACAAAATGTGGTGGCAACTGACTTTAGCTGATGGGCATCACACCAAATTAATTTTGACTGTTATCAAAATAAATATAGAGATAGATATTTGTTTTTAAATCAAATCACAATGTATCTTTTTAAACTGAATTAGATGAGTTTAGTAGTAGCCAATATAAAGCCTTAATCAGTTGAAGTGAGGTCACTATCTGTAACCTATAGGTTGTGAAGTTTGATACATTTGGACTGTGCAGGTATTACTTCCTCTTGCAGTGTTTAGGTGTTCCATTATTTACTGTGGTGTTATCAGCAATGCATGCTGTTTGTTTGGGGATTGGGGAGCTGCTGTCAGTTCAGTGAATCAAAACAACACTGTGGCAACACTGTTGCCAAGTGAATGCTGGGAAATGTTGCCCAGAACACTACAGCGATGGCCGCAAATCACCAAAGATGTCACAAACTAACCAATAAAACAAAACAAAGGTACACATTGAATCACTTCATTTTGCTTTTTGTTTTGTTGCAAGCTATTCACTAATGTTTCTGTTTTGATCAAGATTGAGTTTTGCAGGGGCAGCCATACAGCATATAGATGGTATATCTTACGTTATATTACAAAGTCTCTGCATATAGAGGTATTATCTCTGGATTCCAATACCGTCTGCGACTATGACAATAGCAAGATGCACGGACATATCTGGCTTTGCAAAAATAGAAAATGAAAACTAAATGGACAATTTAAAATGGAAAGAGGCAGGAGGCAAGAGGAGGTATTTCTGCCTTTATAAATTGCTGAAGCATCTCACAGTGAGGGACTGAAGATGCTGCACTGGTTGTGGGTTCTACTCATTTGCAGCAGGAAACCTTGGGAATAGTGAAGAAGCTTACAGATTTGTGAAAGTCTGAAAGAGAAATGTGATCCTAATTTGAATTATACAGCATGTGTCTCAGCAGTAAGCTCATGTTTCACTTTAAATGGCCTGACCTGCTCTCTGTCCTCTGCACTCAATTAGAGTGCTGTGCTACCACTGAGGCCGACATAGGTAAAGCCAAACAGGCTGCACTAAATCAATTCATTATGCAAAAACAAAGTTTGAATGGCCTTTATTCCTCCACGGATCTCCACCCGACAAATCAAACCTCTGACGGTCCGTTCAAAGATGTGAATTCTAAACCCCTTGATGTGCAGCCTGTTTATGTATTTAAACCTCAACTGATTTACATTTCTATGGGGAATATGAAAGTGAGGGGCAAGAAACTAAGGTAGCGCCGTGTTCCTGCTCGGATCACTTGAACTGCACATATTAATTGAGACATCAACCTGCCAGGTTGTGTCTCTGACATCAGAGACATACAGTTTTGATAACGACAAACAACTGTCAGTACATGCTGTGCTCTTCAAAGGGTCATTAGTTCAGCCTTGTGTGCTGCCCCACCCACGAGCCATCAACCAAGCAAACAATAAATTATGCATCATGTCTGACAAATATAATATAAACATATAAAACACACACATTGATCACACGATTCCCATCAGCATGCTCTGGCAGGGACACCTCATTAAGCCGGGCGGCACAAACATGCAGGTCAAGACCTCGACGTGTTAAAATGAAAGCCACTTTCGTAGATTGAATCATAAAAATGACAGACGGCATTCAGATAGGAAAGGTGTTTTAATCCGAATCAATGGGAAGAGCCACAGGCGATCAATATGTTGACTGTACACTTCAACATATTTACGCAGGAGACAAGACTTCTCTCATACTGGTTACTGACACTGATTAAATGATATTCAGGTCGGTGTCATTTGGACATAAAAAGCAATGCTACAACAATGCAAATGCAATCTTTCCTTTTAAACTGGACCTTAAATGATTATGTTTCCTCGACCTCACCACAAGCATAAGTTAATAATCACATGTGCTCTTGTGTGGTGCTCAGACTTTCTGTTAATCTAAAGCTGATAAAAGATACTCAGCTGCTTTCATTGCTGACCTGACTGTTTACTTTTCCTTCTCCTATTTGTCCAACCCCTTCATCCATCCATCTGTCCTCCAGCATTTCCTCAGCTTGAGAGTAAGAGCAGATGGAAAGGGAGCATGCTGCCTGATGCCAGCTGGTTGAGCGACAGAGGAGGGAGGGAGGGATGGAAAAAGAGATGGATGGAGGGAGGGTGGAGAATCCAGAATGTACTCCTGCGGTCACAGTGGTGCAGTGTGCTGACCTGTGATAAGACAGCGGTGACCCTTCCCTGAGCTAGCCTGGAAAAATCATGTGGGTTTTTCCAGATCTTTGACCTTGCTTTGCAGCGAACGGCTAAGAGATCACCTGACGTTTTCCCACACTTACAATTCTTAAATTTGGATATTACCTAATCTTTAAGCACTAACCATCGAAAGAAAGGACAGCTGTTTCTCATAGCAAGTGCTCAAATGACTTACTTTTACAACGCTCCCTTGTCTCATCTAATAAAGCGATGGAATGCGCCACGATGAATAAAACATGAGGGGATGTCACAGCTAATTTTAAACACTGGTTCTGAATCTGCCTGTCGTCCAAAGATCAAATGCTTTACAATTTAATGCAGTGAGATTAAGTTAAACATGAAGGTGTTTTGTCCAGACTGCCCTCCTCCTCTGCTCTTGTCGGGAATTGATTACTGTCTCTGGAAGGACATGACACACAAATACACAAACTATAAAACCTTCGTAGCTCAAATCCTCTTGCTTTCCTATTATTACACTTTGTGCTTGGAGTATATTTACAGTGTTCTGCTGCTGACTTGGAGCAGTACCTTCCTCTTTCACACTGTCAACCCTCGCTGGCAGCCTCTTCCTGTGTTTGTCCGTGTGTCTTAGTTTAAGGGGAAGACCAAAGCAGTGCCAGTGCCAGGGATGTGCCGAGTGATGCTGTGCCCTTTGGAAACAGGCTAATTGAGGAGGGAGGCAGAACAAGTACCAGCAGGAAACAACTTCTACTTACATGGACTTGTTCAGCCAACTGGGGCAGCTGCTGTTATTTACCTACAAGGGGAAAATAGCATTTCTCTATGAGGCAGGTTCAAGTCATTTAAAAAGCTCTACAGTTTATTTTAAGTAGTAAGCTACTTTCTACTTTCTCTTGAGCACTATCATCTCTCTCTTTAAAGAATTAACGTGCACATGCCACTGTGCAAAATATGGGTGCGATGTGCAGTGGCGTGCATAGACTTTATGAACAGCAGGGGTGAAAACAGGAAAACACATTGCCACCACTGTTCAACATGTTTTGGAGGGCACTTGTTTTTGCATTCCAAAAGAGCATTTCATCATGTTTTAACCAGGCAAGAGGGCAATTTAGTGTGTCTGCCAACCAGGGGGCACTTAAGCATACGTTTTGAGGGTACTTTACACATTTAGTGCACCCACCCACAAGTGCACACCACTGGAGTGTTTTTGTAAAGCTATCCATTGTGACACTGTACACTGTGTTTGGTGAAATCAGTCTTCCCTCCCTGCATGTTATTTCAAATGTTTGATTTTCAGATTCAGTGCTTGCAGAGCTGTTGTGCTGATGAAGCATATCCACAATACATATTTGATAATGCATGAGGCAAATACTTCTAACAAATAAAAAGAAAGCATACCTGCTCAAGTTGAAGATGAAAGGTGCCCTCGCTGTTTTCAAAGAGGACTGGATATCATGCGGGGTCTGTCCCTGTGTCTGTCTCCTGGCACAAGCATCTCCCTGAGGACAAACAAGACTGTCACTTTTCATTCAGCATTTCCTTTTGCTTTGAGACATGACATTAAAATGGTCTCTGCTGACCTGAACCAGCATGTTTTAAACATACGTCAGTATACAACAGTGCAAATCGTCTGCATCCTGAGGGAAACATCAATAGGAAAAATAAGAGGTTATCCAACTAATAATTTGTTCCAAAAATAATTTGATTGCATTTCTATTTATGGGAAGAGGTTTACGTGGAAGGACAAGGACGAGGTGCATCCATTTGCAGCGTGATGTAACATGATTATCAGTTGTTTGAATCAACACTGCTCTGATTTTGAAAGATTACACTTCAGACACAAAAAAAAAACAACAGCCAGTTTTCCTCTGTGATAGAACACAGACAGTCATGCCAACTACTTAGCGGTAAAGAACGAGGGATTAGGGTGAAAGAATGGAGGGGGGATGGAGGGGGCAGATGGCATAAGCTGAGGAGAAGGCAGTGCCAGGGTGTACAAGATTTACAGCAGGAACAGCTCCTCTTTCACAAAAGAGTCTCTGTGGATGTCCCACAACACACAGCAGGACGAGCTGCAGTTTGAGGATTACATTATGCAATGTCACACCTGGGTGCACATCTGGTCAGAAGTCTTGTACTGTTGATGGTGAACATCAGAGCAGGGAAGCAGAAAGCCCAAGTCAAACACTGGTGTAACTACTAATACCATTCATAATGCCTGCATTCAAATTACCTGCACAAGTGCCAGAGCCCGATTGTCAATGCTGGGTCATGGTAGACAACAGTGATTCCAAAGTGAAACAGAGGCACAGCTGATGTAGTTAGTTATTTAGTTAGAACTGGTGCTTTTCCTGCTGTGAAAAGGTTATTTAAAAAGGTCATTGCTGCAGTCATGAGCGTCTGTTTCCTCTCAGTTTATTAATGTATCAAAGCAGCATACACACATGACCATGACCCACGAGCACGCACAGCAATGTTTGCCTGACACTGATTACTCCCCAGCAACTACAAATGCAGTCGAGTTATTTCAGAACAAACTACAATCTGGCTGTAAATAAATAAGTAAATAAGGAATACGGTGAAAACCTTGTAATTAAGTAATGCATTTTTAACTCTTTCAGTGCCAAGGACACACATTTACGTCCTTTAAAATACAATGCTTTTTTTGGCAGCAGGGAAAAAAGAGCAATCTTACACAGCCTGTGAGTAATATTGGGGCTTCTGGGATTTGTAGTCGGAACACAAAGAGACGGTATACTTCACACAACAAAGCAGGAAGTGAAGATGGTCACAATTAGAGAGCAAAACAAACGGAATCTGAACAAAAAGTGGTGATTTTGTTGAAAGTGGCCTCTACTCTACCTCTGATAAAACAAGAATGGAACAAGGTAAAAACAAGCATTTTTTTCATGATGAAATAGTCTCTTCTTTCATTTGAGCTGTTCAGTGTTTTCAGAGACATAGTACAAAATATTCTGTGGGCCACAAGGCACTTTCTGTTTTAAAAAGGGGCTGTTACTCAATGAATTCATATTTAGTAGTTCTCAGTAGTTCTTTGGCAAATTTTGACATTTATTAAAGTATTGTACTGAGTACTTGCTGTTACTTTACACGAACAAGGAGTTAAAAAACATGATGCATACAATGTACCTATGGCTACATCTATCTATCTATATACAGTACATACATATGTATAGATATGCATATATGTTACAGATATATATAGTTACAGATATTTTGAACTTTTCAGAACTTTTATGTAATGGACTACTTTTTCTTTGTATTTAAAGGAAAAATAATTCAAGTTTGCTATCACTGTCTCCTTTGGTATAAGTGTTAGGCTGCTGGTCGACATGACAGCCCTTCTGTTCTTTCTGTACCAACTGTGTTGGCTGAGCAGCTGAGCATGAGCCCAGTTTGGTTTGTGGCAGCTGGTACATCTCTCATACTGGATTTGTCTTCTTCAGTTCATCACAAGTAATATAAGGCAAGACTGACAAGTGATTAAAAAAAAGTACCCAACACAATACTAGTGTCAGACTCTTTTTTCAGTGTTTGTGCGTCACTACATCATTTGTTATTGTTTTAATGTTGTCATACTTATTAATCTTTATTCCATTGCAGGCGAGGTAGATGATGTAGGAAGTCAAAATTAACTACCCAGCCACACTGCCTCCTCTTTCCATTTAACCCCTGAGGGTGCAAAACACCGACATATTGGGAGATATTTACTATACTATATACAATACTATACTATATATAATTAACAACATATATATAAATTCTCTATTCTACCTCTGATAAAACAAGAATGTGACAAGGTAAAAACAGAGAGTCTCTTCTTTCATTTAAGCTATTCAGTGTTTTCAGAGACATAGTGCAAAATATTCTGTGGGTCTTGAAATATGACTCTAAATGGGCAAAAATAGTGGCACAAGGAGCAGCAGTGTTATCGAACATTGTGTCTGTTTTGGTGTGACTGATTGTTGGGCGCAGTATTATATATAATCCATATGGGAGGAACTAGTTAAATGCTGTGGCGACTGATGGAGAGGGAGATGTTAGTTAGATTTTGAAACCTTTGTGTCTGTTTGAAATATAGCTGAAACAAGTTTACTGACAGATGTTGGATCAGATTACCTAACTATGTGTTCTCTAACTTTAGCAGCTGACAGATCACAAATACCTGGCCACAGAGCAGTTGTTATAGTCTGTGACAGGCGGCTGTGGCTCGGAGAAGACGCCAGCGTTCCAAGAGGTCGGGCCAATGGGGCTGCATGGACCAATGACAGCGAGGGGTGGAGATGTGCTTCTACCCAGCAACAGACCTAGAGGACTCAGGTGGGCTGAGGGAACAGCCTTAGGCCCTGAGAGGAACTCAGTTTGGTCCTGTCTCACTACGTAGGTCATTGTACATGCTGAATGCTGTGACGTTAGGCCTGAGGAGGAAAAACACTCCAACCCTGAACCTGTAAACACGCTTTACTTTACTGCTCAAAAGGAGCATCAGCGTATAAAAGAAGTTGCTGAATTAAGCTTCAACAGTCTCAATCAAGCGGATGTGTTTTGTGTTCTCTGTGTTGACACAGCAAAGAGGGGAAGAGGAGGAGGAAAATGAGGCAGCAAAAGCACATATTGCAGTACATGAGAGACAGTTATTGGAAGTGTCAGGAAGGAAAAGAGAGAGGGGGAGAGAGGGGTTGTGTTTGCACAAGCAGTTTTTCTCTCCAGGATGCCCTACAGTGCATTTTAGGAACTTGGCAGATCGACCGGTGGAGTGAGTGAAACATTAACACTCCTCAACCTTTGAACAACAGCTGGAATCAAGACAAGGACCTTCTAGTATGTGTTTGACTGAAAATCAAATGTAGTGTTGGCATGTATCCCTGTCTGCCAACCAACTGCACAGCCATGCACAAACAACTGTGTTAAAAATCACAATCTTTCTATTTGCTAGTTTTTCCCTTCACATCCCTTATCAAAAGTCAAAGCACTCTTTGGGACAATCTTGTCACTGCTTCAGGGTTTCAATTATAACTCTGAACTTTCCCACTTTTGGAGAGCCATTCTGCCATTAAAGCGGATTTTAACACATGCAGAACACTTTGTCCTTGAAAGCATAGCTTGTATGTAATGCACGCCAGCATATTAACTCCTGAACCATTTGTTTTGGGTGTTGACACCTCTCTTAATGCTGAAACTGTATATCACTGAACGAGGGTGACAGCGGTGACATTACCAATTCATGCAATAACACAGATTGCTGAGCACACACTCAGAAAATACACAACTACACATTATACATTTTGCAAATTATGTTTTTTTTTTTCAACCTTTCAGGCTATTGCATAATTCTGAGCAATGCAATCACACTTTGTCAAGTTTTTTTTGTAAGGGAGTATTAGTCCAAAGTCATTAGTCGTTAGTCTAAATAGAATCTGTACTTTTGCAGCAAGTCTGAACTCGGATTTGTTTTAATTCAGCTACAAAGTAAATGCTCTCACTTTGTTGTCTCGGCAGAAATTTCAGTAACCTGAAGCAGCAGCTACTACTGTACATCAATCAATGACACAAACACGAATACAAGAACAGGATGGAGTAGGGTAGTGACCTCACAGTCTGTCGAGATACTTTAAGTGACTCTGCATCTGCATATTTTCTGATAGATTTGGTTAGCTTGCACTGGTGCAAACCATTCCCTACTTTCTTTGTTGCTGCTTATGACTGTTTTTTGCAGGCACGGTTGGGTTATTTTATATCTTGTTTTCTTTCAAAACTGTGACAATTCACTGGTCAAAAATAAATGAATAAACTATGATTCGATGATGCTATGGTTAAGCTTTGGTTAGGATCTCCCATAAATCAAATCAATGTCTGGCCCTACAGTCATGGTCAAAAGTTTACATACACTTGTAAAGAACATAATGTCATGGCTCTCACATTTTCAGCTGACCCATAATAAAGTCATAAAAGAACCAAACTTCATGAATGTTTTTTATGACAAAGAAGTATCTGTTCCAATCACTCTATCAGAGAAAAATCAGAGTTGTAGAAATAACTGGAAACTCAAGAGAGCCATGACATTATGTTCTTTACAAGTGTATGTAAACTTTTAACCACGACCGTATGTATTTAGAGGAGGCACATGATCCTCCTCAGGTCAAAAGTGGAATGAGCTGATATCTAGGGAGGATAATTGGACATTCCAAAATGAAGGGAGAAATGCAGCCAGAGGAGTCACATTATCGCCAACATTTTTAGATAGAAATATGTTGCTGTAGACTTTGATTTTTTGGTGAAGTGTTGTGGAGTACAAGAACTCATCAACTGACTGCAGAAGAGCAGAGCAGCTGCAGGCTGTAGTCTGGTCAAAAAGAAGCACGGACTTACTGTGTATGAGAAATAAGTGAAGACTTCATTCAGATTGCCGCCTCAGGGCTTCAAGTAGCAGTGCTGTGAGCAGCCCAGCATTAATTGGACCACAACATTGGTTGAAAATGCTCAAGTGTCAACTGACTGAGGTCCATGCCTTAATTTATGGAAATGAAAACGCTTGTGTAATCCAATTATTTATTTAGGGATAGAAAACAAGTTTGACAATCTCTCAGACACTGGCTAAATATAAACTGGAGTGCTCCTAATCAGGTTGTGAGGATGGAAATTGAAGCTACATAACTTCAGTAATAAAAACAGGTCCCACCCTGTCTAAGGTATTGCACAAATTCAAAGACTCTATTGTGTGAATGTGGAGGCCGGCGGCAATTTCCTCCTTATCCAAACACTGCATAGACCTGAGCTTTACCTCTATCCTCCACAAACAGAATATTTCAGCAGACAGGATGTGCAGCTGAAGGTCACTTCCTATAAAATGCCTCCCAGCACAGATACAGAAGTGTCCTTAACTTGTGTCTGCATCCATTCACAGTTGTGCACTCAGACCACAGATATATCTGGCATTAAGAATAAGGCTGATTTGGTATTTCCTTAACATGAGTCATCCACTTTGCTATCAGTCATTACAAAAAAATAAGGGTATTATATTCCCCAGGGGGGTGTATAAATAAGAGTGCAGCTAACACCCAGATACCACATTCTGATGTCCTCTAGCAAGAATGAATTAAGGTATGATTTTAGGTCAGCTGCTGGAGCTGCAGCATGTCTAGAGGACGTGACTAAAGTAAGCTCATCCATGTGATGCATTCAGCGACGGCACCCTAGGGTTTGAAATTTCATATTGTATTTGTATGTTATATATCTATTTGATTTGAGACATCTATTACTGCTGCTCTCAGTGTGACAGGAGCACTTCTCTGTGACATTGAAAAACAGCGTGCAAGTCCTCTCGCTGATTTGAGTAGGAGTCTCTCCACAATGCATCTGTCTGAATAGAAGCATGAAGACACAAGCAGAATTCAGCAGCGTCATGCAGGATGGTGAATGCAGTTTGAAAGAAGGGTTTAAGCATAACCTCATACAGTATTCAGTGTTTCCGCACTACGTCTCTGTGGTTTATGTAAGCAGACATGTTGACTAAATCTTCCTTCGAGGTAATTGTGGTGGCAGTGAAAATGTAATGGCCGAGTTTTTCAGAAAAGTATCCAAACCAAAACAACCTGTGACGTTGTCGCATGAGATAGACTCTGCTAATGACAAATGAATAATTCCCTCAGCTGACATTGTGGGTATATGGTTTGTAAAAGATGTTGCGACAACACCAAATTGTCAGATAGTTTTCTGCCTCTTTAACAAAAACCAAGAAGTGCATTGCAGTGGCTGCTTGAGAAAACCTGGCATGGTGGGGTCACAACTGAGAGCACTCCTCAGGTGGCACTTTAACAAAGAAAGAAAAAAAATGGCCTTTGATTGCAGTGCTTTTCTTCTAGTGCCCTGAAGTATTGATTATATGTTCAGAATTCCTGGCTGGAAGACAACAGTGACTCAGCATTTTGCTCACATCTCTCTATCTGCTTCTGTGCCCCAAACCATGCTGTCTTGTCATACAAACGTCATACAATATGTGGAGGAAACGCCACTAAGTAGCAAATAACTATGATGCATTAATAGACTATGTTGAGATTTACAGCTTTGTTTGGATTAGAGAGGTTCTGTTTCTCTTTCTTTTTTTAATTTGCCGTCGTGATGACGCAGGCCTCGTCACAGTACACTGTGCCACTGCCAAAGCAAGGCATCATCACCACAAATCAATGCAAACGCTGTTGACGCTGGTGCTGTTCACTCACTGAGGGAACAAACTGAATAGATACATTCTCTCATGAAGGGATGATATAAAAGTGTAATGATGTCTGTAAGTGCCGGTGTGGGAGTTACTTTGTATATTACATTCAAATATGCATGAAAGCACACATGGGGTAATGAAACACACTTGGGAGCCAGCAGCAGCAACGCACCGCAGGATTTCTCATCCATTTTTAATGAGGTCGTTAGCGTGTCCTTGGAGACAAGGTGGACTGTGATGTAATAAGTGATCTGGACGGGCAGAGGCGGTAAATGAAATAATCTCCAGGATGAATGACATTGGGAACCCATGTTGCTAACACAGGGTAGATTATTTGGACTCCCAAGCATCCTCCCTCCAAGGACCCACTTTCATCAGCTCACACTTCTATTATTTGTACTGTGTGTGTGTGTGTGTGTGTGTGTGTGTGCGCAGAAAGCGATGAATTGAATTGGCTCAAAGCAGCTGTTGGAAAGGTGCGTAGGATGACATTTCATGGTTCTTCTAATGAAAGAACACTGGGAGGACGGTGTCCTTCAGAGACAGCACTGTAAAATATGTACATTCAAAATCCCTAAAATCTGTAGCAACACGAGAAGCATAAAGACACATTGACACTATCAAGACTTTCAAAAGCTAATGCCACCCAGGAAAGAAGATTTTTTTTTGTGCAAATTGAATCTATCAATTCATTAAATTATCCTAAAATCTTATGTCTGCCATTGCGATTCAACAGTTCGTTGAAGTCTAACATGACCTGGGTCAAAACAACCCAATGGTAGTGTATGAAGTTAACCTTGTGTTAAGGCTATGTTGACCCTGCGCAAGATCACAAAGTCACAGAAAAATCCATCTTGTCAGTAATATGTTTGTGTCTGGCTCGCCTGGCATCCTGTGTGGAGCTACTGCAGAAAAAAAAACAGTAAGACCCAGTGAGAGAACAGCGTGATATGTGACATAGAGGTTAACAAAGATGTTAGCGTACACACTGCATTAGAATCAGTAATATCAGAACTGGAGACTTTATCTTCATTGAAAGACAAAAAATACAGCTCTGAATGTGTTTTCTCTCCTTACTTTGACTGACAGATGACTCTTTCAATCACCTGCTTAGGTGTTTTAAAAGTGCCTGCTCTTTTCCATATAGTATCCAAAGACGGCTAATCAGATGCTTCTGTGAGGTTAATATTGAGCAACACTGCATCAATTTTATAACCCCAGAGGAGGGATGAAGAAGTGCCTGAGAGGGCTGGGGTTTAAGGTGGAGCAGAGGGTAGTGTATAGGAATGAACCTTTCTTAGCAGCTCCATGCACCAGGTTTATGAGTCTGGGATGAGCAGGAGAGGATGAAGTGCAGGAGGGATCACTCCATCCTGCACACTTGAGAGTAACACTGGCTGCAGCATTGTGGATGAGCTGTGGGACCTGAAGGAGATACTCTGCAGGGATGGACTGAAAGTGCTGGTGTGCAGAATCACTGATGGAAAACAGCATGTGAAGCTGAGTTCAAGCCTACAAGACTGGATTGCGTCTGAAAACAGAATTGAGTTTATTTGGCACCTATTTCATCAGTTTAAGATGAAACTCTCAAATAATGTCATTAGAGCAAATCTTAAATACTATTATTTGTATTTTGATGGCAACTTGTGTCACTGATGACTCTGCTTTGATCCATTTATGAATAATCCTACATAAAAAAAGAAATCAACTGAACAATGTCTGCAATCAAATATCAAATATCAATGGATGTTATTATTCTATGTATTGGCTGAGGTCTAATAAAAGAAGAAGGAAATCAATCTGCTTGCTCTAACACTCATCAACAGTGAGGGGAGACAGAGACTTCACTCTTCAGAGATTTCAGTCATAAATGTGTGACAGTACATATGAAAGAGATAGCTGCACATAAACAATGGAGGTTTTTTTTTTTATTAAGTCCTGGAAAAGCTGAGATATTTTCTACTGAAATTACACTTAAATAGTCAGATTTTTCTGAGTATTTTCATTAATGTTTGCTATACCGAGGCAGACATTTCACAGTCTTGTTATAAGTATTCATTAACAACCAATACAGAGACAACACAGTGTATGCACCAGTCCATATGACACAGTATTATTAGTAAGGACATGTGAGTTTCTTATTTCAGTGTGCATGGAGTGCTTGCATGTTCTGCATGTGGCTGTCAAGATGTAAATCGAGCCTTGGCTTCGTCAGTAAGGTGAGATGGTGCTGTCAGAACACTAAACCCTACCTTTATTGTTGTCCCTTTTCTAATTTCCAGCGCTCATATTTCACCTCGCGTCTCCTTGGCCGCACATATTTTTAGCTCCATTTAGTATTGATCCTATCTGCTCTTGTGCTTTTGTGCGGCCAACTTGGAGGTAAGCCACATTTCTCCGGCCCTCCGTTGTCCTTGAGGGATGCCATGTCATTACGGGATCTACATATTCAAGCACAAGGTTATTAAAGGTCACCTATTATGAAAAATTCACTTTATAGAGGTAGTATAACAGTAGTATGTGTCCCCATAGCCTGTGAATGAGGCCCTAGAGTGAAAAAAGTCTGTCACCTCCCTCCCCTGCTTGCTCCTCTTCTTTGACAATTTGTGCTGAAACAGGCGAGTCTAACATCCCCCCTTATCTATGTAGATAAGGGGAATGCCCCTCCCTCCAGTAGAGGACACTGCCTTTGAGCTGCCTCTGGGTATGAGCCCTCCTCTAAAGTTACCGAGCGGCCGCCATTGTTTCTCCTCGCTAACTACTGCAAACCTGACAAAGTTAGGAGCAAAGCACGGCAGCTGCTCTGTGTGTTGGCTGCTTCAACGAGCACAGGAAGCTATATGTACTCTGTTTGTCCTCTGAAGACCCAGTGAAAGCTGGAAATGTTGGAAATGTAGCAAGCGAGCTTCCCAAAGTTTAGCATGTGTGCGCTCATCATCTCACAAAGCAGGCTTCACTAACCAGCTGAAGATGAAGCATGGATCGGCACCAACTGTCTGTTACAAACATGGAGCTGTAAGTTAATCCATTTTGTGTTGCTTTACTGTGTAGCTCTACTTAGCGTGATAGCCTGTAAACATGTCCCTGTAACGTTAACACTGCAGCTACCGGAGGGTAGCTCCGGTAGCTGCAGTGCTAAACACCATCACGCTAAATAGAGCTGCAACACAAAATGGATTAACTTACAGCTTCCGCACCTGTAGTGCCCTGGAGAGTTGGTACCAATCCACAGGTTTATGCACAACATGTACGCCTTGCTTAATCACGCAACATAAACAAATATGAGTAAAGAATCATTAAAAATACTTGTTGTTTCTGGGTGAGTATGCTGGGTAATGACCCAGCATAATGTTCACTACTAATTCCTAATGAGCACATTGATATCCAATATAATTGGATACTCAGGGTCGGATCTACTAAAAGTTTGCGTGTATAAAACGTCTGCAAACATAATGCACGTGCGAAACTAATAAAAATGAGCAAACCTGCAATAAAAACGAATTAAAACTAACTGAATTAGGAAAAAAAGGTCAACACCTTTGCACCTGATGTCTTTCACGCAGTCACTCTTAGTAAACCACCTTCAAACCACAGTTCGAACCCCACACACAAAGATTTCAGATTGAAAAAAGATTCCCACTTTACTTCTTTTTTTTAATCTGACCTGAAACAGCCCTCATTGCTCAGATAATGTTTATTCTGCTTGCTCCCTCTCTCATGTTCTTCGCCCCTACCCTGGTGGCTGCTGTTTCTGCTAGAGTTTGTATACTAGCTGATTATTCACATGGACGACGCCACCTGTGACCTCTCCTTCGTTAGCTTGCTTGCTTGTCTTGCTTGTTACTGTTCATCACTCTGTCATCCCTCCATCCATGTTTCAGCACAGAGAAACAAGTCTAAATGCTGTGTCCACAAAGGCTCACTTCTAGGGAACTGGCTCAGAACAAGGGGAGCATTGAGCGGTGTTGGAAGGGGGTGCGGTGTTGATCAAAAAGCTGTGAGACTGTAACACAGGCTGCAGAATGGGGGCTAATGGGTGGTATGCATGCCTGAACTCAACTGGGACATGTGTAATGTCTTGGGTTGTTTTGGGCATTGAACAAAATGGTTTTCATCACTAGTAATGTGGCAGTATTTTTATATTACAGATATACAGTTGCAACTGCAGTCATGCCACTCAGATATTAATATTAAATTACATAATATTGCAGATATTAATCCAAAGGCATCACACTTTGTGACTGGCTGATGTTTAGAAGTTTAGAAAGAGTAATAATATAAATTTAATTTATTTTTGCAGCACAATGGAGGTAAACCATGTGTACCAAACAGTGTATGTTCCCCATTTCATAACACATGAGCAGGATTTGACCAGAGCCACTGAGACCTGACCTCCCAATGACCACTCTGCAGTCACCATGACCTGCGCTTTGAAAAGAAAAACAGAAATGACAATCACAAGGATGAATGGTGAAGGTTATTATTGAGGTCATCACCGCACATATCCGATATTTCATCCACCTGAACCAGAGGATTTAAGTACCCCCCTGTCAACATGTGATACCACCAAATGAATTGCAGTAACATCGTAGCATATCCTCCATTTCACGCTGTAGCTAACATAGCATGTAATCCATACGTTCTCCTTCTCCCACATGATGGAACCAGCACAACTGGGCCAAAGGCTGGGGTGGGGGGGAGTGGGCGTTTCCTCTGATAGCGCGCTCTAAAAATAAACCTGTGCCCTTACATAATAACTGAGTGTGTGTGAGAGTGATCACTGTGACACGCACAAGCAGCCCCAGAGGCCTGGATGACTTTTTAGATAAAGTCTTTAAATTTCTTTGCAGATTGTGCTTATCCATCTGATGAAGGTTATAGAACCCTCTTCTTTAAATGCTAATCAAAGATTTTCTTATCTTTCTCCACCTGCCTTATATTGCGATGGTCCCAATTTTTCTGCCAAAATAGCCCCATATGCAACAAACTGTGTATCCTGACTCCTTTCTATCAGAAGCAGCATTAACTCCTCTGGTCTGTTGCATCAGACCACCAGGACCAGCCTTCACTCCCCACCTGCATCAGTGATCCTTGTCCTCTCATGACCCTGTCTCTGGTTCACCACTGGTCCTTCCTTGGACCACTTTTGATAGATCCTGACCACTGCAGACCAGGAACACCCCACCAGAGCTGCAGTTCTGGAGATGCTCTGATCCAGTCCTCTAGACATCACTGTTTGGTTCTTGTTGTTAAACTCACTCAAATCCTAACTCTTTGGCCATGATGAATAGATAATCAGTGTTATTCACTTTACCTCTCAGTGGTCACAATGCTATGTTTGATCAGTGTGTGTATATACGTTTGAACAGTGAAAATGGGACTTTACAGAAAAACAGGACATTGCTGTACTGGCTCAAGAGGTCACCTCAAATACGTCTTGTCGTATTTGTGTCACTGATGAAACGTGAACAGATAATAACATCTTTCTGAACCTAATAGTAGGTGAAGCAGGCCCCTTCTAACCCATATCTATATATGAAGCTCATAACTGCCAATAACACCTCAGTCAAATAATAAATCAAAGCAGGTTGCAATTTTAAGGTTGCAATTTGCATGAGTTACTTTCAGTGGTTCAGTGTTACCATTACAATATGCAGCAGTGCACAAGTGATTATAGGGGAACCATTAGTGCTTGGATCCTGATCCTAAATCTGATTTTTTTTTTTAAGTTATAAACCATAATTCAGGCTGCTACAGATATCCAGACTGAGTGAAAAGGGTGGAACAAAGCGCTTGAAATTCCATCTTGTCCTTTATGTCTTAGGTCATGTTGTCTCCCAGACAGAGCAAGAGGCGATGGGTAATAGTGATGTATATCAGGATCAAGTTTGTGATGCTGAGCATGAGAAAACTGTTTTTTTAACCGTCTGTTTCTCCATCATTGCATCTGTGCAGCATTCACCACAGTAGAGGCCCTCATCAATTACCACTACCTACCTATCTCATCCATCTCAGAGGCGATGTCCCCTACCTCACCTCTCCCTCATAAATCAGCAGACAAATGCATACTAAACAGCAGCTGTCTTTCCTTTTTTAGTTCCTCCACAGCCTACCTCCTCACACTTCTAATCACTAGCCAGGTTTTGTTTTCTTTGAAATGAACCCTTGAAAAGAATCTCAAATGAGGAGGTGTCAGTATGCCGACTGACCACCTGTGCAAGCTGTTTGTGCATGATGAGAGAACAGAGATTTTAAAAAAAACCACTATTTTTCAACAATTCAATAATGTGGAAATGACCCGGAAGTTGTGTCACTGGCGTCACACTATGTAGCCTGTATGTTTGCAGCAGGACGTATGAGAGCGACAGACAGATGGAACGTCACTCTCACTCTGAGGAGATTTAAAGGATCAAAGATGGTGTAAGGGAAATGGGGGGGGGGGGCATGAGAATAGTAACCATGGTGATCATGACATCACCGGAGGCTTGTGTGCTCTGCCTCAATGGGAGTTTTGTTTGTGTAGAAGTGAAGGCAAACAACAGTCTCGAGACAACAAGAAGGAGGCACTTAGTTGTATCTAAGTGACAGAAATGTGGCTCCAGAGCTGGCGTCTCTTGGATATTGTGGACAATAAGAAAATGGAGCTTCAGCCCCACTGCTGTCTCTCCCGTCCCTCTGCATCTCCATGTCGTGGGCGGCTGCTGGAACTGATCTGAGTTACGTCAACACGCTAATAACACAACGTGGTTGTGTGGAGATGAATTACATGTTCCAAGCAGCCCAGTCGTTCTTAATTGAGTTATTACTTAGAGGGACAGAAACAGAGGGAAGGACAAAGAGAGACAGAGCAGGGAATGCATTGAATGAAAAAAAATGTTTTATTACTGTGTCATGCATATGACTGTGCAAGCCAGGACTAGAGAGCCCCGTTTCCAAACAGCAATGAAAGTCCAAAAATAGAGACACATTGGCAACAAAATCAAATCCTCAGACCAGCATTGTTGGTTACAGTATAATGCTGGAGAAATCACAATACATACAAACTAAATGTTCCACACTTTTGAGGCAAAGTTTGCAAGTGTAAACATGAAACAGCCTTTTCCAATTTCTGCTCACTTGTACACCAGAATGTTTCAGCTGCCTTTTGAAATGTTGAGTTGTTTCATATAAAAATCAAGTCACTTAAATCATCATAATTTGTACAGTACAAAAGAAAATTGGACTCTCCGCTACACCAAATTACACAGTTCACATATTGTGTTTTCCTCCTGAATGCTTTTAATCGACCAACCTCAACAGCCAGGGGAATAAATCCAGCTCTGAACTGTGCAACTGAATATCAATGGCTTATAGATAAACTTGACTAGAGTTAACAGTATACACTAATTGCTCTTGTAAGAATAAAATATATCTACAGCCTCAAAGGTTCAGTAAAAGGCTCTTCCCTCAATGGAGAAGTGTGCAATTCACAGAAACTTTCTAATATATATTGAATAGCAAAGATCATTACTGAATTTAATTTTTGTTGACGACTGAACCTTGAGCTCTCCCAGATGAGTCAACACAACACTCAATATCAACCTCATGAGCCATAAATGCGTCAAGAGGAAAACGTATTTATCCACACTAATATGTCCTAAAGTGACTGAGTCACAAATTATTTGTGTAGTTCTTACTTCTCCTTATTTCCGAAATGCATTACTTTGGTTCTCCATTTATGACAATAGAAACATCACAATTTCAACATACTCTGTAGGTCAGAGTCAGCCAGTGAATTATACCATTAGTGAAAATACATGACAGCTATTCTTACTGATGATGTAAAATTGTCATTAGCAGGATTTCTGCGATTCTAAACATCAAATTTACAATCCCTTTAAGACATTAAAGGAGCCGTTACCCAGAGTTGATCGGCTAATATCCATACCCACTAGAGATGAAATGCCGTTCCCGATACAATTGCCTTTATCTGAAATGTAGCTATCAAAGTTACCACATAAATAATTCACATCAGCGTGCCACTCAAATAAAACCAATGCTTGTTTATTTAAGTTCTACTGAAGCAATTATCAGTGCTTCTTTAACATTTTTTTAGATTTTCGTAATAAGTCACGACTAAATGGACTGACCACTCGAAGCGATTTAACATTACACATCACAATGATACATTCAAACAATGGGAGCTAACCATGAGAGGAAAGTACACATTCATCGACCAATATCTATTTTTGGTTAGGTATCTATGCACTCACATTTGCTGTTCGGTGTAAGCAGTTTTGAAAGCCATAAAAATGATGAATGGAGCTTTAGGCCGAAGCACCAGAAACATTACATAAATGCATACCATCACACATAAGCATTGACACAGACACACAAACAAACAATAGGAGCCTTTAACACAAAATGACAGTGATGATGTAGGCCTACGTCCTTGATTCACGTAATGTCGCTCTCTCTCCCACACACTGTAATTGCAGCCATTTTCTTTTCAGTGCTGGAGGCTTATTTACCAGGTAGAACTAGTTTGAGTTGCCTTTGACAATTGTGTGACAGGCTTTCCAGGGGGCTCTTAATGTGCTATATATTTGTGAACAATGTGGTAGAAATGAAGAGGCAAGAGAGAGACACGATATTGATTACGGTTAGAAAGGCTAGAAAGGGTGCAGTTAGAAATGTAAGTTGGACTGAGACCTCAAATCTACGTTATGAAAACAAACAAGACCAAGATGAGTCCCCACAGCAGTTGTCAGAGTTGTCCAAAGATATCTGTGGCATCATTATGTCAAAATAAGATTTGTGTGTGAATTTACACATGTATGACAGGGCAAAGGTCAGGAAAAGAGACAGATACGGCTCTCCCATTGACACGGTCGACATTCAGGGGTGGGGTGTCTTTCTCCGGATCAAAGGGCACTTGTTACTGATTCAGCAATTCATGGAAGTGAATTTGAGATGACTGATGCAAACTTCTGAGTGTGAAGCACAGCCACTGGCCACTTTTAGACGCTGGCGTGAATATTAAGGAAGGACAGGGTGTTGTGAAGGGTGCTGTTTTATTTGCGGGCAACTTTGAAACACTACAGCAGTTTGATGGATGGAGGCTTTCTGTGAAGTGAAAGGTGAAGGCAAATGGGTTTATCTACTTTTTTGTGCCTCAGTCTTGGTTTGTCATTGCTGGCTTACAAAATCTGAATAAGCAATAATTATTCAATCAATTTTGCTAACACATTGTAAATTGTAGCACAGCTACATATGATGAGATTTTTTTTTTTTTTAAATGCACATATATACATATATAAAATATAAGTATATATAAGGCTGTCAGCGTTTTTAATGGCGTGGAGCTATTTGGTTGAAGCAGAAAACCAAACCTCCCAGACAGCTCAGTCAACAAATCAAATGTGATATACACTTTGTGTAAAACTGAAATAAACTATCACAAAGTATTTCAAGCTACAATTTGCGAGCTAAACATGCTAGTGCAGCTAATCAGATGGATGCTAATGGGCAACACATCATGATGAATCCATGTACGGACAAGAAAGAGGAATGCATGATCATATTTTTTTTTTAAACCGCTTACTTAACTTCTGTTCACTATGTGACAACTGAAATCCCTGCAATTTCTATACCGACCTGTACCTCTCTTGTTCACACAAGCACACTTCCCTGAGATGATTAATCCGAGCTGCTGCCTTTTGCCATCTAGTTCCATTTGCCTGCATCCCGACTCTTATTCATAGCCAGTCATCTGATGGCATCTGATATTGGTTCACCTCTTTCACTCCACAGGACAGAAGCTAAATAAAGGAAAGGTTAATGTGCCATACTCATTTTAAGTATGCATCAGTCACTCCGTGATACCATATCTGTTCCCAAAACAGGCACAACCATTAGTTGGGAGTCACGCGCTGGTGCCAGTGTATGTGTTTTGCATGCATGTTACTATGTTTGTGTGTGTCAGTGATAAGGCAGCAGGGGAGTTAACATTGACCCTATCGCCTCACACAGACACATAGATACAGTATAAATGCCTGTTGTGCAAGAGGGAAGGATGTCTGGAAACACTGCATTTGAGTATATGGACTGTGACTATGGTATAGTGTGATGCACCATGGGGCAAAGTATAAGATAAAGAGTCAGAGCTACGTTTCTCCACTACACATAGAGTCTATTTCCATGCATAACCCTTCCAGGAAGGAAGCATCATAAATAATGTATTTCTTTTAGCCATAAACAGAATTGGATATGATCTAATTTATGTACGATACAGCACACAAAATATGAGATTTGAACATTTCTGAGAGCACAGTGAAAATGAGATGTTCGGGAAATGAGACGCATTGTGGCTCGTCTCATCTCAGTTCGCTGTGTCATCTCATATTTTGGGGAGGGCAGAGCAACTGTTTCAGATGACATCAGGTTAAAGAAAAGGCAACATGTTCTCATTCATATCTCTTCACGTAACACTGGTTCAGGGCGCAGAGCCAAGAGAACAGGGAAATCAAGAGCTGGCCATCAGTCAAGGTGCTGACGATGTGGATGTGGAGGTGGAATATGAACCAACAGAACAACTCTTATCATAGTGGAAAAGGATGATACAGTATGAGCGAAATTATATTATAGATTTGATGCAAGTGAATGAATTAATTTGTGATGAGAGAACAGCTTATCTCATGACACATATTTTCAAATTCAACCCTCCTGTTTACGACTATTTATTGCACAACAAAAGCCAAGTTAAAAAGTGTGCTAATTCTTAATCGCCAGTCATAATAAGAACAGCATCTCCTCACACACAATACTATAAACAACCATATTAAAATGCACTCTTTTTACCCTGGAGATTGCTCATATTCTTGGATCAGCACTTCATAACGCTGGTACATAATTCAGTACTGTGTGTCATCAAATAACAAATGGAAAGACATAAAAATAATGCAGCATTCACATGCAAACAACATGCATTAATTTGCTGCCTTCTCAGTAAGGGGACTGTTTAGTCATAATATATGCACCTCTGAGGTGGGCTGAACAATGGAGGATCACATTGACGTGTGAGCAGACCATGTGAACTCACAGGCCACGGGGAATATTAGCCTCATGCATCTTTTTTATTGAATTAATTCATAGATATTTAAATTCTGATTGCCGTAGACAAGCTACAAGATCTAATTTGCTGCAATGTGATGGATGACGACAAGCTGAATAATCGTATAGAAAAAGCACAGCCAGAACACATCAAGGTAATTCGACTGGTTTATAAAGCTATTTAAAAAGCAGAATCACATATGAGGGTGGATGGGATTTCAGCTGGTGCATGACCACTTCATCTCCATTGATTACCGGACGTCTGAACTAGACATATATGGTCAGTTCGGATGGATGCCGTTACATATTCAGACAATGTGAGCCGTGGCCTGCTGGGAGATGTGTGAATGTGTTAGCGGGGAGTTAGCTGAACATACAGATTCAACAAAGTATTTTTCCACAGCCAGGAAGACAGAGTATCCTCCCTCCCTCCCTCTTTCTATTGAACACATCATTGGGATTATTATTCCCCCTCTTTCCTTCTTTCATCTTCCTCCTCTGTTGTCTCGTTCCATCTCTCCTCTCATATATCAGACGCTCTTCTCAGGAGACAGCCCCTGCTGTTTACTTTTCATTTCTCTCTGTGACTCCTAATTGCACGCTGTGTCTTTCCTGGATCAGTTCAAATCAGAATTATAAGTGCATCAGATTCTGCAGCCACTGACACCAAACACCTGAAGTGTCTTTGTCATTGGCTCTATGATGTCAGTAAGGGGTCTCCATTTGGCTGACTTTGCCGTTTTGCACAGAAAAGTGATTTTATTTTCCAGTGATGAACAGAATGAATTTGGGATCATTCAGTTGGCTTAACTTTTGTGTTATAGTCATTTTTTCTGAATGAATTTCCAATTCATATCTCTATTTATATGAGCTGTCTTCATTTTTCCCCTCTTATCTCTCCTTTTTAAGTCCTTTAAGGTCACACCTGGCCCTCAGGGCACAACTGTCTTCCCTCCCTTCCTTCTTCTTTCATATCCTCCCAGCTGTCCTTTATACCTTTCATTTCCTCTCTTCTCCACACTCCTTCCATTCTTGCACCTCTCCACTCTTTGAACCTGGAGACTATTGCTTATCCAACACCTCAGAGAGTCACACCAGGCACTAAAATGTGTTTTGATTGATCGGGTAAACATATCTGCTGCATCTATACAGGTGTGAATGTACCCACCAGGATGCACTGGGACTGAATTCCTGAAGCCACATTTGAGGGTGGTAATGTGAATGTAACTAGCTGTTAGTTCATACATGCCAGGGTGTTTTGGAGAAGCCAAATATAGTAGAGGCCAAGAGGAGAGGAAACTGCGTATGTTTATGTGCACACTTTGCTGACACTCAAAAGGCATTTGAGACATGCTTATGCCAGGTATGACAGACTGCACTCAACTGGATCCAACAATATTTACAAACAGCATCTGTGATAGCACTCATCAGCCAATCTGCTGGCGGTTGTTCTCTGTATAGATGAATCCAAAAATAATCTGGATTCTGGAATAATCTGGAATCTGAAAATATTACAATGAAAACTAAGAAACTGGGCTGAAGAAAAGATTCTGCCATGACATGTCTGCTGAAAGGCCACTGCAACTAGCAGCAAAGAAAATCTTGCATTTTTTGGACAAAAAAAATTAATGAAGAAATTGTGACCAACTTTAACACAGTGATGGCAAAAGTAACACAATACATCAACATGACCATTAAGATCAGAAAAAGCAACAATATGGATCACAATCCAAACTTGTACTGCCAACATGCATCTATTTTAGGGCCGTTCATTTTTTTTTTTTTGCAGAATTTAAACAGTTAATTGTGATTAATCTATTTTTTATTGTGTTTCAAATTATATTATTTTGCATTTCACAGCAGTTTCTTTAAGCTCATGTTAAAATAATTGTATGTACAATGATTGCTATTCACACCAAGCCAACCAGAGTATGTCTCTTAGACCAGAGATATTTACTGGTCTGCAGTCAGCTGACACCTGTTTAACAAGCAATGTAGTTAACTTCTTCCATTCAGTTTCATCCTCAAGGCTGTGGAGACTTGGAGAATTCAACATAGTGCTTGCAGTATGCTGCAAATAAGGGTGTGTCGAAGTGTCAAAATAGCAGCAGACAATTTAAAAAAAAAAAAAAATAAGGACTGACTTTAGTCTAATCGCCATTAATGCTGAAAGCCCAAATTATTTGTTTTAAAAATAGTCAGAGGCCAGGTCTGAAGTCCTACTGTAACTGCGATAAGTCAATAATTCATAACGCTACCTGTTCTTTTAACATGTTGCAGAAAGTCTACTGGCCTGTCTTTGTTCACTACCTTGAATCAAAAACACTCCTGTAGTTTAAAACTCATCCCCAGGATGTGAAATGTACAAGATGACACAGGGGGACCTTCCACTCCTGCAGCCAGATCACTCACACACTGTGAGCTACTTTTTTTTGCCATATTAATGGTGCAGCTTGCATTAAAAGTTATAATACGTCAGGCACTAAACCACACAATGTGTCTTGCCACTGCCACAGATGAATTAAAAATACCTCAGCACGGTCTCTCTTTCCATCAGCTGTCCACGTCTCATTACTAAATTGATTCTCCATGTCCTTGAAGCATGGGAGGTGTCGCTCTATCATCTCAGACAGTTTATGAGCAAAGAGACCTGAGGAGATGCAAACCACACACAGAGCTATTCTACTAACTGCTTCCCTTCTTCTCTCTGAGAGATTTGGCGAGAGAATTAGCTTTAAAAGAATTCCATTCATAAGAACATATAGTACTGAGGGATACTCACCACACAGTCGTGCTTTCTCTGCCTGGAACCTGCCATTGTTTTTACTGCTACAAGGTCAAAGAAAGTCATAGCAAAGAGGAGAAAGACAGGAAAGAATGTACAAAAGCTCAACACAATGTACAGCACAGAACCAGTGATTAAAACCAAATTACATTTTTTATGAAGGGTCAAAAGGTCTTCCTTTCTAGACCAGACTCAAAGAATAATTAGAATATTATATAATATAATTTCCCTTTTTTCATGTTTCTAAAAATGACCGTGGATCAATAATGGGCCAGTTCCCACAGCTTTAAGTTGGTTATATTCGGACATTGTTGTGCATCCCAGCCTTATTTTTCCCCCTCTCTCTGCAGATGGCAAATTGATCTATTGATGTTGCCCCAGTGTGCTGCCGCTGGATGAATTATGTAACAGCCTCTGTGGGTTATGAAGGCGACTGTGTGGGAGAAAAAGTACTTATGTCGCTGTCGTGACAACTGATAACATAACCTCTGTATTTACATATGCATGCGCCATATAAATCCTCTGTATGTGCATGCTGTGTGGCTCGCCGCAGGTCACTGGTGCATAATGTTTAACGACCAGCCAGTGCAGCAGACTGTTCCAGAATGAAGTAAAAACTGCAGTCTGTCATTCCCTGATAACACCATCAAATGTTGGTGTGAAAACTCAGTCGCTCATGAAATTATGTCAATGAGATTTTATATCAGACTGGTCATTTTGTATATCAGCGACAGAATAACTGAGGAGGTATTTGTTTTTTATTCAATACTCAACGTGCATGCGAGATGAAAGCTATAGGACACTGACTGTCATCTGATGTTTAAGCTGCTAATGCTAATGCTTAATGATGCTGGCATGTTATAATGTGACCATGTGACAGAGAGATATGTATACAATATATAAGTGCAGTCTTTGATTAGTTTAATTCAACTTGTTTCTCACCTTATTAATACATCCCGACCAGAAAAATTACTAAGACAATTAATTATCTAATTAGCCTGGACATAAATGGACATCTCTGCATATTTGTACACAATTTTACTATTTGTAGTGTTTTCGAACATATTTTAGGATTTATTATTTTAGCTTTTTAATATGTATATTTTTGAATAGTTATGTCTGGATTTTTGATACTCTTTCCTCTGTGGGCTCTGCTGCTTTTATTTCTGTAGTCTGTATTTTTAACATATGCTGCTGAGAAGATTTGGTGTCAAGGATAGCGACTTAATTTCTTTTTCGGAAATTAATGTGACTAAATGCTTAGTCACTTAATTTCTATTAAAGATTCTAGATGGTTCAACATTTGTCAGAGGGGACTTTCACCTTCTTACAAGCTTGCTTTTTTATAGTATCGCTTCTTTATTGTGTATATCTCAGTTTAGAACAATCCCTTTATTTTGGCAGTAAAACAAATCAAAAGTCAGTGTCAGTGCTGAACATCTGATATTCCTCCCTCTTTCACCACATATGTCATATCTGTATATAACTAGTCTACCCATTTGATTAGTTTGTATTAAAGGTTCTAGATCACATCTGATATTCCCCACCCTTTCACTCTGTCTCCTTCATTGCATACCTCACCCGTAACTCATTTGCTCTTCAAAAGGAGAGCAAAGCATCTGTCTATTAGGAGGAGCCCATGGCGCTCTGCAGAGTTGTGTTAAGTAATAACAACTGGTGACGTCAAAGGCTCTCCATCTGAGCTGGAAAGAGGGAGGGTGAGTTGGGTGGTGGGGGATAAAAAAGGATAAAAGGAGAGAGGGAGGAGAGGAGGTAAACATGGAAGCAGCATTGTGTGAAAAACCTCCTCTTCTTGTGTGTCAGTTGTTCTTCTTCTGTTTGTGTCAGCGCTGTACAGTATAACACTGAGAGCTCATACGATTGCTGTTCCTCCTCTCTCATTATTGCATTATTTTTTTTTCCCATGGAAACATACTGCTTTTTATCCCCCCCCCCCCGTTCAGAGAGAAGCGGAAGAGGTCTATTATGCTTCGTCACACATCTGCTGCTGAGCATAACTCTGTTTATGGTCCTATCACAGGAGCCCCTATGATTATCACATAGCCACTGTTGTCAGGGTGAGACCAAGTGGGTTGCAATCTTAGGTTGAGATCTTGTGACAAATGTTGTTTATACAATATCATGTGAGCTTCAATTTACTGGGATAAGAAATGCAAATGATTAAATATCAAGAATGCACACATTCTTTTCTGTTTACTACACTGTCAGAGAAAGCATGACATTCCCGCAGTGTGAACAACTAAGCCCTCATGAGTCAGACTTCCATAAAACAAAATAAATGAACAACAACATTTGGCAAATTACTCATTTTTTTTAAGTTCTCCCTCTATACCATGTTTACATTCCTGGAATCTAGGCGTGTTTAGGAGATTATAGATCTTAGGGTGTTACAGGTCCTTCATAAGCACCAGTGACAGAAGCAGCACTGAGTGGAGGATATATTAGAGGATTACACCCTAAGACAATATAGCAGCCTTAACATGCCTCATTATGGCAGCTGACCTTGCTCTGTCAAGTGAGTGCTGTTTGTTACAACTGCAAACACTGCAAGCAAGCGTGCACACATTCTTTACACACTACTGAAATAAAAACACAAGAGCCATGCATGGTGCATAACCTATCATAAACTACCATAGAAGGCAGCTACTGAGGGAATGCCTGCACAGTTTTTTGGTCCTATGAGGACATTAGACAGAGTTGTTTCCAGTAAACAACCCAGAAGGCCTCTCCAGGACCCTGGCACTTCCCCTCTAGGCTAGATTGTGAATCCGAATCCAAGGGTCAATTTCAAAACCATATAATCTCTCCTCTGTTCAGCCCCCTGCCTGATCTATCGTTGATCTTGTGTAGGCCTATTTGATCCCCATGGCACTTTCCATGGGAGCCCTTTAGCACACATTCACAAGCACATGACTCTACTTGGCAAACCTACAGTAAGTGCTTGAGGAATGTCTAAAAGTCCACTCTGTCAGCAGGCCTACACGGGCCAACAGCCTTCTTTTTCCATTACAGGCACAGCTGCTGTGACAACAAAACCCTCTCTCACAATGTTATCAAGAGATTAGAACAGAACAGAAAAAGGTATTAAGTTCAGGCATATCTACCCATCAGATCTGCAGATAAAGTATGACGGCCATAGACACTAACATTTATACTACAATCATTACAGACATTATGCTTCATTATTATGGTTTAATTCACTTAAAATCCTTCTCTTTTCAATGCAAACTGTGATGTAAAGTCTCACTGTGACATTGTAGAGCACGGAATAATGAACATACAACCGTTGTGTGCTTGTGCACTTTAAATTTGGCAACAACGAGCGCTCAGCCGAGCGATGACGTGCGCAGCCTACATCAGCACCTTGGATACGGGCACACCATTCACCGTTGGGCTCCTGCCCCGTTTTCGACCAATCAGCGCCTGTGTTTTCTCGATAGCATTCAGCACCACCCACACTGCTGCCAGCTGTATTGTTCCGCTATAGGGAATCTCCTCTCAGGCAGTTTAATGCATTCATCAAAACTTTTTTTTCGTGGCAGGTCACGAAAAGCGAAGGTCATATATGAATAATCTATGGTTATAATATGGAAGCATATGTAAAGGCAGTAGGCTCCTATGAGGTATCCAGACTACTAAACACGGTGCAGGCATTAAAATAGCAGAGAGTCACCATCACAGCGAGGCTAAAAGGATCAAATAATAGCACAACGTTAATAATTTTATATGATAATGATGATTAGAGCAGCTTCCTCGACATTAGAGATGGTTAAGTCTGCAAAACATCCATAAGACGACATTTTTACATTGATTTAGTTATTGGTTTCCAGGCAACTCAACGACGGACAGGATGTCTATTTATATAATACTGTTTCTGTCTCTAGAATAATTACTTTAGCCTTTCGCTGTCAGCAGCACAGACCTAGGTTATCTCTGACGCAAGCGCTCATCACAGGCGTCTCTCCCGTTTCACAGAATCACATGTCACTGAGTGACGTTTCAGAGCAGCCAATCAGAGCACGGCTCTGACGCTGCGTCGAGGGCGAGACTTGCGCTGCAGGCCAATCACAGCCGCTCATATTGTTTTGACCTCTGAAACCGCATCACCGCCTACCTCGTGCCCATGGCGGAGGAAAACTATAAATAGAGGCAGCGCCGCATCAGGAGGAGGACGAAGTAGCAAAACTCCCGGAGAGGTGGGAGGCACTCTGCAAAGCCTGCTGAAAGAGGAGAAAAAAAAACGCAAAATAATCTTAAAAACAGAAACCGAAGCAAACGCCAATCCTCCGAAATGTACATTTACTGGAATACCTTTTTGTAACGTTCATAGTATACTATATGTGAAGAAAGTATTTATACTTTTTTTTTTCTATTTGCACTAACTAACGGTACAGAACTACTGAGAGTTTTTTTTTTATTTTTTACAAAAGAAAAGTAAGTATTTTCAACCCACTTCTGTCTGTTGTTTGTGATGTATTTGATATTATTGACTGAATTTGCTCGCTGTCGTACTACTGTATCTGAATCCATACTTCCTAAGCTGATTTGCTGCGTCAGTCCACGAAGTTAGGGAGGTGTGTGTGCGCGCGCGTGTGTGTGTGTGTGTGTGAGAGAGAGAAAGTGAGCGTGAGCAAACGCGTTCATGTGATAAAATTGTGTCCTTTTTTCTCGTCTCAGGTTAAAAATGACAATAATAATAAGAATATCCTCTCAATGACTCTAAATGTGTCTGATAAGCTCGATAATTAAAAAAAAAGTAGCTTCCCATATTTGTATCTGCTACTTTTCTGTGGTTTCAGGACAGGCAGATATTATATTGCTCTTGCATATTTGGTGAAAACAGTGTTTTGGTTGAAAACAGTGTGAAAACTGATGAGATGCATGGAGACCTGTAGCCATTTCGCAACAGTGAGGAATCTCCTCCAGGCTACTGTTTTCCACAGCAGATTCATGGGAGAGGCGATAAATGTCCCAGTTAGACAGTATATCCCTGAGCATATTTTATCTCCTCTATTGGATGGACGCATTGATCAACTTTTAGGAGCTTGAACACATTCATCCACTCACTTAAGCTTTAGGATTATGGCAGCACAGCCTGTTTCTCTGAATGTGTTTTCTAGTCGTTTACATTTTATCCAACGTCATGTTGCAACTGCAACGTTCAAGCAGTTTGTCTTTTCAGTCAAAAATTGCCAAACATATGGGTGTAACCACAGTGTGTTAAGTCTTATTATGTAGGAGGCGCTCTGACTGCAACAAACCAGCCTCAATCCTCACTGTTACTATTAAACTATGCACTATTTAGAGTCCACCTAAATCATTTCCTCGCTAACTCATCCTCCAGTCAGCATTATTAAGTTGACCTTTTAATGCAACAGCCTCCTGCTGTGTGGAGGCTATCCAGAATCCTATTATGTAACAGGATTCCTGATTATTTGCACAAGGTTAACGTTTGCCACTTTGTTTGACATTTATATAAACACTATATAACATGTTAAAGAGGAATATAGTTTGAGCCCAGATCAGTGAGATTTGTGTTTCTGCAGTAGCTCCATATTTTCTCCAATAGAGTGCTGCTGTGAGATTCTGCTACGGATGACTGTTGCGTGACATTCAACTTATGACATTTGAGCTCACTGCAGTCAAAACAGCAACATGCATTGATGTTTCAGACAGTTAATAATTAAAGGACACATTCTTGCATTCACCATTATGCAGCCTGCGCTAGTCCCAAAGAGCCAGTGATCAGTGCTGTAAATGTTTAAAAGGCTATTTACATTAACTTGTGAATAGATGAAAACATTTTTAATGAGTGATTGAGAAGTGTTTTTTTTTTCTTTTCCAATTGTTGCAGGACAAAATAATCACACCCTGAGGAAGGACAACCCTTGACTACAAAACCAGCACTTTTGCTTTTGAACCTGTTTCATCCAAATACTGGTTGCTTTCGCCATCCTGCCTGGAGAGCATCTGTGTTGCCAACCACGGATACACAAGACAGACCCAGTGGACACATTCAAGGTCAGACACACCTAATCTTCACGCACCTGGTAAACTTCGGCAGTTAGCTATGCAGCTTGAAATCCAAGTAGCTCTCAACTTCATCATCTCGTACCTGTATAACAAGCTGCCGAGGCGGCGGGTTAACATTTTTGGCGAGGAGCTGGAGAGGCAGCTGAAACAGAAATACGAGGGACACTGGTACCCAGAAAAGCCATTCAAGGGCTCAGGATTCAGATGCATCCACGTGGGGGAGAAGGTGGACCCTGTGGTGGAGAAGGCAGCCAAAGAGAGCGGTCTGGACATTGAGGATGTCCGCAACAACCTGCCCCAGGACCTCAGCGTGTGGATTGACCCATTTGAGGTGTCCTATCAGATCGGGGAGAAGGGGCCCGTCAAAGTATTGTATGTCGATGACAGCAATGAAAGTGGAGCTAGCAGCGGGGGGCTTGATCTGGACAAGGAGATCAAGAACAGTTTCAATCCGGACGCACAGGTCTTCATGCCCATCAATGAGGCTGTGAATGGAGCCTCTCCAGGCTCCACCTCACCCTCTCCTCCTTTTGGCCACTCGGCAGCAGTCAGCCCCACCTTTATGCCCCGCTCCACGCAGCCTTTAACCTTCACGACAGCCACCTTTGCCGCCACCAAGTTTGGCTCCACTAAGATGAAGAGCAGCGGACGCAACAACAATGGCGGCACCAGTACTGGGAACAAGGTGGCGCGTACCTCTCCCACCAACTTGGGCCTGAATGTGAACAGTCTCCTGAAACAGAAAGCCATCTCCACATCCATGCACTCTCTGTACGGGCTGGGCCTCGGTGCACAGCAGCAGCAGAAGCCCTCAGCCCTGTCCCCCAATGCCAAGGAGTTTGTGTTCCCCAGCCTTCAGGGCCAGGGCAGCCAGAGTGCTCTCTTCCCTGGGGACAGCTCGCTCAGCCTCAGCCCACTGCAGTACAGCAATGCCTTCGACATGTTTGCGGCCTATGGTGGCCTTAACGACAAGTCCCTTATGGATGGCTTGAATTTCAGCTTGAACAACATGCAGTATTCTAACCAGCAATTCCAGCCAGTTATGGCCAACTAGTACACGTAAAGGTACTACTTAAGCTACTACTCCACACAGAAATGACCAGATAATGTGATGGGTGGGGGAGGGGGGGGACAAAAACAAATGCACATTTTCCAAAATAATAAAAAAAAAGTGTAAACAACAACAGAATGTCATGGATAAAAGGAAAAAAGTGACTTGTCAGCTGTAAGATCTATGTTACGAGTCGAAGAGCATGAGCCCGAGGGTGAATGACTTTGCCCCCTTGAGTTACCTTTAGTACAAGATGTCCAAGCTTGGTTCCCCAAACTTCAACATGCATCATTATTTCTTTTGCCAACCAAGCACAAAATATTTTTTTTATGTGACTGTTTTACGATATTAAAAAAAGACAAAAAAAAAACACCACCACAAGTCATGGCCTCTTTCAGTATTTAAACATAACTGGACACCGCCAAGTTTTTTTGTCTTAAAGAAATTGGCAAAAATAAGTGGGATTTCCTGGTCTTTTTTCTAATTGTATAATTTAATTTAGTACAGAGTTTGTAAAATATCAGAGTATCTATTGTTTCTACGACATGGTATTGCATTTATATCTTTTTACTACTCCAGTGATCTGTGATGGCTGCAGCGACTTTATGTTTTCTTTTTTTTTATTGAAATTATAAAATAAATTCATCTTTAAGAAAAAAAAATAATAAAAAATAAAAATTGACTATTCTAAAGATTGTGTACAGAATATTCCGTAGTGGTGGGATTTAAGAATATTTGCTTTTTTTGAAAAACATAAGAGTTGTATTTTCTGTTAAGAGTTTAAAGATTTTTGCTATATTATGGACAAAATGTAATCGTATATTAATTTTGTACCTGCATTGTGCAATACTTGATAAAACAAACGGTATAACAAAGTATTTGGAGTCAGTGTCTTACATGTTAAGAGGGACTGATAGTTTATTAAGTTTGTATTAAAAAGCTTGAAAATAATTCCTCTTGTTCAGTTTGTCATTGTTTTTTGTGATGGAGGTGACAGGATTTAAAGGAGGTTATGCAAAGTTTTTAAAACATGTCGGGGCAGATCCAATATTCTGTCCTAAGGTCAGAACAATCAGGTTTTTCCTTAAACATCAGTTTGGTACACTGGTATGTCCTCAGTTTTAACAGTCACTCCTGGTTCAACAAGTTCTGCCACATATAAAATACATTCCCTCGACAAGTTTCACATCCTCTGCCAGTCATGTTAATATATTCGTTCACAAGCTCTCAGCAACATTTGTTCACACTATGCAGACTGGATGGGCCAACAGTTGCTTTTGGGCCAAGTGTCACAACACATATGGATACTGGGAGTGTCAAGAGCAAGGCCTAGTGTGTAAAGCAAGGCTGTTTGCTAACAGACTGCTAAACCCTGCAACGAATTTCAGGCATAAACCCCTCAGAAGACTGATGGAAACCTTGAACACCATTAGACAATGTCATCTTGTTCAGTGTTCAGGTCCTCAGACCATGTGGGGGTCAAGTTGGGCAGACAAAAATCACAGCAAAGCCTCTACTGAAGATGCGGAATCAATACCAGCTGCAGGGAGCTATTCCTCAGCACTCTTCCTTCTATGGGAGGCCAGATTGAAAATGCAGCCCCACCCCCAGGAAGTCATTTATTAACTTTAATAATAAAATACATCATGCAACACTGGAAAACAGTCCTAAAACCTGTTAAAGCACAGCTGACAGCTAAAGCCAACCAGTTACATTTCACCCAGTGCCCTGAAGGATGTGGCGTGTTAATGGATAACTGGCAGTGCTTTCTATGCAAAGAGATCAAGTTAGTTCACACTGGAAGTAAACTAGCTTTTTTTGTAATAATCAATACATTACATCGGCAAAACCCCTCACTCAGTTGCATCAGAGTGACAGCAGTGCCTGGCTTGTACTGTTGAAGTTGAGACTTTGGTGGTTAGTGCTGTTGCTTGTTGGGGTTTATCATGCCAGCGCAGGCTGACTAAAATCACCCTGACCCTGCCGGGGCCATATCACTGCCCCTCTGGGGCCAGCTCATCATGGCTTGTCAGTCTGTGTGTCCCCTGATACACCAGGCTGTGTAAAGTTCAGCCTGTATGTGTGAGTGGGTGCCTCTCCACTGCTGATACTGTGAGTGTTACAGAGTTGGGGGTGGGAGCATGCTTGCTTATCTTAGTCTGTGACACTGTGTTTGTGTACATGTGTAATCACACCGGGTGTGGAGCAGGTCTTCTGAAAACATACCTTTGATGGATTATTAGGACTTTTTGGACCTCAAGATGCATCTGCTCGTTCTCTTTGTTGCTGCTCTTCTGCACATCACAGCTCAGGACTGTGGACCTCCAAGCTAGCTAGGAAGGAGGAAAAGAGGAGTCGCATGAGGCATCATCTCCGTCTCTTGATCTGTTTTACTCTACACAAGGCCAGAATCAATAACACATCTAAAGGTTGAAACCAGCAGTAAATGATACAGAACATCATGTGCAATACCCTCCAGCGATCATGAAAGGGCATCACTATCACTAGATTGTTATCTTACTTGTGTTGCTATATTTGTATCAACCTGCAATTACAGTAAACCTGCATTTCTGCAAGCACAAAGCCTTCATGATAGAGTAGGTTATCTCTGGAAAACAGTTACTGATCATCTTTTCAGAATTGTGAGTGTCATAATAATGTAACCTGATTACATTTAAAAGTTTGGCATGATATATTGTAAAACAAACAGAATAATTTCACAGGGCGAGGAAGAAGGGTGGTTCAGACAAAAGCGAGGATGTGAATGCCATAAAAGTATAAGTACTAAGAATACCAGTGAGAAGAAAATCCAGGCTAAGTGGGATCAGAATAGCACAGAGAAACAAAGCGAGGCAGACGCCTGATGAAAAGAAGATGAGGGGTTGGGAGAGGTATGGAGCAATGTGACTGGGGGAGAGAAAGTGAGAGTGCCACTGTCGATGCTAATCCGATGCCAAGTGAAGTGCCCTTCCAGACCCCCCTCCGCCCGTCATAAAAACAGGTGGAGCCTGCTCAGCTTGTGGTCTCGGCCAGCTGACAAGGCCTTATGGTAATGTCACCCTCCTCAGCAAAAAAAAAAAAAAAACAGTTAATGGCTTTTCAGTGCCTTGCCTTAGGCCAACCCCTCACCCCATCTATTTCTGGAAACACGCTGGAGCTGATTGAGCAGTGATAAGCTTGACGGACTTGTGCTTTACTGGGAGTGCAACATCACCACAGCTTATCAGTATCTCACAGGGGAGGAGAGTTAAGGATTTAAACCCTGCATGGAAGAAACTATCTGCTAGTGTGCTTTCTTTTTGTTGCATTGTTTTGTTTTTTTAAATCTATACAAATTCCTCCACATCTTGCCTGTTAGCTTTCTTAAGAAAGAAAGTACGTGCTGACTGGTCTAACAGTTGAAGCTTAAGGGAGTATCAAGGGCACGGATGCAGTTGCTTTTGACAGTTGCTCACACGCCCATTGGGAACACATGAACTGTTGCTAGTTGGCAGACGGGAAACACTTTACATTCACTCAAATACACTAATGTGATACTAATACACCCTGCAGCTGCAGACTGGCTTGTGTTAATTCAAGCAGCTCGAGGACTTGTGTCGTACAAAGGGTGATGAGTTGTGGTATAGCAAGAAGTTTGTACAGTACATTTTGAGTGTTCTGGCTGGATACATTGCAGGTGTGGTCGATCTTCTCATACATACTTTACTGCCTTCCTGTGTACACACTTATGCACAGTGGGAGTTTTCCAGTTTGCTTTGCACACATGTAGATATCCCCAGCAGACTCACACCCGCCCAGACCTTTAAACTGCAGCTGCTCTTATCTGCAGAAGTACACCAAAAACAAACACAAAGTCATCTGCCTCCCGTCCCTCACCTCACCTCTGGGGTTGACGTACTTTGGCTTCCAGCGCAGTCTATCATGGCGCTCCCATAACTGCCACTGGTTCCCCACAAGCCAATCGTAGTATAGACAGCTCTTAACATTAAAACATTCTTTATGTTATCTTGTTTAGAGATTGCACTGCTAGTTCTGGATAAAGAGGAATGTATTCTTGAACAGTGAAGCCCTCCTTCAGTCTACAAAGATAACACTGAACTAGGGCCAGACCCATGTGGATTTTTAAGGCCAATATTGATATTTAGCAGGAAAAAAATCTGATAAGGATTAATCGGCTGATAATATTTTTTTTTTATGATTTTAGCTTTTTAACACTTGCAACAATGATATAAATTGAAGGCATAACACTTTCAAGAAACTTTCAACAAAGAAGTGAACTTGTGTGAAATAAAGTGCACAGTTACAGTAAAATTCTGAAATAAATAAATAATAATGTAAATGAGTTATGAGTTATGAAATTTAATAAATCTCTAATCTCAGCAGCCCCCTGATGCCCTTAAACTTTAAATCACATTTTCTCTGGCCCATCATTCTTTGCCATCTTTTTTAATTTTGAATATAATGGTCACAGTCTGATACCAACACCAGTTAATCCAAACACTACCAGTGAGCAGCCAGTATGTTAACGTTGCTCACAAAGTCAAAGTAAGTGATATGACCTCATGACGGTTAACTTTTCATGGTTGCACTGTGTAAATGTGCCTTGAATGAAGGTGAAAGTGTTGCGTTGCATACTACAGTTGCAGGTATCGCTCGAAAAGTTGGACACCAGGGACATAAGATTAGAGTCGGTTGTCCATCAGCTGTATAAATATCACTAGAACACTATTTAATGTCTGCACTGTTTTATGAAAATCTCATTTAATCTGCAAAATTCTGGCCAATGGCCGACTGAATCGGCCATAGCAATTAATCAGTCGGACCCTTCACTGAACCAACCGACTTGCCTATGGAATTTGGATACCTTCGACAGTGTCCAAGCGACACAAATCAGTCGTAGCTTGATAAGGATGGATACCTGCTGTTCATGACTTACTATTGTGTATACTGTATGTGTGTGTTCCAGTGAGAAAGTCAGAGGGAGGATGTTATAGCCGCAAAAGAATCTTCTGTTGTCTTTGAGAGGCTTTGTGCTCATAAAAGGCTGATATGTAGCCAGTAGAGGACATGAGAGTTGAGTCACGCAAGCATACAAATACATGTATCCACGTACACAAACAGAAAAGTATATTGCAAATGTTCTTCCTTAGATCATAATTATATGAAGCCTTCCATCCACAACCACTTAATCCATTATCACACGTCACCATAAAGTCTCCTCTGTTGCTGTTTCTTTCTAAAACCTGTTTTTTCTGTCTACTTAGAGTCAGTCTGGATTTACCTGACTTATACCTCAGAACTGTTTGAACACTTCCATGAATAACATTTACACACATTAAAAGACAGAAACTCCGTTGACAACCGGCCATGCGGCTTCTGACTCGAGCACACTTTGTTCTTTTACTTTCCGTAGCGGTCCTAAAATATTTTGTCAACACGGTTAATGTATTCTCAAGCTCTCAAAGGAAGCTCTTTTTTTTTTTACCTCTCCCTCTCTGTCCAAGTGTGTGAGGATGGGATTGTTGGCAAGCGCAGCTCGCACTCATATGGATCAGTGGGACAGGAAGTGAAAACATACAGAGATAAAGCCATCTCTGTGGCATTTACTGGCAGTGGTGCAGGGCCGTAATCGTGAATGAACACTACTATGGGAGTGCTAGGATGAGGTCAATGCCAGAGAAAAACAGAGAGTGTGTTTAAAGCTGCAAAAGAGAGGGAAGTAAGAGATAACACTGCTGTCTTCTAAAGCTGTATTTCTTGATAATTAGAGTGGCAAATACCACATGTGACTGCAAATAATAACTCAAGAATGTAATGGCTTCTCTTTAGTTGTTTACAGTGCAGTTGACAATAACGGGCCTCTCTTGTCCAAGTAAACCTATTTGGACATCACAAGGAAATGTCTCCACAGCTGGAGTGGCCCCGACTGACTCAGGACTCAGGAATTTCAACCATCCTGCTAATAAGGCTGCCTGGGACACTCACGTGCAGGCCTGTACACACGCATCACTGCTTAAATATTTAAGTTAGTATGTTCCTATTTCTGTTATTATATCTATGAAGGTTTTAAGAAGAATCCTTTAAAAAAGAGAGGGAAACAAACATCATTTTATATCCTGATGCTCCAGATGGTTTGTTTATACCATCTGACAAGCAGTTATTGGAAAAAAAAAAATACTTGGTAGGTGATTGGATGAACTATCTGTCAGTCAAACTCTTGCAGAAGCTAGTTGGGAGAGCTGGCAAGAGCAAAACATCTTGCCATCAAGAAAAGCCTTCAGTGCCATTGTTTCCTCTTCTTACAATTAAGAAATACTCTCCAGCTCCGATTAAGGCTGTCTTGATTTGAAAATGATATTGGTCCGATATCAGCAAAAAAAATAAGTATCAAATTATATCTGCCTACATCTAAAAAGCCGTCTCTAATATCAGCACTCCATATCAGCAGTCCATTCCAGACTCCAGTCCATCTCTTCTATCCAGCAGCAGAGTCCCGTGATCACAACAACAGCTGTGCTAAGGTGCTAACAAAGTAGAAGGAGGAGCAGTGATGTCAGCTGTGTGGTAGGATTTTTCGCCGATGTCCGAAAAAGACGTTACAGCTGAGTGCAAAACTTTATTTTTTATGCTTAGTATTTTGAGCAGCATCACAAAAAACAGCAGGAGGATTTTCAGGGTCTTCTAATTTATTTATTTATTTAATTTATTCTATTCAATTGAAGAATACTCTTATGTTTACGGTTAAAATCTATGTAACCGATTGGTTCATTCTTTGAGTGCCAGCCGTTTTATAAAATAGAAAGCGCCTTGTGCCAGCATTTTTGCCCATTTTGAGTCATATTTCAAGACCCACTGAGTATTTTGTACCATGTCTCTGAAAACACTGAATAGCTCAAATGAAAGAAGGGGCTTGCTAATTGATCATGAAAAAAAGACACATTTTGTCCAGAATCCATTCGTTTTGCTCTCTAATCACGATTGCCTCCACTTCCTGCTTTGATCTCTGTCGGCGACCCACTGCCGAAAAAACACTTTGACATATTAATACGTCAATGGCGCTCAAACGTCGGATTTTAAATGAAATGTTTGAGTAAAATCACTGATCTATCCTTTTGTATTTCATACTACAAAATAAGTAAAAAATTTGTACGGAGACACCATTAGCTCTGATACAGCTGATGCTATCATAACCTTTCTTCCCATTCAGTCATGTCTCTATGCTGTCGCCTCACACTCCAAAATCACGGCCGGATATAAACGCATTACATGAAGCCTGACAAGATTTTCAACATGTGATCCTGAGACATGAATCCTCCTGCTGGAACAAGTATTATCAGTGCTGTTTACTAGACAGCCTGCTGGGGCAGCTGAGTGCAGCTCTATGCAAATGAAACAGCTCTTATTTCCATACGTTTACAGTTATGCTGGTTATTTGCATTGGTAAATGTAAAAATAGGTTTTCAACAGTTAAAAGATTTCCCTGAGACTCCCTAAGGCTCAGGCATTTGTGTTGTCTAACCTCAACCTTGAGGTCATCAGTATCTCTTATAGATAAATTGTTGAGACTCAATTAACAGATATAGCTCTGCATGTGAGGTGAAAAAACAGATCTACTTTAGAGCTTGGTTCAGAAAAAAATGCTCCCCAATGTCCTCACACAGAAGTATGGCCCAGTTTGTGCAATGATCTGGGGAATGTACCACACACCTGCCAACACAGAGAGGCTCTAATGAAGCCAGACTTGGTGGTTATGATAGAGATTCCTCCATCCAACCCACTCTATTTTGGTGTGTTGACCATTACCAGGAAAGCACATTTACAGTATGTCTGGTATTGCTGGGTCAGGGATTCAGAAAATCTTTTAAAGTGACTTTACTACAAGAAGTTATTTATAATTTGAAATCCCCCTAGGAATCAGTTTGCAATCCTGTTATGTTGCTTTTTTACACTGAGTATCAGCCACAGTAATATTACTTCTTATGTTCTGGGGATGAAACTTAATTTATTTTCAATTACAAAGCCTTAATGTTTGAGGTGTCAAATCAAATTGGGGGCTGAAAGATAACAATGTTGTAATTGGTAAACATTTCAAAACAGAACAACTAAGACAGTAATTGCTTCACATATATTGTTACAATTTTTATATTTTCTGCTCGTCTCCCCTGTCCTCTAATCAGTTCCCCACAAACATTAAAATTAATTGCACTGTGTATTAATGTGTTGCTGTGTCAGACGTGCAAGCTTATAAAGCTAACACAGACTGTCAGGTATCATCCAGCGCTTCATCCCATTTGTCCCATGATAAAATGTAACATAGTAAATGCTTCTGCATTTGTATAGCCCTTTTTTTAGTCTATTGACAGCTTTACACTACATGCCACATTCACCCATTCACACACATATTCATACACTGATGACAGAGGCTGCCATACAAGGTGCCAACTGCTCATCAGGAACAATTTGGGGTTTAGTATATTCAGTATCTTGCACGAAGACACTTCAACATGCAGGGATTGTAACCAGTGACCTTCCGATCACTGAACAACCCTCTCTACCCACTGAGCCACAGCCACCCCATAACATGACACAAATAAATAGAGAGAAGGACTTGAAGGATGTTTACTTGCCATGGAATCCAGTTTGGGCCAAGGATACATCGGAAATAATAGCTGAATTAATTACTCTGTGTGGGTGACTGCCTGGTGATGCAAATTCCTATGCTCTTGGCAATAAACGCTGGCACACATAACAAGAGTCGCTATTCGCCCCCTTCACAAACTTAAAACACCATTAGCACTTTAGCAAACATGCTATGTAGCTCGTATCATGTTAATGAGAGTGTGTTTCTGCTGCAGGCTAACGAGCATGCCGTGTTACCATAGATGTCAGATGTATCTGCTGTGTTGCACTCGGCCATGGTGCGGTGCTGCAGGGGTCTTTCACCCACACACATCACCACTTCCACCAATCATTACGATTTGATTAACATAATGCTGCAACACCAGTATTGTGACAGAGAGAACTTGGTGACACTTTACAATACAGAATAGAACAGAGATTCTGATGCATAAAACAACCACGTCCTAATACTGGGTGCTCTAAAAGAAGAAATGCATGGTTTGTTTGTGGTCACATGGTTCGGCATTATAGATTGTCCTTTTAATGCTGGAGGTGCTTTGTGCAGTTTATTATGTGGTGCGACTTTCCCATGGATTCCTACAGATTATTGCCTGTATTTCCCAATCAACTTAAGGCTTTACCACATACATAGAATTTTCTGCTTTGAGAACATTTTATCAGTTTAGCAATCAAGGTTACCTTTTCCTCTGTGACATGTAGTGAACTGTGAAATAGAGGGCATTTACTTGACTTTCTGTATGACAGTGTCAGCATATTTGCAGTAGCGTTATCATAACACCAACAATTTACTGTAGATAAGACATAAACCTACGGGTTCACCTAGCTAAAGCTAAAGTAGTTAATACAACAGTCCCGCAAAAAAATTTAACTCAACTAAGAATTATATGACAATCGTATCCTGCATGTGCATGAACATTTTTTTGTCTTGGTCATTATTCCTGTTGTACTGTCTATTTTCCCATTAAAGTAAAGGAATAGTTTGGGGGGTTATGCTTTATTGCTGACATGAAAAGATCATTAAACTGCATTGTAAATATGAAGAGCTTAACACCAGGTAGTAGTCAGTAAACTGTTATTTTTATACTTGTACAATGTGCAAGTATCTGTTATATCTGTTTTTGTGAGTACGACAAGGAACAGCATTGTGTGATTTCTAGTAATATGATTCACGAGAGAAACTACTAAACCTTTTCAAGATGAGTGAAAAGTATACTGGGGCAGGATAAGGGTCAGAGATATTTAGTCTTCAGTATTTATTTGTGCATATAGTAATATCTTGTGATTTAAAACTCTGAGGGCATAAATTGACTGCCGCCGTCACTCATTTTGATGCCAAAATGGCAATGTAAACAAACGAAGTCACGTGGGGTCTGGAGCGCTATGAAAGATGGAGCCAAGATAAAGCCAGCGATCCACTATGCTAACGGTTGCAAAATAACATTTGCAGTTGCTTGTTGTTGCATGAATAGTAAAATAAGATGCTCTTTTCAGTTCTTACAATTGTAAATCTGACTCCAGAGGAGTCAGTGCCTCACCATCCACGAACCTCACTGCACGTTGTACAGATTCAACAAGGTGTTAATTAGTGAGCTTCAGAGATGCTGGTAGGTGGATTTATGCAAAGTTAATCCAACCAGCTGCAGACTTTGCTTTCATATTTACAGTATACACATTTTATATCTCTCTAAATCAATTACACAGATGATTTATTGTTTTCATTGTTCCTCCCTCTCTGGTTTACGTGTGTTGATCAGTGAAGTCAATTTGGTCCTAATTAGTACATTCACTGGATTTCCAGACAGAACAGTATTTATGTTGTGGTGATTTGTTTGTTTTGTACATGCAACACAGGTGGTCTAAATGATGTCACTGCTCCCACGCAGAACAGCTACGCTTAAGGCTACTCCTTTTGTGTAGGCCGACTGTGTGTGTGTGTGTGTGTGTGTGTGTGTGTGTGTGTGTGTGTGTGCATGTGTGGGAGGCGCTGATAGGTCCTCAGTGGGTGGCGTTGCATAAGAACAGTGCAGAAGCAAGGTTAGATAGAGAATTAAGAGGGGGGCTCCTATCACCTAATGTCTCTCTCTCTCTCCTTCTCGCCTACACTTCCACGCTCTCTCTCCTCACAGTCGAGCACAAACACATGGACTGAGCCCAGCACACAGGGTGTCTGAGTCAACTGCGTGGACTGCGATTTGTAAAAAGGAAAAAAAAAGAAGAAGAGCCCACTGAGCAGTATGTAAACACAAGACTACACCAGACCAACACTGCAGATCAGATAGAGAAGGAGGGAGGCAGAGCGACACAGACAATGAAGAAATAAAAGATTCCCACTCTCAAAATGTTGGTGGAAGAAAACAAAAAACAGCTCAAATAAAGTGTTTGGGGTTTGTATATAATAGCAGTATTACTCATATCACAACACACTCTAAATTACCTTTAATATCTATCAGTAAACAGACAAATTAAGGCTAACTTCAATAAAGTTTCTGTGATTGTAAAACCCACCCAGAGACAAGATCACTTTAGATTCTATCATCTTCTCTCATGCAGCAATAAAGCCTACATTAAGATATTAGTTGAACTCTCTTTTTTGTTGATTAAAAATGTCCTTGTTTATTCGTTATCAAATTCAGTATGTATCCAGTGTTTCCAGTTAGGGTTTGTGTGAATGACAAAAAAGGCCTTAGCAATTTTCAATTAAAATAACAGCTCTGTCAACATTTCATCACATTTTTGAAACCCTGTAACAGAGAGGCGTTGTGTACATTTCTCGGCATACGAGAAGAACGAAAGAAGCAGATTTAATTGTATGAAAATAAAAGACTTCCTCTGCATTTAGACGCATGGAATCACTTGAGTGAATTGGGGATTTTCACACAGCTTGTCTCTGACTGAATTATTTCAAGTGCAAAAAAACTATTCAAATCAGCCGAGCAAACATTAATCTTTCATCACAGACGTGACATAATTATGATCTACATAACTTCTGGTTTATGAATCAACGATTTGCCCTCAGCTTGAATATCATCATATAAGTATTCTGGTTCACAGTGTTTGGACGTGCCAGCACTTGCATACAGGTGGAGACTATAATTTACTCCACCACAAATTCATCACATTTATCACCATAGGTAGTGAGCTTCACTGTATTTGCACCTCTGGCCCTTTTCAGTATGTTGTTTTGCTGTTCATGCCAAGAGCGAGAACTCAGTGTCACGCCATTTCTATGCTTACACATAACAGTGCTAAAGAGGGGCGGAAAGCTCAAGCTCTATTGGAATAATTGGAGGGTAGTAAAGTGCCTCTTTTCTCTACATACTCTGGCATGGTGGTGAACTGAGCTATACGCCAGCAACTTGAGGAACACTGTTGATTAAATTATGATGGTGGGAAAATAGGTTTGATATGTTGATTTACACCAAATCTTAGGTTTTCAATTCCAAATTAGTTTGAAGCACTGTTGTGTGGTGAAGTGGCACAATGTCTTAACAGAACCCAACAGATCCAAACACTCCTCCACACTACAGGGGAACGCTTGTCCTCACTTCAAGGTGCTGCAGAGTTTAACAGAAGCCACAGAAGCCAGTCCTGATTTACACTTGGTCCCTCGCTCATGCTTCCCTCTCCCTGAAGCTGATAGCGCCCCACAGCAGACCTATAAAACATCAATCCCATCATGTGATATAGTGCCTGCTGTGTTGTCAGCCATCGCAGAGGATTACTGGCAGTGTTGTGAGTTTTCTGGTGGAAGCCAAATGAGGAGGAGGAAATGTGGAGAGGCTGCAGAGGGGTGCTGCCAGGTCATGTCACCCTGTGTCACTGAAATGTGATCAGTAGGTCTCACTAGAACTGATTAAACACTTTTTAGGTCATCACACTCTGACTCTCCCAGTATACACTGTCCTGTTACGTGTCTGAGGATTGAATGTTTTAAAGCAAAAAAGGGTGCATTGTTTGCTTTTTTATGGTTTTATTTGAAAATATGGGTCAGATAACACAGATTTCTGGGCTCAGGGGAGGGGGGTGAAAATGAAATATTGAACAGACGGGCTATCTTCTATGTACAATATTGAAGCAAGAGCCAACCAGCTGGACAGTTTCCAGACTTTATGAAAAAGCAGAAGGTGCGATGAATCCCTCCAGCATGAGGCTCTTTTAGTAAACAATGTTGTCATGGCATGCTGTCTACATTTGGCAACAGAAATTTACCCTGAGTTATTTTTCACACACATTTGAATTAAATTAAGGAATAAAGTTACTTTGTGTAATCTAATGTGTAATCTAATGTTCCACAGGGCCACAAAATAGTGCAGTTTCTTGCAACCTGACTGCATATTTTTAATTAGTAATTTTTTATCAGTCATTACAATTCCGTGATAAAATGTCTCTGTGAATGTATTTATGCTTTATGAAGATTATTCGTGTGTTTATGTGCTATATATGTGCGAGGTTGTACACACACTCGTGTATACTCCTGGCACAAGCCTCAGCTCACGTGTAGCGTGTGCGTGTGGATTTCATTTGGAATCGTTGTGATTTAAGGCAGTCCTTGGCTGCGCTCCATCGCTATTGCAGACATCAGCAGCCCCAGCCAGCTAGCTGAGAGGGATGGGATTAGAGGTGGGGAAGGGTGCAGATGGAGAGCAAGAAAGACAGAAAGTTAAAGGTGGGTAGGAATGGAAGAATAGACTAGTGACATGATGGAGAGGTTAGCAGGGACATGGATGGATGGAGAAATGAGAGAACAGAGAGACAGATATAGGAAGAGGCTGAAATAGTAAAGAGTGATGGGCCGAGCTGCAGGTGGCCAAAGAGAATACAAGTACAGCTTGGCCAGAAACAGAAAAGCACATTTTATATCAAATACAGACAGAAACAGTAAAAAATGGTATGATTTATGTGCAATTACAAAGTGTGCTGATGATGGTGCTATCTGCTCTACTACATGCTGACTGTTACACACAAATCAGACCATATAAAGAAAGGAATAGTTCAACATTTACTGAAATACCATAGCCTACACTTATTTGTATCAGTCTCACTGTCTGTGCAGTAAACATGTAGCTGGAGCCACTTAGCCGAGCTTAGCGCGAACACTGTGACACCATCATGTGACAGGTTGTGTAGTTGGAGACAGCAATGAGCCGGCTAAGTGCCCAGCAGGAAGCCAATGGTTGGGCTGTCTCAGGAGAAACGCCGATATTAGCATAACCCTGCATGGATCTCTGCTACAGGTAGCTCAAGGGAAGAGAAGAGGGAGGAAGAGGAGCACACTGCTGGAAATTATGTGGAACGTGGATGCAATGATCACACGTCTAGATAGATAGATTTCACAAAGACACTGTAATGTAACATCATCTCCCTCAGACTTGACTTGAAAATCTAAATGTTGTTGTCAAGCCACAGATGAAAATATAACGTTGTTTCAAAGCCATAAGCTGCTGGCTTCCTCCTCCCACCCTGCAATTGAAGCTCCAGTCGTATTCATGGTGGCTTGACAGCCACACACAACAGACATGGTAATGGTTGGGTACATACCGACACAAAATAGAAATGTATACAGACTCACAATGAGACCGCAGGCTTTCAGTGAACCACAACATAAAGATCATCATTTAGACTCCCTGCCTTCCCCTCCACAGGAAACTGCAGACACTGATTATAGGCTGTTTGTTTGTGTGTGAGACGAGAAGATATGTCGATATAGAGAGATCTATAGATTACATCTCTGGGGTTAACACATTTTACGACCTGATCTCCATCAATTCCCATATCACCAAAATCCCATAATTCCCTATAATGCAAGTGGATTGCATCCTTTATTACACCCTTCCAGTCTGGAAGCACAGCCGGGTCTGAAAAGTGAAGCCATTGAGGAACTGAAGTTTATGAGGAATAACATACTTCTCATTTGATTTATAACCTCAGTAAACATTGTAAACATGGATTTATTGACCCAATTGGTAGTTTCAAGTCTTCATAAACACAGTATGATGTTAATTTAGTAAATTACGGTTCCATTTAGAGTAAAATAGACTATAAAGCACGGGATGCTTTGCGGCGTTGCTAAGTTGTGATTCACAGGTCACTTCTACAGTGTTGTCCTGTCTTGATGGTTTTCTGTTTTTATTTTTTATTTTTTGTGTGTGTGTGTCATTAATCCTTGCACAGTGTGTGTTCAGTCGATGGGCGTTAATTGTAACATTGTAATGTTACAATACAATGTTAGTTGGTCCCTTCAAAATTTTTTATTCGTTGTTGGGTTGCTTAGCTCCATGCTCTTGTGCCACTTCTGGTTGCAAAAAAACAAGACGGCGGAAGCCAAAATGTAGTCAAGGCTTCAAAACTAATTGGTGGCATCACTGTGATTATATATACTTCCTATATGCATTAAAGTAAATATCCACATCAAGCTCCCCAGACGCAAAGACTGATATGTTCTGATCAATGTGCAAAATTAACTCATTCCCCTTTAACTCGTTGAGTGCCAGCCATTTTTTAAAATTGAAAGTGCCCTTTTGCCCATTTTTCAGTCATATTTCTAGTCCCACAGAATATTTTGTACTACTGTACATCTCTGAAAACACAGAGAAGCTCAAATGAAAGAAGATTCGCGCTATTTCATCATGAAAAAAAAAAAAAATGTTTTTACCCTTGTTCCATTCTTGTTTTATCTGGAGAACAGTAGAGGCCACTTTCACCAAAATCACCACTATTCGAACAGAATCCATTTATTTTGCTCTCTAATTATGATCATCTCCGTTTCCTGCTTTGATCTCCATGGCGTATATTAACCGTTTGACACTTTGACGGCGTAACTCGTCAATGGCACTCAAAGAGTTAATATAACGATATACAGTACTTACTACCAATACTACCAATAATACTACAGTACTTACTACAGTACTACCAATACTTACCACCCTGGTAAGTATTGCTGCCTGTGGAAAGTTTGTATCTTGGCTCTGGTCTTTTTGTGTGGAGTATCCTGTATATGTTCTCTTTTTCTTTGCAAATCGATGTCATCAATAACTTGAAAGTGTTTTCATGAGCACAAAATAAAGTGGTTTCATAAGCAGCCCTTTACAATAACACTGTATGCAGACAATAGTACAAGCAACGGAAGAGCCTGCGTTAATGGTCATTATTGGTCCTCTGTGCTATCATACTGAAACAGGTTTATTAGAATTTACCACCGGAGTTATTGAGCAGGGGATGAGCCTTCTGTTTGTGTCCTCCAAAATGGTAACATCACCTATCCAGCATGGTTCCCTTGAGAAACATGCAGCGCTCAGAAAAAGGTAGAGAGTGCCTATAAATTACAGGAGTGGGGAGCGGGGAGAATATCTTTGCTTAACTCACTTATTTTCAGGGTAAGTGCAGAAAAGACTGTGTTTATGAAATTGTATTGTTACAGGTTTAATCAACTATTTTCAATGAGCCTGTTTATTCTGAGGTATTTACATGAGACACGTTTATTAGTTACTTACGCATATTCTGATAAATAGTGAAACAAAAAGATGCGTGTAAACACAGCTGTGGCAAACTGCACTTTTGTTCACATTCTTGGTCTCTCTGGCACAATTATAGAAGGTATGTGTGGCGTTCTTCCACTCTTATTGCTCTTTAATTTGGATCTTCTAAACAAGGACTGAATGAACAGCTATTACGGTTGTACAAATCAAAATGACGTAATTTAAAACTAAATGAAATTAACTAACTAAATAAAACTTCATGTTTATGTCAGGATTGAGGATGGTGGAATTCTGCTGTTTTAACCACCCGTCAGAGACGCTGCGTGTTTTTCAAATGATCTCATCTGGAATGAAACTCCTTAAATTAGGTGGCGACATGCTATATGAGTACCAGACAACAGACAGATTTCACTGCCATCCACTGATATCCTGCTCCACTAATAGAAGTTGTACAGAGGGCTGCCACATTCTTGAAACTCAGCTTGAAACATTTATTTCCATCAGTCTGTGATATCTCAGCACCTGGCTGATATTTAAAGTTGACATCTGATGAAGCTGTTGACACATCCAACTTTTGCCGCAGCCTTGGCCCTTTTCTGTACCATACTATTACAATTATGTTGGAATGCAACCATGTGATTGATATATATATATATATGACAGAGTATATAACTATAAAAGCAGACCTCTGCGGCGGGAATTTTTTTTTTTTTTTTTAAAGTTACCCCCGCTGCCAAGGAGGTTATGTTTTCACTGGGGCTTGTTATTTGTATGTTGCAAAGTAACTCAAAAAGTTACCACCAAAAAGTACCACCAACAATTAATCAGTTTTAAGTTAGACCACTTCGGACCAACCCTGAAAATTTTGTCAAAATCCACAACTTTTTGAGTTATTTTTCAAACCAACATGAAATAAATAAACCCCGGTGAAAACGTAACCTCCTAGCCGGAGGTAATAAAGGTTGAACTACTAAAACAGACCTCAAGAGTCTCTGGGAAAACAGCACAGATTTTTACCACTATGTCAGCTGCTAGTTAGCCCAAAGGATAGCATGAGATGGGAATCCCCAGTCAAATATTATCTATGTGAGGCTTGTTGATAAAATGCAGATCCATTTGGTGTAATGAGGTTTGAGAGCCTCAGTCCCTCACTCATAAAGGGACACTGATTTGAGTCAATATTGAGTCAGAGTTTGACTCTGAGAATATAAATCTTGATTGTAGATGTTGTTGCAGCCAAGTGGCTAAGCTGCTAGACTAACAATCCTTTGGGAGGTTTCGCTCTTCTGGTTCAGATTCTGCCGACAAAGAAAGGTTGTTTATTGCTTAGATGTTTGTTCTGAGATGTCTGTTCTGTCTGTCGGAATGCCATCAGCTGCTTTACCCCTGAGACAGTATATTCAATCGGTAGGGCAGCTTCAGCGTTCACTTTTGTTCTTCTGAGAAAGTCGCTGAAACCTGTTGAGAGTTTCTTTGGTGTCATCTAAATTCCTAGGATAGAGATCTATAGCGGCTAATGTCCTGCGTGGGAAAGAGTTAACCTGTGTAATTTAGATTCTGGTGTGTATTTTTTGTCATTATTCTATGAATACCACATTCATTAAAGGAATAGTTGCCATAGTAAGAACTACACTGTACATAACCCTCCGTAAAACCACAACATAATATAACATGTTCAATAGTGAACTTTAGAGGGGCTGGTTGGTGGAGTTTGTTATTTGTGGACAGGGCAGATTTCCAGTTTTCAGTCTTTGTGATGAGCTCATATCCTTATTGTCGTCTAGTGCAATATTTTTTATTTATTAATGTGCATTAATTCATGTCTAATATACACCGTGAAATATTTAATGTAATATGGTACTGTATATATGATGACTATATGACTTTAATACATTGTTTACTATTATCTACAGTCTCTGATTGTTATTTTTGGCCTATCCTCTTTGCTGCTACAACAATGCAAATTTCCCCATTCATGGGACTAATAAAGGATTATCTTGTGTTAAACCATGCTAACTGGCTATAGCTTTACATTAAGCATACTTAAGAGTTGAGCTGTGCGATATGGACAAAATTGTATATCTTGACAGCTAGTTTTATACCCCGATAACGATACATATATACTACATATACTCAACAAAAATATAAACGCATAAACTTTAGATGGTGACTATCATGAAATATGCTCAGATTCTTGATGTATTTGTTTATTGAATGATTTGTTTTGCTCAAACCCAGTGGTCCAGTTTCACATGGCTACTCCTATTGACTATAATTGCAGACTGAGTTTTTCTACTCACGAGAGTCACTGAGCATAGCAGAGTGGTGGTCAAAATGCATGAGCAGTACACAGACACTCCTTACAGTCTGGTCAGTAAGAAGGCACACCAAAATGTGGACTTTTGTCACTTGTCAATATGCCACAGATGTCAGAAATCGTGCCATTGGCATGCTGAATGCTGGGCGTTAGAGCAGTGGCAACACATCTGAATGTGCATCAATCCACTGTCAGCCGCCTCAGGACACCTTTGGGATGTTCTGGATAGGCGTGTCCGTCAATGCTTTCCAGTTCCTCAGAATGTCCTCCAACTTCGAGTGGCTCTGCAGGAGGAATGGGACAACATCCCATAGGTCAAAAGTCACAACCTGATGATGTAAATGTGACAACCTGATGATGTCTATGCGTCGTCGGGGTACTGCTCTGCGCAAAGCTAATGGTGGCCACACTCGTTATTGACATTTGTGAACACGGATTATTAACTCCCCCAGTGTTCTTCCTGCCATTACTCTGGGACTACTGCTTTAAAACTGATGCACTTGCAAATTAAAGCCTGTGTTGATAAAACTGTACTGTTATTTTTGGATATTTACTCTATTTTGTGACATAAAAATAACTTAAAGTTTTTCTTTGTGCGTTCATATTTTTGAGTGTAGTATTTTTTCTGATTCCATTGCACTCTCCTCCATGTGACAAGCGTCCTTATGGGTGATGGAAAAATGCTAGCAAAGCAGTAGTATTACAGCAGTTACATTAGCCTTCATACAATTATGTCTATGCTTCATACAATGAACATGCTTGGAAGTCTTGGATTATCCAGCGGCCATTATGATTAACTGGTATTATTTGTAATTCTCAAATGTTCTCTCTGTTCATTCAGTTCAACGACATACCCTCGCTTGTCTTTGACACTTAGTGGAAGTAAATACAACAGAGGTGTTGGTTTGTGTGAAAAGTGTGAAAGCATTTTTCTTCTTCCTAGCCCTTCACGTCCTTCCCACTAACCATATGTTTGTCCATACAGGACTGAAATAGACCAGCCAAACTACACTAAGAGGACATTTGAAGCAGTGTGCTAAGAATAAGGCACCGTTCCTAATGTGAGGGAACAGGCTCCTAACGCATTTCACAGGAGACCAGAAAAAAGTTGGTGAGGATTTATACATCAGTACCTGAGCACAATGTACCTGTATGATGTACAGTATGAATACATTCTGATGACAAGTGGAAGGTAAGAGTGATTATTTTTAAAAACTCTCATGCCAACGGGATTTCTGAAGTGTTTCAGGAATATAAAAATAAGAAAGTGTGTATCTGTTAACCTGTAATATCAGTTCACATCTGATCTCTCTTCAAATCCCGAGCTGGGCTTCTCCTGCATCTGGAGCACATTTCACAAAAGCATTGCACAACATTTCTCTTAAAAAAGCAGGTCAGGCTCATCAGAGACCATCCACACACACACACACACACACCCCTTCTCTTAGCTCCTCTACCAGTTCAGGTCTCCTTTTCCAGTTACTGATAGGTCAGCAGAGTATGCTCCACTAAAGATAGTAACACACAAATCACCAGCTATATTATTGTCAGAGAGGGTAAATAGGAATAGAGGCTTGTTTCTCATTTTCCTGATTCACAGTAAACACACGTATACACACACACACACGGGAATGCTTAACACGCAATAACCCACAAACACACAAAAACTCACATGCTCTGTCCTTCTCTTTTTCTGACATACTTCCTCTTAGCCAGTCTCACTCTTTCAATTCAATTCAGTGTCTTTATTGACAAAAAATTATGTTGCCAAAGCATCAAATAAACTCTCTCTCTCACTTTACTTTTGTCTGTAAAGGTTGGATTACACAAGGCATATTGTTTTTAAATTGCCACATTGTCATCAACGCCACCAGAGAATTGTGATTGGGAAAGCTATACAGAAGGGTCAAATTGTTATATGCTGTTTAATTTAGAAGGAACAAACAATAACAAATAATAGCAATACAGAAAATGAGGTTCAATGATCCTGGGCTAATAAGCAACATAATTGAAATACATGTTCCTAAATGTTTAACATCATCCAACAACACAAGCCCGATTGATTCTGTGAATTTAGAATAAAAAGCTTCTGACAACGAGCACGACTAAACGATAACAATCCAAATGACAGTCACCACAGATTTACACATTACTTGAATATGATAATGCACATCCATGTGACTGCTGTGGAAACATACATAGTAGTAGTAGTGCATGGAGCTGTAGCTGTAGCATGCACGTCGCCAGGCTGATTTGGACAGAACATAAATTTAAAAATGTGTTCTTATGCGAATGTTCCTATTAATAAGCTAAATATCCTTTGAGTTTATATCTTTGAAAACTCTTTGTAAAATATGGTGGCTGTGATAAGTCTATATTTCTATTTTATTCCCCAAATCTTTAATGTAGCTTCATTAAATTATGTTTAAAATATATTTCAAAATACCTATTATATTGATACCCTGAGTAAGGGGAAGGCCTAAATGCCTACAACACACATCCACGCTTGGAAGGGAAAAACGTGCCAGCGTGTGTGTGAGTCAGATCTCATCACTGATATCACTGTCAATTTGCCTTTCTCACATGATGTCAGTCATGACAGTTTGTGTGGAGCAGCTGTGTATCATGTGATAAAGGGATAAAACATACCTAGCCATCGCTGGATCTGCTAGTCTGTCGCATGAAAGTCACTGCTGTCGACTCGCTGTAGTCGAAGCTTCATCAGAAAGGCCTCTGTCACATATATGTATGGATTTTCAGTCAAACATCTTCAGCTTGTTGTCTTAATTTCTCCCAATAACCTTGTTTCTCTTGTGAGTGTAGTCGGTGACTCAGTAAACATGGCACCTGCTACCACATCAATCTTTTCATCAGCTACACCCATCAGATTTTGGGAACACATATTTCACCACCTCCCCCGCTTTGTCTCTGTTCACTCTGTGCCCTCTGTCATGAGCCTCGGCGCTTTCTTGCCGTTCGTTCGTTTGCTGTCGCTGTCTCTCAAACGACAAGCTGCGCCAAGTGTAAGTGATTCAGCTGACTCACAAGCAGTGTGGGTTGCCAACTACCGCCCTCCTCACTCCGACACACACAGAAAAGATGGACGAATTGCATACCATTTTAGATTAGCAATCACTCAGTATGAAACAAGTCAAAGGATTTATACAAATATACAACACGCTCAGTGAAAAAGTCCCTGTTTCCACTCTCTATGCATCTGTTTTCCTACTGAAACTGCTGTCTGGCAGAAAAAAAAGGCCACAAATTAATAATTTGCTCCCCAGAGAGCACCAGACTGAGTCACTCCTCCAATTACAAACAGTGGAAAGTAAACACAGGCGCACATAAAGGTAGGCAGAGAGCTCCCCTGGGGTAAACTACTGCCCCTTTTTTACACAAAGACACACACACAAGAACACACATCCAATCCCTGCACTCATGCCATATTATAGAGACCCACTTCTGCCACTGAGAAACAGGGTCACCTTGCAAGTTTTCTACTTCCTGTCTTGCAGCAATTAAAGCTGTCTTATTTTGCAAAACAGTGCATTTTTTTAATGGCTTAGATAGTTTCTCAGGGCGTTCCCAGTGTGTAAATAGTGGTTATAAAGACCGGTGTGTAATATGTAGTGTTATGATAAATACATACCAGGGGAAATGAAGAGTGTGCATGCTGTACTTATTTGATGCCCTGGTATCAAGTACAGATGTAGCCATGGGACACTGGTCGCTAGGCCTCATTAGCTCTAAGGGACAAGGTTGTCTCACACACACGCGTGGTACGTCACATGGATTGTGTGTGTGTGCGTGTGTGAGAGAGAGAGAGAGAGAGAGAGGTACTGAAGGTGGACATTAATCATCTGTGTTGTGCAGAAGCGGTCATTTAGTCTGAGGTGACCCAAGGTTATCTGGGCCTCTCTGGTAGGCCTACCTCAGCCACACACACACACACACACACACACAAGCACTTGGCTTTATTGCCTTTAAATTATATGGTCACATTCATTATACGTATTTATAGTTAGTAATGTTATGCAATACATATGAACTATGAATATGACCTTGACTGTGATACCTGATATATGCCTATTACCTGTTGTGTTAACATGCATGCTTGTTTACATGATAATGTCAAAGATTTTTACTACAGTAGAGTCCATTTTATTTATTGTTTTGTTTGTATGTCTTTATTTAGTCATTTATTTTGATTATTTATTTAGAATAATGTTATATTGTATTCCCATTCCAATTCCAGTGTCTGGAGTCTGCTGATTATATTATTGTAATCATTTCCGAGACAACATATCGTCCAACTAAAGTAGTTTTTGTCTTAATTAAGTGAAATATAATAAAATACAGAGGAGCTAGAGGTACGGTAGAGGCGGTCATATTGAGTGAAATAATCAGACTCACTTACTCAAACAGGGAGCTTCTGTCTTGTTTACCATTTAACATGCATCTCTATGAATCACAGCATATTTCATTGTTTTATGTTCTTCTTAATTTATAACCAACACTAGGAAAAGACAGAAAAGACATAGTCAGAAGTCAAGTGGAAAGTAATTTCAATCTCATACTTTACAGATGTTTTCATACTGTATATGCAGGCCCAGATGAGACCACAAATTACAAACTCTGTGCACTTAACCATCCAGACTCCGACAACCCACAAACTGGCACCATCGCGTCCATACCAGCCCTAAACTTCACCACCTCGATCCACCCTGACCTCCACCACTCCCCCATCCCCAAATGGCCACCCTACCCTCTAGGGTTTATAATCAGAGTTGCCGAGCTAAGCAGAGTGAAAGCACAGGAAAGACAGTGGGGGCCGGTGCTTGTCCCCCATTCAGCGCAGTCAGAGGGCCAGCCTGGGCCCCGAAAGCTCAGATTACATCCCACATAATGAGAGGCCTGGCTCAGCAGGCTCTGCCTCGCTTTCTCTTTCCCACACACACACACACACACACACACACACAGACCCGCTGTGGCATTATTGCTGAAGTCCTGTTCTGCTCTGTTCTTCTCTCTGGTTACTACATTGACAACTGCCAGCACAGCTGCTTTGCATGTCACTGCATGGGAAACAGACTCAAACCTGGCGTGTTTTTGATAGTGTGAGCCTGGCACTTAGCACTCAGGCCGAGGCCACGCCAATGTGGATAAACTGCAAACTGCATCTTTTGTTTTCCACTCAATCTGTACTAAGCCAGCATTTTCCACTTGTAATGAACAAAGCTTTTCAAAAATGCTTTCTCTGTTGCTTATTTTTTTATCTTAATAAACCAATAACACAATGCAGATGTTGATGCAGAGTCTTCCATAATGTTGACTGGTCTGTAGTCAGCTGACACCCATTTAGCAAGCGCTGTAGTTAACTTTTTCCACTCAGTTTCATCCTCAAGTCTGTGCAGACTTGCTCACTGCTAAATAATGCTTTGCCTGTTAGCACTCGTCATATTAGTTGCACTAGCATTATTAGCTTCTGTGACATTTACACAGGGTAAGCAGTAGGAAAGTTTCAGGTAAGGGTGCTTTAAGGCAACAAAATAGCAGCATGTGATTAATGTGTTGTTTTTTTTTGTTTTTTTTTAATAATGTGTTATGCTTTGACTGTAATCTTGTCTTGATTAACAGTCCTTGTTATCACTTATTGTTAGTTAATTGATCCTGAGTGTCTGTCCCAGATTTGTAGTAGATGACAAATTAAAGTAGATTACTTCCTACTGGTGGTGTTACAGCATAATAGAGGTCCTCTGAAGATCATGAATTTATGTACAAATTTTCATATCAGCTCATCTCATTTCATTACATACTGGAACAAATGACCTACAGACCAACACTGCCATCCATGGATAATTAACTTCTATTAAATTAGACCCCATAGATAGTAGTTGAGTTTGTTTTATACATTAAAATCAGAGTGAAACAACAATACAACACAAACTACAGTGAGCAGTTTGTCTTCTTTGAGACCTGGGGTGGCGAGGTCCTTACAAAACCTACTGAAGCACGGCCTTTTCTGGAAGCTCGGTGTGTGGAGTGTTGTGACAAAGTCTGGCTCCTTCACAAACACACACAGATTCATTCAGCACACAGCTCACAGCCTTCTCGCTCACATATCGTGTGGGCCGACACTGCTTTTATTGCTCCATGTTTTCGCAGCACCAAGGCCATTAGCATTGTGAGAGTGTCTTGATGTGATGTGCCGATGTGTGTGCCGAGTGGCACAAGCTTATGTTTGTAACTAGAAAAATATTACATCCCGGTGAATGTCTTTTTTTTTTTCCCCAAAGTGTCCACCTCTGTAGTAGTGTGTGTGTGTGTGTGTGTGCGTGTGTGTGTGTGTGTGTGTGTGTGTGTCATAAAGGAGTGAATGAGGTCACAGACTTTTGCTACAAAGGCTCCCAGCCCAAGCCCTGCTAGAGTACAAGCAGCCTTTGTAAAGGCCATGTTTGGACTGCTCTGTGCTGCATTACAATAGATCTGGGAGAGGGGGGGAGGGAGAGAGAGAGAGAGAGAGAGAGAGACAGAGACAGAGAGAGCAAGGAAGAGAGCGAGAGGCTCAAACAACTTGTATTGATTAGCAAGGTTCCACCTACAATGCCCCTTTTCCTGCTGCTGACAGGAAAGCAACAGCACCTAAAGGAGATCTCAGTCCTTTGAAAAGTCTTTTCTATTAAGTCCACATAATGTGACATGCCTTCCACAGCTTTTCAAGCCCCAGGGTTGCATATCTCATCCCTTGTTTTCACTGCGTACTCTTATTTATTTCATTTTGAGGTTACACGTGTTTCTGTACGTCTCTTGTCGTTCCGTTACATGTGACAGGCGGCACGGTGGTGTAGTGGTTAGCACTTTCGCCTCACAGCAAGAAGGTACCGCGTTTGAATCCCGGGCCCAGGGCCTTTCTGTGTGGAGTTTGCATGTTCTCCCCATGTCTGCGTGGGTTCTCTCCGGGTACTCCGGCTTCCTCCCACCATCTAAAAACATGCATGGGGATTAGGTTAATTGGCTAATTTAAATTGACCGTAGGTGTGAATGTGAGTGTGAGTTGTTGTCTGTCTCTGTGTCCTGCGATGAGGTGGAGACTTGTCCAGGGTGTACCCTGCCTTTCACCCTAAGACAGCTGGGATAGGCTGTCTTAGGGCTGCCCCCCCACCCCCGCGACCCTATGAGGATACACGGTAGATAACGGATGGATGGATGAAAATGTGACCAAATCTGCTGGGTCAAAAATATATATAAAGCAACATGAATTAGCAATTTTGGTGACTTAGAAAGTTGTGTCAATGAAATGAGCTTCATAGCATGGTCTCTTATCTTCTTGTGAGTGATCATGAGTGACTACAGCTGGTGACTTCTCTGAGGCCATTTAAATAGGGCTCATTGGATACAAACATCCACAAACACTACAATGGGAAAGTCAAAGGAGCTCAGCACAGATCTGAAAAAGCGAATCAGTGACTTGAACAAGTCAGGAAAGTCACTTGGATCCATTTCAAAGCAGCTGCAGGTCCCAAGAGCAACAGTGCAAACAATTGTTTGTAAGTATAAAGTGCATGGCACTGTTTTATCACTGCCACGAACAGGAAGAAAATGCAAGCTATCACCTGCTGCTAAGAGAAAATTGGTCAGGAGGGTTTAGAGTCAACTGAGAACCACCAAAAAGCAGATCTGTCAAGAATTAGAAGCTGCTGGAACACAGGTGTCAATGTCCACAGGCAACATGTTTTGCATCACTGAGAGGCTGCCGTGCAAGGAGGAAGCCCTTGCTCCAAAAGCGTCACCTTAAGGCTCGACTGACGTTTGCTGTTGATCGCATTGACAAAGATAAGACTTTCTGGAGGAAAGTTCTGTGGTCAGACGAAAAAAAAATCCAGCTGTTTATCCACAATGCCCAGCAATATGTTTGGAGGAGAAAAGGTGAAGCCTTTAACACCATGCCTACCATCAAGCATGGTGATGGTAGTATTATGCTGTGGGGCTGTTTTGCTGCCAATGGAACTGGTGCTTTACAGAGAGTAAATGGGATAATGAAGAAGAAGGATTACCTTCAAATTCTTTAAGATAACCTAAAATCATCAGCCCAAATGTTGGGTCTTGGGTGCACTTGGGTGTTCTAACAGGACAATGACCCCAAACACACATCAAAAGTGGTAATGGAATGGCTAAATCAGGCTAGAATTAAGGTTTTAGAATGGTCTTCCCAAAGTCCTGACTTAAACCCCATTGAGAACATGTGGACAATGTTGAAGAAACAAGTCCATGTCAGAAAGCAACAAATTTAACTGAACTGCACCAATTCTGTCAAGAGGAGTGGTCAAAGATTCAACCAGAAGCTTGTGGACGGCTACCAAAAGTGCCTAACTGAAGTGAAAATGGCACAAGGGCCATGTAACCAAATATTAGCATTACTGTATGTATATTTTTGACTCAGCAGATTTGGTCACATTTTCAGTTGACCCATAATAAAGTTATAAAAGAACCAAACTTCATGAATGTTTTTTGTGACAAAGAAGTATCTGTTCCAATCACACACACACACACACACACACACACGTGTGTGTATATATATATATATATATATATATATATAGGTGTGTGCCTGTCTTGTCTTGCCCATGAGTCAGACTTCGTACAGCATAATTCTGCCAGTGAGTATGTATGACAAAAAAAGCCTAGTTGGAGGTGTGTCGGGGAGGTGTTTTGAAGGTAGCAGGAGCATATTAACCCCAGGTTGAAGGACATGAGTGTGTGTGAGCATTGCTGTGAGGATCAGATGAGATAATCTTTTGGAGATTGTGGATATTGTTGTACTTTTTGTGTGTTTATGCGTGTGCATGTATGCGTATCCTCTTATGTAGAGGATACGCATACATGCATTCACTTACATGTGCATTCACTTGCATAACAAGTATCCTATGAGTGTGTGTGTGGTGATAAAGGTTAGCCACCCCTCTCTCTGTCAGTTTTAAGAAGAGTCTGATAGGCAGACTGACTCACCAGCCCAATAATACATGCTGCACCTGTCACTATGGGCCTCACCACAAATGGCTGGGAATAAAGGTGCGAGAGTATTCCTGCTGATTAACTGAGTCATTCTCACATAACGCAGAATGTGTTACGTAGTTTAAGATCAGCAAACAAAGGTGTTTGTGGCTATTCAAAAGACATAACTAATGGCAAACATTGTGAGGTCAAGCAAACCTGTAGATGACACAGTCCAACATGCTTTCTCTTGCTGTTTCCGTGAAAGAATCTTTATATTTATGTGTCAAAAACAAGGACAATGTAAATAATCAAAATGACATTAACGCCTTACAGAGGCTTTTGACTGAAATCTGCTAATAACTGTTAAAACTTAAAAACGAATGTGTGTGTATATGTACAGTATGTGGACTGTTACAAGACACAAGTTGACTGCTTGGAGAAACACTGTCATGGCTTGTCAAGTCATTTTTGTCTTGGTGGACATTATCAATAAAGTCCATTCAAAGCAAGTATTTGACCCTCTCTGAATATCACCTACCAAGCTAAAACGAAACAGCAAATCTTTCATCTCCAGTTCCATCCCATGAGGCAATATCCTGAGCAGATGAGCCTTCAAGTGGGATAACCGTAGTCTCGGCATGTGTTTGTGCATGTTTCTCTATGCCTGTTTGTTTGACACAGTGAGAAGTGGAAGCTCTGGCAGACGACACCAAAAGCCATCTGCTTCAGGGTGTTCATCAAAAACACAAATCACAAAGACAAGATTTAAGTAAGTCTTAACACCTTTAACAGCATATTGTTACTTCCTTGTTGTTGCTCACTCTTTTCTTCTTACTTTTAACTGCCCGCCCGCTACCGCTGCAAACCAACACCCAGGTGATTGAATGCCACCATTTTTGCACGTCACAGTTGACTGTAGCTGGAGGTAGAAACTAACGGCTGCTCAGGAAGAAGACTTAGGCTCTGAACACACATTAAAAAAAGATATTACAACTGAAGAACGCCATATGGGAGGAGAGGAACACACGCAACCCATTTTCATAGTCAAAGGAAGAATCGTGTAAGCCAGAAAGCCTGGCGGAAAGTTGTTTCTATTGGGCCATTTCATCAAAATGCAATAAATGATGGTGGAATATGCAATATAAATGAGATTCTTTCATTTATTGGTACGAGCAGAGAATGAGAGCAGCATGTAAACACAAACTGTGCGGCATGACGTCACTGCAGATACATGTTATTGATGAAAGATTTCTCATCCCTTCATGAATTAATCCACATATTCATTCCTCCTCAAACTGGATCTACCGTTGTCATGGCAACAGATCAGGCATAGCCTGATTCCCCCTTCTGGTCTACTCAAACAGCCCATTAGCGATCACTAGACAGGTGCTGTTCACTTTGGGACATCATTAAGAACTGTCAACCTGACTCTGTCCCCCAGTGGCACAGAACTACACTTTCTATTGGTCTTAGCCTTATTGTTTTAGTGCAGTATGTATTTTTTTCCCTGAGTCTCTCTCAGCCCACACTCATGCAGCTTGTGTCTTGGTGCAGAACTTGCAGAGGTCAGAGGTCAAGATTCATGTGATTTGGGCATTTACACACTGACACGCTGCCTAAGCTGCTCAAGACGAAAGCATGACATCATGGGATCTGCCTCACATACGCACTAAGACACAAGCCTTGATTAGACGTGAGCTGCACGTGAGGATTTTGGCTGTGGCCAGCTTAGAGGCATTTGCCTTGCAGGGCAACACACATATATGTAAACACACATAAGCCTCACAAACGGTCATCTGTGGAAAGCCTCATTTATCCTCCCTTTTACCTGTTGATTATTAATCATGAGTTCTCCAAACAAATCTGAAAGGACAAATTATTGGCCCGTGCAGCCTGGCTTCCCTTAACAGAGCTGCTTTTATGTTCAAACAAGTCCTCTGCTCTCTTTCTGTGAGAAATATTTTTGACTCGTATGGTAATACTGCAAAGGGAAAAACAGGTTTATGCCTTTCCTGCCATTCAAACGGAGAGGGATCCTTTCCATAACAAATGATAAAAGCATCTATTAATATTCATACTCTCTCATGGCGGAGAGGCACAAACTGTGGAGAAAAGGGACCTGACTGCAATCCAAAAATAGTCTGTGACTTCTATCTCGTTCTCTGTCTGTGACAGGCCCAGGCATTTCCTTCCATTTTAAGTGGCGAACTCTTATGTAATGCTTCTCTAGAAATACAGTCAGACGCCCAGGCCTTGTGATATGCATGTGTGTTGAAAAGGAGCAACCATGTTTTCCAAGTACCTCGATATTATCTGTGAACTGCAGCTCAATGTAGTGTTAATACCCAGGAGAACCCTCATTTCTGAGATGAACCAAAGGTCACACAGTAATCAACAATGCTCCACTCATCACAAGATTGTGTGAGCTAGAAAGCAGTCGCTGATTCTGAACAGATTGCAAACTGCGTGCATTCCATAGATCTTCAACAGATCTATTTTTTGTAATAGTCTTAAGGAGACGATGACTGACCAAGGAAACTATCTGAGGCGCCTATTTCTACTACACCATTCCTCCATGTGCTATAGGGTCCCAGTGAGTGACTTCTTACGTAAGAGGCAACATTACTCAGATGCTATAAAAGCTAACATGATAACAAACATGGGATGAATGCAGGTTAACTTCCCCCTTCATCCCACTCCAGAGGATTTTGTGTTGAAAGTGAAGATTATTTTGAAAGTACCAAAAACAGATGTTCTTTTGCTGGAACGGCTCTAAAGACAGATTGTCCACTACCTGCTCAGCATGAAATGAGAGACAGCAACTGACTAGCTGGTGACTATAATAACTAATTGGTCGATAAGATATATGCTGCCTGTATTGCTCTCTTACCCTATCACCACTCCTGAGGTACAGTGTTTGTGCTCTATAAAGAGCAAGTGACCTAACTTATCAAACTTGTTCTGCCTTCAACTTGTTTATGATGGATAGTAGTCTAGTACTCCCTCCAGTGTCTGCACAGCTCTATAGCATGTCAGCAGAGATGAGCATTTGTTGGCTCCTCTACAGCCACAGCAACAGGGGCTGTGAAGTCATTGTGGCCATAAGCAGAAAGAGTGCTATTTACAGAGACTGAAAGGCCATGTGGTCTGTGTCAATGAGGAAAGGCCTGGTATATTTTCAATGTGAACACAAACTAGCACGTCTGGCCTGATTTTTTTTATTTATATGTACTGTATGGATGGGTGACTGCAAAGTGACAATATTGAGCTATATCGGATGTACAATGTAACGGTACATTATAAAAATAATAATAATAATAATGCTATATAAGTATGTATTGTTCAAAGTCAACATTAAACCTGATGCTTTCATGGTTTAAATATACATATCATAAGCCATCTAGTGAATGGACTGTAACATGACATTGACAGTTTAATTGTTAATTGTAGAGTACTGACAGGAATTTTATTATGTTTTAACTGTGAACATTAGAATAAGTTTTGTAACCAATAATTAAGTAGAACATCTACGACTAAACTATTTTTGTTTGTATTTTGAGATCGTTCACAAACTCAAAACTCAGTCATGTGTACAGTAACAAAAAGAGAAGAGAATGGAAGGATTACTTTGCATTAAGATATATAAGGATAATGCAGGGGAGCTGTTTGATCCTCAATGAGTATGGTTGTATGAATATACGTGAATAAAATAGGTGACAATACATCCATGTAATTTTAGTCAATTATAAGTTATTCTTGAAGACTTTTATATAGACGTATCAACACTTTTGTAATGAGATATTACCAGAACATGCACATACTTAGAGCCAAGAAGAGCTGAAACAGTGAACAAATGGATGTGGGAAGCACACTGGGATGGTTTGAAGTGCCGTTCACACACTTGAGGAAACTATTGACAGGAAGCCTATTCATGCAAGTGATGATGGCTAAGGAAGAAAATATTTCAACATAAATTCTTGGAACACTGCCAGCAAGCATATTTCAGTAGATGTCAGTACTAACTAAAGCATTGAGCCTAACTCTGCAAAAGCACTATTGATAACGCAGCTTGGTTATCAGGTCCAGAGCATTTAGTACCAATAGGTCACTGAGGAACAGTCCCACTGAGCCTAATTACAGCGAGATGTCAGACTCCCCTCCTGGTGTGAGTAAATATTGTTTGGTGTGTGTGTGTGTGTGTGTGTGTGTGTGTGCGCTGAGTCTTTCTGTTATGCCATCAACAACAACAGGACAAGGTGCAGCATCACGCTTCGTGTTCACACGCCACTCACACAAATGCACACACACATACAGTATACAAGATGTATTCATTTCACCACAGGGGCCACAGTCAGAACTGCAGGTCACATGACCCAAAGCCTCTTTTTTCAATAACACACAGCAATTACATGAAAAATGCAATCATGTAACAATAAATGTATTTAATTACTAATTACTTTACTTTTGTTACTAAGCCCAGTCGCTGGGCCCCAGCGCCACCAAATGTGCCTTCAAAACCTCCCGAAATAACCCAGTGCCAAACAGCAAAACCTATCCAGTCAAACAATCTAGAAAAATGATTATTAAGAATGTTTTTTGACTGTGGCAGCTACAATCCACACAGCCAAGGAGAGCCCACCTGAAAACTGCTCTGAACAGGGAGATGGCTGAGCTGGCCATAGTATTACAGAGTTAACAGCAATACGGTGGTGTGGCACCAAATATCAGGCCAGTGGGACACACACACACCTTCAACTGCTTGATCGAGTATTTTAAGTATTGTTATCTGTGTCACTTTAAGGGTACTAGTAAAGTTAACAAGGCATTGTGATTTAACAAGCAGCCAGCCTACAGTTTTCTTACTTAACATTAGCCGCAGTGACTGCATGATTCTCACAGTTGAGGTCCAGACTCACTACATATACACTACATCACCTACATATAAAAAGAAAAACAAACTTTGCCGACCACTGCGTTGCCTCACATTATCTGTGTCTTGGCCAAAAAGTTGCACTCAAACACACCACAGAGACTTCAGATATTCAAGTGTCTGTGAGCCATGTTTCAGATGGCTCTATGGAAGGGGGGGACATGTCCCCCTCAGATTCATAGTGACACTGATCCATCCTCCCCAACATAAGGAGACAAACATTGCTGGTAAAACAGTGTTTTAATGTCATTGCAGCAGCATTGGGAGCCAGGCGTTTGTGTGTTTGGCCTACTGGTGCATTCCAGTTGTACGTGGATGTCGGAATTTACGAGCTCCAAGTCAGAATTTAAATCAGAACCCCCCACAAACACAAAAACAACTTAAGCACTAGGCTACCATACATCAAACGTCTGTTAACAAATGAGATGATTAGTATGAGCTCATATGAGAGTGTGAGAAGGTCATCTCTCTCTCTCTCTCTCTCCCCCTCCCACCCTCCCTCATCTAGTTGCAGGTAATTCAGATCAGTCACACCGACAGCAGACTAGACATGTATTTCTCCCACTCCTGGTGGAGACTGATTCTGCTGGGTCACTCACAGTAGAGCAACTGTCCTCGTCCCAAAACAGGAACAATGTGAAATCCCTGAGTGACTCTGATGTTGGTTTGGGATTAGAACATTTTGTCCCAAGCATCCCTTTATCCCCACCCCCTCCCTCTCTCTCTGTGTCTCTTTATCGGCCGCTCTCTGCTCTCTCTCCCATGCTGTGTCACTTCTGTTTGGATTTATATTTGCTGTTGTGTCTCTGTGTATCGTTTTCATATATGGAGAAACTTCCACTGAAACTGGTCTCACAGAGTGCAACAATTCTGTATCTGCTAGCTCTGAATTTCTGCATAAATTCAAACAGATTTGTCCACACAGAGAGGAAACGGACAAGGAGAGTGTGTGCGAGTGTGTCTATGACATGAATCAACACCAGGCTGGTGGTGTGACATCTCATTAAAGAGACTGCCTGCACACATTGGCAGCACATCTCCATTTCACAAACTGAAAGCCTCAGGCATAGTTTGGGAGAGAAAGAGGTACTTTAAATGCATTGTTTTATTGAATGCATACAGGACCCTGGTGTTTCTGCATTAGGATCTGTGCATAAGTACATTTTACTGTCTGTGTATGTGGCACATACGCATATAATGGAACTGAAGTAGCTACTTTATGATGATGGTTTATTTTATTTGGATTCAGTTCAATCTCAGGATCCCTCTGCTTTGATTCTGTGCTGGTTATCAGTGATTTGCATTCATGTCATCATTTTTGATTTTCGCATTTGTGATTAGTTACATGTCATGGGACATAATTACAAGCATTAGTATTTAGCGTAATAGTCCCTCTATATTTGATAATTAGAGGGCTCAGGTTTGTTCTGTGCACCATGCCATGTCTAAATCTCACAGATTAAATTTCTATTTTTGGACACTAACATGATTATTATTCATGCTAAATAAACTGCATAGATATTTTAAGAAAATCATCTGCCTGGCTGTAAAGAAAGACATGAAATACAAACAAATGAATCTTTTTGTCTACAGAAAATGAACTGCATTTTTCAGAGAGACCCCCATCCGTTGCTGTTCAAATACGAATATGTTACTTATTTATTACTGATGTAGGTCTGTATTAAAGTTCTGTCTAAGCATTAAAATTCCAATTATAGCAATGCTAACAATGATATTTAAGTGCCTATAGTGAAATATATCAGACATTTCCATTTAAATCTATCTATCTATCTATCTATCTATCATAAAGTAAGTGAGGATACAACAGAGAGATGTAAGAGGTATCCGTGTCCTAGTTTCCCCCTACATTGAGCAGGTACTATTTTTAGAAAGCAGAAAGATAAGGGGGAAAAAAGAATCCCCTGGAGTCGACAGCAGCAGTTTTATGTTCTGGACAATTTACACCCTCCTTATGCTACGATGACCTTTCTGCCTTCATCATTCACTCATCCCAGCCCCCTCATACCCTCTGCTCCTCTATATCCTCCCTCTGTCCTCTTCTCCTTACATTTCTAACGCCCCTCTCCTTCCTCCTTACTACTCCAAACACTTTTATCTGTTCTCCTCTTTCATATATATCCAGTTTTCCTCTCGCACCATGTCTCCCACTGCTCCTCTTTTGTGAGCACACACTGCCATGTTGTCAATCAGTCATTTGCAAACATGTCGACCTTACGTTTACCACACACCTTCCTTCACCTGCCTTAAATAATAAGCAAGTGAGAGTACATTGCTGCAATTGCCAATATGTGTATGACATTTAAATGAGGAAATCCAGTTTGTAGTGTTCATGTGCACTTGTACGTTTAACAATGTAATGTCAAAAAAAAGTTTGTCCAGAAAGGAATGTCCTCTGTGTGACTATAAAAGAAATCCTTCCTCTCCTGCCAGCAACATTAATCCTCCGCACTGACGCACTCACTGTGTCAGTGTGTGCACAGGCATGCATAGATTTATAGAGTATGTGAATGTATAGTGTTCTGGTAGTCCACATTTTATCTTGGTAATTGATGACTTTCTGTCTTTCTGTCCCCCCTCTGTACCCTTTCCATCTGGCAAATTTGCAGTCTAACCCTGAGAGCTGCTTTTGACACGAAGTACAAGTGTGTGTGTGTGTGTGTGTGTGTGTGTGTGTGTGTGGTTGCACAGTTCAACTTGCACACATCCAGTGCATCAGGCACAATCTACCTTCCCATCTGGCTCATCGCTTGTGGAGGCATTCATCAGGCAAGTGACAGTGCACAAATGTGCAATAAACACAAAATTATAATAAAATCAGCATTTAAACTGAGACACACCATAAAAGCAAAAAAATAGTTACTTAATTTGTGTCTTAGATATCATAATTTGTCAAGCAAATGAAACAATTCTGCTAAATTCAACCTGATTCCAACACAAACTGTTTTTCTTGGGCTCAGCTCTTCAATACCCCTAGATTTCATTTTTAGATGGTTCCTAAAAACAAGTGGGATTTCCTTGTTTCATATGCAAAGTTTTTGTGTTTAAAAATGTATCACTGACGGCTAAATATGAGTCAGGCTGATTTGTTAAGATGAATATTTTAACAGTGTATTTTGAACACAAGATGAGCAACACTGGCCAGTTAAACTTCACTGTAGACTCACTCGAGTCACCAGCTTTGCTAAGTGTTGTGCTGCCACCCAGTGGGAAAACGTCATTGATTGCACAGAAAACAATTCCAAACCGTCCCCTACAGACTCTCCCTACATACTAGCCCTCCCTTTGCTGATTCTCGTGAAGGCTCCTCCATATTAAGGGCCGTCCCAAACCATGTGGCCCTTAAATAGTGAGTCTCCATCAATGCACACTTAAAATGGCAAAAATGCAACAACATACAAACTTAAGTTCCAGTATGTCCCTCTCACCTTTGTCGCACTGACAGAAAATAAAACACAAGGCATGGTTTGAAAAGATAAAACCGACAAAAGCTGTCAAATCTTACTCTATGCTGAAGTTTGTATACTACTATACCAACCATATAATATACTTAATTGTAAATATCTCACTGACAAACACATGCCATGTTACTGTATATACTGTACATTGTCACATTGTCACATACAGGGGTTGGACAATGAAACTGAAACACCTGGTTTTAGACCACAACAATTCATTAGTATGGTCTCCAGTAGTAATAGTTGTAGGGCCTCCTTTTGCGGCCAATACAGCATCATTTCGTCTTGGGAATGACAGATACAAGTCCTGCACAGTGACCAGAGGGATTTTGAGCCATTCTTCTTGCAGAATAGTGGCCAGGTCACTACGTGATGCTGGTGGAGGAAAACATTTCCTGACTCGCTCCTCTAAAACACCCCAAAGTGGCTCAATAATATTTAGATCTGGTGACTGTGCAGGCCGTGGGAGATGTTCAACTTCACTTTCATGTTCATCAAACCACTCTGTCACCAGTCTTGCTGTGTGTATTGGTGCATTATCATCCTGATACAAGGCACTGCCTTCAGGATACAATGTTTGAACCACTGGGTGCACATGGTCCTCCAGAATGGATCGGTAGTCCTTGGCAGTGACGTGCCCATCTAGCACAAGTATTGGGCCACGGGAATGTCATGATATTGCAGCCCAAACCATCACCGGTCCACCCCCATGCTTTACTTTAGGCATGCGACAGTCTGGGTGGTACGCTTCTTTGGGGCTTCTCCACACCATAACTCTCCTGAATGTGGGAAAGACAGTAAAGGTGGACTCATCAGAGAACAATACATGTTTCACATTGTCCACAGACCAAGATTTTCGCTGCTGGCACCACTGAAACTAACGTTTGGCATTGGCACGAGTGACCAAAGGTTTGGCTATAGCAGCCCGACCATGGATATTGACCCTGTGGAGCTCCCGACGGAAAATTTTGGTGGAAACAGGAGAGTTGAGGTGCACAATTAATTCTGCAGTGAGTTGGGCAGCTGTGGTTTTATGTTTTATGGATACAATCCGGGTTAGCACCTGGACATCCCTTTCAGACAGCTTCCTCTTGCGTCCACAGTTACTTCTGTTGGATGTGGTTCAACCTTCTTGGTGGTATGCTGACATTACTCTGGATACATCACAAAGTCTTGGTCACTGATGGGCCAGCAAGACATGCACCAACAATTTGTCCTCTTTTGAACTCTGATATGTCACCCATAATGCTGTGTGCATTGCAATATTTTAAGCAAAACTGTGCTATTACTCTGCTAATTGAACCTTCATACTCTGCTCTTACTGGTGCAATGTGCAATCGATGAAGTCTGGCCACCAGGCTGGTCAAATTTAGCCATGAAAACCTCCAACACTGAATTGGTCAGTGTTTCAGTTTCATTGTCCAACCCCTGTAGCTATCATTATACTATTTGTCTCATGCATCACTTGCACTATCATCTAAGTTGAGCTGCTGTTAGTTTATCAGAAATGTTAGAAGAAGAAGAAGAAGACTTACTTTATTGATCCCTCAATGGGGAAATTACATTTTAAAATGTAATTTTACATTACTCAACATTAAGTGTGTCTTCATATTGTAAAATATCTGTTGATTTATGGAAGACCTCTTGCAAAAATAACACTAAGAAAGTAATACATACATGTGGCATTTCACTATTTTACTGTTAATACGTTTATACTTTTGCTTGTGTACAACATATTGACATTTTCTGTCAGTGAGGTATCAGTGTTGTCACACTGATCCTTTTAATTCATCATATGATGTGAAACAGTCATGATGGTATAACTGTCCATGAGATGTGTTACCTGATGTGAGCAGTGGTCTGACGTTTGTATCTGTTCTTACCTTCAGTTAGCCAAACACTTCAGGTGGGCTTATGACCCAACAAACCCAACAGGTCCTGAGTCAGCCTCAAGAGGATAATAACGCCAACCCATGGCACTGGTATCTCACCTCTTCTTTTCACTCTGCCTCTCACCCCTCTGCTAACTCTGCTAGCTGTTTGTCTCACTCATCTTCCAGCTCTTCCTCACATTCCCCTGCTAACTCTGCTAGCTCTTTCTCTCACTCCCCTGCTAACTCTGCTAGCTCTTCCTCTCACTCTCCTGCTAACTCTGCTAGCTCTTCCTCTCCCTCCTCTGCTAACTCAGCCATCTCCTCCTTTCCCTGCTCTGCTAACTCTGCTAGCGCTTCCTCTCACTCCCCTGCTAACTCTGCTGGCACTTCCTCTCACTCCCCTGCTAACTCTGCTAGCGCTTCCTCTCACTCCCCTGCTAACTCTGCTAGCGCTTCCTCTCACTCCCCTGCTAACTCTGCTAGCACTTCCTCTCACTCCCCTGCTAACTCTGCTAGTACTTCCTCTCCCTCCCCCACTAACTCTGCTAGCGCTTGCTAGCTCTTCCTCTCACTCCCCTGCTAACTCTGCTAGCACTTCCTCTCCCTCCCCCACTAACTCTGCTAGCGCTTGCTAGCTCTTCCGCTCCCTCCCCTGCTAACTCTGCTAGCGCCTCCTCTCACTCCCCTGCTAACTCTGCTAGCGCTTGCTAGCTCTTCCTCTCCCTCCTCTGCTAACTCTGCTAGCTCTTCCTCTCACTCCTCTGCTAACTCTGCTAGCTCTTCCTCTCCCACCCCTGCTTCCACGCACTCCTTTTTTAGCTTTCACATTTTTTTAGTAGACTTCTAACTTGTCTTTTCTCCTTTTCTAGATCAACAAGGTAAATATATTTATAACATATTTCATTTCACATATTTTCAGGTTTGTACGTTACGAAAATAGGTCTAACAAGTTTCCATATTGATGATATTGTTATGTAAATGTGTGTTGCGTTTGCAAAATTATTTTGTTATAAGGTGGAGAAAGTGAAAGAGGAGGAGAGGAGAGAAGAGGAGGGGAGGATGAGAAGAGGAGGAGCAGTAGAAAATGGATGGATGGATGGTATATTAGGGCTTGAAGGAAAAGTAGGTCTTACCTGAGACTTGTAACTGATCATATTCCAGCAGATCTGCAGAGCCGACTCATACTATATATGGTGTGTGTCAAACAACACCTCAAAAGGGAAAAAGATATGTCACTTTTAGGTTGAGTCATTATTTTTTAAATCACTGAAATGTTTAAAATCCAGCTCCAGTAAAGATAAAAACAAAATGCTCACGTACCCTGATGGGTCTGTAGAGTCTTCTGTTTCCTTCAGCAAACTCCATTGATATTTTGTTGCTGTATATCACAATACAGAAAAATGTAGTCAAAGTGACAGCATAAATTTGGGAAAGGTCGACAGTAGACTCGAGAGAGTACTAGCACGGGTTGATGTCTTGGCATAACTGAGCAGAATATTTTTCAGGTGAAGAATCTGTGAGGTCAAGAACAGAATCCACAGGATTTCTATTCTGTTCTGTTCTAAATCGGAACTGACTTATAGCACACCAAGTGGGTCACCAAGCACTTTTTGAAAGTATCCTGTTTTTAAATAAAATGTCTGTAACCAGCCATATGACACTACAGTGAAATGATCCATACAGATACATAATATATAATATATCTAACAATGTTGTCATCACAGTCGATGGTCTGAAGAGCTGCCAGGAGACAGCTGCTCAGTTTTGTTTGGATGTTAGGGTTAAAGTGGTTAAAGTTCACTTCTCTTAACAGGCCTGCAGCTGTGTGGCAGTTGCATAACAGTGTCTGAGTGGGTACTTACTGTAGGTACTGGTCATCTTAGTGGTGCATCACTCGTGGGGCTCCCCTCCTGGGTCTGTCATGAACACTGCCAGTAGTTCTGTGTCTTGCTGTAAGTCTGCTGATGACACTTTGAGAAGCACCAAGTTCACAGCAACACATCTGACTGCCTGCTACCGACCTGAAGGAGCGCTATGACCAGGTGGAGCTGCTCATCCGTTGTGTGTTCATGGCTGCTTGAATGATGAAGTGGAAATGACTTACTGACAATACCAGCTTTTTATACTCCAGAATGTTGAAATTGATGCCACATTGAAGATGGTTGTCTTTTTGTATTTTTTGGTATTGGCCCCAATATGTAAGGTGCACTGTACACAGTGAGACCATTATGTGAAAAACACTAAATGAGGTGTGTCTCTCACCCTAATACAATGGCCTCCCTATCCCAAACATCACTTAAGTGAAACAAACACCTTATGTATGAAATCCACAGAGGACCTCACAACATCCCTAACTCACTGTGAGTAGCACTACAATGAATGTCAGTTTTTGTGCATAAATTATCAGGAAATACAGAAAAAGCAAAAGCAAAATCAAAAGTTCCTCACAGATACTGTGTCATTGAGGGCATTGTGCCCCCCCACCCCCACCCTTTGTGCCTGCGGCTGTCTGGCTTATTATTATGGTCTGTCTGGCAGGCTGCCTGGCTGGTGGTCTCTAAGTGAACTTGATACTGAAATCAGCAGCCAGCTGTGATGTGCAGAGCATTGAGGGGGCTGTGCGGAGCTAGTCTGGAGCTCAGCCAGTCACTTAACACTTGTCAACAGTTCTAATGAAAGTGGCCTTTTCTTGGTGGCCTCTTTTTCATTAGCAGGGTCAGAGGTCGTCACTCAAGGCTTGCTGTCGATCGCTCTGAGTGGGCAAACAGCCGAAGAAGAGGGCTGAGGAAGGGGGTTCAACAAGGGGATACAAGGGCAGAGGGGGAAGGGGGAAAACATTTGCTGGTTAGTGGGCTCCTTACGTTTTGTTTCCTGTGTGCCCTGCTTGTTCTGGTGACTAGTTTTTTTCTAAAGGTATCCTCCAGCTCTGGTGTTTTTTTTTTTCAACCCTGAGTTCACTCTCACTGACACTAACTGTTTGCACCGTTTATACTTGTGCATGTTTAAAGTTTTCCACTGTCTTAATCTCTTCCACACCACAAATTCCAGCACAAAAAAATGCTGATTGTGTTTTGGTGATAAATAAAAGCATTACATTACATTCTACATTTTCTACATGACTTTCCATGCCCTTTTCACACAGATGTAACCAACTGAGTCAGTGAGTGAAAGAGGGAGAATCAGCCGACATCCCTGTCCTCCTCCTCCTCTTCCCCTTCACCCCGGCCCCTCGCACATGAAAGGGGCCGCACAAGGCCAATAGATGGCCGGTGGGGTGTGTGCTATGCGAGGGCCCCAGACCTAGACACAACACAACACACAGCTCTGTGGGCCACCACAGCTGGGCTGGAATGTGACCTGCTGCAGACTCGACCCTGTGTGTGTGTGAAATACAAGTGGAAGGAGGAGGACATGATGGAGGGATGCACTGTTCACATGAGCCTTTTAAGCTGCAAGCATGTTGACTGTTTTGTCTTCAGTACAACATCACAAAGCAAGGACATCTGTAGTGTTTTCTAAATCATCTTTATTCTCTTTTCCACCAATAAAACTATCAATGGATGCTAATATATCACAGATAGCATAAAAATATGTCTGCGCTCTACATAATTCGATTGACAGAGAGATTATCTGCCTCTCTCTCTCTCTCTCTCTCTATACATATATATGAAGAAAATAAATACAAAGTACAGAAAACCACATACATAGTCTGTGTTGTAAATTAAAATATATCAAAATAAAATAGATTCCACACAATGTGCAACCAAAGAGCTTATTTGATTCTGGTAAATAAACTGAGTTGTTGAATAGCATTATTGAAAGCTCAAGCCCCCGACAGATGTACCATGATGTGTATATTTGGGATAACCCACAAAAAAAAAACACAATAAAATGTACCAATCATAATAAAACATACTAATGAATGAATGATATTAGTGAATTCAAGATAACATTTGGAGAGCAAATCTGTAAATGTAGTTTTAGTAAACAGATTAAATACTTTGTACAGAGTAAATGCTTGTGACTAATACTATCCTACCTGCCGTGTACCAGCAGTGTGACATCAAAACTGTCTATTTATTCTAATAAAAATAGCTATTAAGACAGTTTTGATACAGCATCTGTGAAGAAATCAAAGGGAAACTGATGAAAAGACAAAAAACAGTGGAAACTATGAAGGAGTGACTTTCTGAGTGAAAAGGAACAAAGTAAGGAAAGAGAAACGTGAAACAGGAACAAAACTTCTTTATGTTATCTGGCAGTCAGTCAGACTGGTGAGGTCACTGGAGCTTGAGATTATCAGAAAAATGACTTTCAGTGGGTGTGAGACTTTCAAAAACTCTACTGGACGGCAGAGAAGTCTTTAAGGAAGTCACAGGTCTTCTTGTGGATGACCTCACGGAGCTTCCTGATTCTGCGGCTGCTGGAGGAGCCAACAAAGCTCTCTGGTTGTAGGACGGCCATCCCGTTTTGAACATCCCCCATGATGATGAGCTGCCCGTCGGCTGTGGTGATATTGGGGCAGGGGCAGTTCCAGTCCATGTTTAGAAGAGTCACCTCCAAGGGCTCTTTGCCAAAGAACCTCAGACCCATCTTCTCATCCTTCAAGATCTCCTCCACTGTCACCAAGGCGTGGCCTGACTCTTGCTCCTCCATCATCTCGGTCACACGGCCAAGGATCACAAAGTCACTCTTGCAAAAGCTCGTGACCATCTTGGCTCTGGGTTTGCATACCTTGCAGTTGTGATTCTTTGGAAAGGGACACATCTCTTCACAGGCCTCTTTGGAGTCAAATCTGTTCTCATTGCCGCCGCAGCCTCCATACACGAAGGACTGGCACTTTTTGAGTCTGCTGTTATAAGCCCAGCGAGGCTCATATGCCTTGCATGGTCCCTGGAGGCTCGGTAGGCTGCAGGGTGCTGCCAGTTCTCCTCCACATGACAGCATGCAGGCTTCATAGGTGTCAAAATGGTTCTGGTTTTTATTACACTGGCTGTAGGTGAAGGTGAAGCAATTGTTCCTCTTTGGTTCATAGTACCAGCTCATGCTCTCTTCTCCACAGTCACCTGTGTCTGGACTCTTCAGGCACTCTTCAGCTGGAAATGGCAGGTTGGTGCTGTTCCCCTCTGCGTTTTTACCTTTCGCCTCCTTCCTGATCACTGCTAAGGGAAAGTGAGACGAAACACTTCCCCCCACGTTTTTGGCTGTACACGTGTAGATGCCAGAATCCTGAAGTTGCGAATTGTATATGACCAGCTGGCCAATATTAGTGACCACGACATTCCCTCGGACATGATTTGGTTTCATAATGGTGTTCTCTTTGCCCTTCAGTTGTTTCTCCCAGGTGATTTCCGGATGTGGCTTCCCAGACACTTCGCACAGGAAGCTGGCTGTCTCGCCCACGAACACGGCCTGCTGAGTGGGGCCGCTGTGTATGGTGGGGAGCTGGATGTCAGCTGGGAGGGTGGTCTGGAGGGCAGTTGTGGGTCGTAAGGTGGTCTCTGCTGGGATTGGACTGGTGTTTGGCCAGGTCAGGTGGTACCTGTAGGTAGGTTTAATAAGAAAGGAATTAATCAGAGCCAGGATATGCTAAAGGTTGTTCTGTAATTATATTACACACAGAATAGGTTAATGTTTCCATGCTATGGCCAGAAAACATGACCAAAACAAGACAACTTTACCTCATCACACCAAAAACAAATAGTAGCGATCTAAAATACTTAACATGTTACCTGCAGGTGACCTCAGAGATAGAGATACCCTTGGAACAGGCCTCTGCATCCATGTAGCACTTGTTATAGTATGTCATGCCGTCGGACGCGCACGTGAAGTGGGGCTCTCTCTCACAGCGGTCCCGGCACTTACAAACAGGCTGGCCATCCCAGATGTCGCACTCGGACCCTTGCTGGGAGCACATGAACTTGTCACAGGTGGCGCCCTCTGGCATTCCTATGGGGCCCTTGTTGCCTTTGACGTCTATATAGCGTGATGCCACACAGCTCTTGTTGCCACACACATTAGGGCAGCACTTCTCAAATGACTCACAGTCCTAAAGTTGGATAAGAGCAACACATTTTTTTTTTTTTTTACAGTGGAGACAGTTTGTGTTACATTACAACATAAAACATTTGATTCTAGGTTAAAACTCTCTGAACAAAACCTGATTTCACTGTGATGAGTTCACACCAGAGGGTTCTTTAAGTAAACTTAAATGTGGTGACCATGAATGCACAACATGGATAAAAACTTGAAGGGGGTAAATTTACTAATTGTGTAACAATATATAAACATTAAAGTTAAGATTTATGTTGGATTGTGTTTCTAGTAATCCCACATGAGCAGTAGCTGATGCACAATGAAAAAGAAGAGAGGACCTGTCCAACATGAGATCCTGGTCCACCAAAGGATATAACAGCCCCTGTGTCCAGATGCCTCTATTGTCTACACTGTTGACATGCAGCAAGCTGCTCAGTAGTCAGTTGCAGGTCTACTCACCTGGTCAGATTCACACTCACGCATGCAGGTGCTCATAGCATCCACCCACAGGTTGGGGTTCAGGTCATTCGGGCACAGACCCGCGTGAGAGTACACCACTTTTGCCACAGACATGGGCATGGGCATCGCTCTCACGCGGCAGTTGTCCATATAAAGGAGAATAGTGTAACAGTGTCCCAGAAGAAACCAAATCCATCGGGGAAACAGCATCCACCACATGTCCGACGTGTAACAGAACGGCACGCGTAAAAGTTTTAAAATGCGACTTTAACGTTTTTTGGGAAACAAGTCTTGAAACTTATCTTTAAACTATCAAAAGTCTTTTTTTCCAACTACTGGAATCAGATGCAGCGGGGAAAAAAGCAGCGCAAACTAGGAGCGTGGTGTGGAGAGCTCTCCAGGTTAGTCGCTCCACGTTTAATAGTAGCGAGAGATTAGTGCTGCGGTCAGCAAACCCACTTAAGATCTATGAATTACAGTGGCCTGTCTAGTCGGACAGCAAATCCCAGCTGAGTTACAGTTATGATCAACTTAATTAAAGAAAGAAAAAAAAAAGTTCGCCGACAGTTTGCAGACGCTGCTTCATAAAGGACTGGCGAGACACCTGTGCGTAAGGCGCTGGCTGCCTTAACCCTTAGCTTGCAAAGAAGAGAGAGAAGTTCAGCAATACTCTAAAAAGTACAGCATACACACTTTATGCATTAACTAAACATCTTGCATATTTAAACATTTAAAAAAGTAGGTGGAAAAATACTGAATAGAATTTATTCAAATGACTGTATTGTGCCAACAGGCGTTATCTTACATTATGGCAAATAATCATTATTGTGTAATTTTTCAAATAAAAAGATGCGTATGTTAGGTCTAAACATCATCTTCTGACTTATCGTATGCACCAAAATAAAACATATTAACAAACTGTAGGAGTCTGTAAAAAACTGTAAAATCTCTCCTTTTTATCTGCACAATACTTCTCCAGAAGATGGCACCAAACTTAGTGTCTCCTAGTTTTATTCAGTTATTTGGAAATCCTTTTCTGGATTCATTTCTGCACCCAAAGTGAATAAAAAAAAGTGTCATTAAACTATGAGTAAGTTTAAGTATCTAGGTAGTTTAATTAATGGACAGTTCTTTGTATTTATTTGTAAATTGTAATATAGTTTTCTTTTTCCTCTGAAGGTTTCTATACTTTGAAAACTCCAAGACCAACAGGAGCCAAACTTTCCAGACAGGTGATGACATTTATACTGGTGAACCAGATGATGTGCCGTAATATCCACTTCTGTGTTATGGCCTGTAATTTCTGCTCTGGTTTATCTGATCTGTCACATCATAACAAATTCAGGTTAAATTGATTCAAATGATGCATCCTCAAATAGTTTTCTATGAATCAACCTTGGAAAAACTTTGGAAATCCCCCATCTAGTTTGGTATACTATTTGAGAGCTTGTCTTTTTCCAGGGCATCAACATGTTTCGTACATATGCCAAACATCAAGGTGCATGTGTTTCTCCAACACATAGATGGAATATTAAATAAAATAACAACTTTACAGATCCCTTTTGATCACTACTTTCTCCACTTTGACCACATGTTGGAATATCGTGTAGCGTCAGCTGATGAGACAGAGCAGGTCATACTCACAATCACAATACTGACATGTAAGAAGTCACAAGTAGTACAGACAGCTTGGCTGGGTTTTCACAAAATGATATGTTCCCCTGAAAGCCAGTTCCAGAAAGTGAAGCCCAAAAGGGGGTTTCAAAGCAAAACAAATAGGCTGGTGGTCTGTTGGGAGAACATGAAGATGATTCTAGTTCGAACCAGTGACACAGATTAACGGGAAGTAGGAAAACCATACATTTTAATGAATAAAACAGTTTTGTGTTAACGTTAAAAAGCAGGTCTGACTTTATCTTTAGATGAACAGAAAAATAAACATGTTATTAGCTTCACAAAGTGTGTGCGTGTGTGTGTGACTATGGAGTGTATGTTTCCCAAGCAGGGTCCCTGCTGAGCCCAAAGAGGCCCACTGATCCCCAGGCCGGACCCTGCAGTCTCAGTCTGGTCTGTGTCTGCAAAACTGGATGTACAGATTATACTCTACCCATTTCATGCAAATGCACAAACACAGTCAAGCTGTGTTTTCAGTGTCTGCCCACCCTCTCACCCCTAACCTTCACCCCTCAAGACCCTGCATTCCCAGCATAGCCGACGCTGGGGCCACAGGGCATGTCACATACTGATTAAAGCCTCACAGTGGACTCCTCGCAGGGCGCTCCAGCAGTCTATCTGCCTTAAGCAAACGTATTGTCTGCAAAGAGACCTTGACTTTGACCTTCTCTGTGCACACTTGCCATCTCTCTGAGCCCAGTTCAAAACAGCTTAGTCACTGTGAATGTTTATTATCTCACAACAGGAAGATTTGTGGTTAATGTAAAGTTTCTGTCTTTCACATTTGAGCCACCTGGGAGTTTTATTTTTTTTTTTTTTAAATAAACCAATCAAGTAGCATCATCAACACACTATTGAGGCTAGAAATAAGGGTGCACCAAAGTGACAAAATAGCGGCACGAATGCTGACCAGAATTCACTGTACAGCAGTACATTGACTCAAACCAGACATATAACATGCTGGTTATTGCGCTTTAGTGCTGGTAGCCAGAGTTCATCTACAGACAGACCCACAGTAGATGTTTCCCACCTTTAATGTGGTTTATGGTCATATTTGGTCTTGAAGTAGCAATTTCCCTGTCCCTAAAACCATTGGAGGTGACGAAATACCTTTATCTTTATGCTAAGCTAACGGGCTGCTGGGTGGAGCCTTATGTTGAACGAACAGATGTTAGAATAATATCAGTCCTCTCATCTAACTCTCCGCCTGAAGCCAAAATAAGCACATCTTCTAAAATACGTTGGAACTATTCCTTTAATTATTGGCTGTGGGTTGGCACAGAATATATAACTGTACAGTTAACTCACCATTAATCTCTCCGTGGCCTCACAGTGCCATGCATGCACTGGTGTCATAAATAAGCATAAGCTCTGCGTATTGTGCATTATGTTTGTCAGAGAGGGGCACATATTGCAGCAGGAGCCTTAGTCCAAGCCCACAGGCCGAGGCTCGTACCTGTGAGTAATGTCGCCTTGGGCCTCCATCCTAAAATGCTCTTAAAGGGTTCTTGACCATGCCGGTCCGCACAGCGTCTCCTGCCTGTGACTGAGGCCTGGGAAGCTGGCTCAAAACAATGAAGGTGTTATGACTGTTCATAGTAAGCTTATTATGAGTGTCTCACTGCGGAACAAAGGAGAGAGACACGTCCAGCCACAGCAGGGCCCTAAGCTTATTTCTCAGCCCCAGTCTAGACGTGTAACACAACACGCCGATGGACAGACAAGCAGGCATACATGTACACATCCACAGGCGCCCACTGAAATGTATATAACCCAACTTCCATGCATTCCTTCATTCCTACATTTACATTGCACACATTTAACTTCATCAACACCACTCTGCTGAGATTATGCAACATTTGTGCTCTCTGGCGTCTGAACATCTGCTCGCCACATGAACACCAGTGTATTCAGGTTAAGGATTTCACACACAAACGAGTGTGTCAGCGCGACCATAGCTTAGGTGTTGTTTATGTTCTTTAAATCAGAAGGGGAACATAACAAAATGTCTCGTCGAGTTCATAACAGAATGTACAACAATGTGCAGGTCAAAAGTGAGAAACCACAGCTGGACGATACAGTGCTGAACTCTGAAATGTGGAACGTTTCCAGAAATGTCTTTAGTAGTGTTAATAATGGACATGAACATGACATTTAAGATGAAGTTTAAAAATGTGTATCAGTGCAGCAAATAGCCTTGAGATCAGAATTTTTATCAGTTATATATTAAGTAAATATTGTTCATGGTTATTGTAAGTTTATAGGTCAATGTGCATGAGAAAATGTAATTAATGTGCTTTTTACACTTTCAAATTACTGTTGAATAATAACTACTGATGAACACTTTTTATTTATTAATTGAAGACCGGCATCATAATTATTATTATTAAGAGTTAAGCATTGTTAATGAGCATCGTAGTACTAGTGGAGTACTGAAGGTGCTCACTACTACTGGCTCCTAACAGTGCTGCATTATAGAATAAAGATAAAATGGACCAAAATTCAAACCAGCAGTTTTTAAAACACTTTTTATGAATTCAGTTAAATCCAAGCAATACAATAAAAAGGCTACTCTCTTGTTGACGTAAAGTGGCAATAATAAGTGGCTCATCTAATGCCAATATCTGCTCTGCTGCTCCCTCTATTGGCTTTCTGCTTGAAATACACATTTCAAAGAAGTACTGGGGAGTTTACCTCAACATCATCACACACATGCGGGTACAAACAAGGGATAACCTGCAACAAAAGCCAAACAGAACACAAACCTGGTCCCTTCATTTAAAGTGAGCATTAAGAAAACGCATTAAAATGACCTCAGTTTGTTGGACGTACATTTTTAGAGGACATAATGTCAGTTTGAGAGAAAAGGAGGCGTAATTCACCATGCTTTGTCAAAGAACACATAACAGGTGTCCAGAAGGAAAGAAGACAGCTTTAACAGCGCCTAAGATCACTTCTACAAGTACACAGGACGTACTGTATATAAAAATATCAGACTCTGAATGCATAGGTTAAGTCAAACTGTATTTTGCTTTTTCTAGAACAATAAGCAACCCCACAAACACAACATTAGTTATCTCCTTCCCTTAGAATCTATGAAGACCCTGTAAAAACCCCATTTCAAAACAGCTTGCTCTCCATAAGTCATCTCACCTCTTCCACCAGGCCTTAAAAGGTGTTGCACGGCTTCACTTCATAAAGCATTTAAACATAGTTGGGAACAGAAAATAAGCAATCTTGGTAGTCATTTCTTTCTCACAGCAACCTCCCTGGAATCCTGCTCATATTGCACTTAGCTTCAACTTTCTCTTCCACCATAGCAGGCTTTTTCAAACGAACGCAATAGGCCTAACTGGTTAAATAAAAAAAAAATAAAAAAAAAAACATATAAATTAATACAAAATATATTGTCAAAGGTACAAATTAGAGTAAGAGCTTCAGGTATACATTTCAACAGTAAACAGTTACCTCTGGTTGAGAAACCTTTTGATTATAGAATGTGTCGTGGCCGCCTGCTGCACTGTTTAAAATGAATGAGCATGAATTGAGAATTAAAAAGGATAATAAAGTGTAATGAAAGCAGCATAAATGTTACCGTCCGACAACTTGGCTGTTTAATTCTTAAGAATGTTTTTAGTGTCATTGTCTCGTCAGTCTTCATTTATGTCAGACAGCAGCACAGAAAACATGAACATTTTCTTTAATAAAAAAAATGTATTATTAGCAGTGGGCTGGCCTTGACAACAAAACTGAAGCCATTTATGGATATTTTAAAGCCATCTAGCCACCATATAAGTTTAAACTGAGGTGACACAGAAATAATTTGAAATATTAAAACAGTGCTGGAGGAACAAGGAAGCACTCAATCATAAAACCATCATGCCCTTTGCTGTATCTTATTTCTTTCCTCTTCACTTGGGGAGGAACCAAAATCTAACAAGTGAAGCTGTGTGAGGGGAGTTTATTCTGCAGTTAGTATCTTTGCTGGCTAGATTAGTTTTTGGTTTCGAGTTAAAACAGAAGCAACTGAAATCAACTTGTTCGACAAACAGGGGAGCCGCACACACAAACTGTTAACCAGGACTCGAGTCTAGCTATTCTAAAGCGCATGATCTCGCTTCATTACGCGCAATATAATTCAAAATATTTTTTTTTTTAAATAAATACTTCACAGTTGACAGTTTAAGTGTTACTGAACCTAATAGCACCCTGCAACGCAGAGATGAAAATTTATGAAAGATAATAAAACAGAATTAGTTGCTGCACATTTACCTCTAAGAAAGAAATATTCGTCTGACATGAAAAGACACGATTCAAACAAAACTAATTGTTTCTTTTCCACAGTGTATGACTGGATGATTTAAATGTGTAGGGAAACCAGACTGTGTCCATCCTTGCGTGGATATATTTTAAAGAGTACTGTACTGAGTTGTTCGCGGACAGAAGTCCAGAGATGCCTTCGTCACCTGCACCTTAAGATCAGGCAAGTAATGGATGCCCTGTGCAGGAAAGACACTAAGGTTTATGTCTACAGCATGTATGAACGTGTTAACGCCAGCTAGAACATCAGATAACAAGCTAAAGGCCGATTTCCTGGAGATTCAAGTTGCTGTGTGCAGGTCCAACTATCCTGTGGACTGATGACTTATCAGTGGCATTTATGGAAATCCTTCCTGTCGTCCTCTGCTCTTTGCCTCATCAGACCAGGTCCTCTGTAGTCCACAGCCAGAACAGAGACGTGTCCAAATAAGGCTATAACTAAACTCCAAAGTCCAGTCCAGACGGAAGACGAGCCAATGCCTCCCTCTGTTGTCCCACTGGAACCTTGGCACAAAGTGTAGTGGGAGGAGAGAAAGAGATAAAGAGAGAGGAGAGAGGGGCCCAAATACCTTCGCACATAATCGAGGACACCATGCATCAGTAATCTGGTACAACTGGTTGGGTACACTAAAGAGGCAGGAGGGCCAGAGGAGGACAAGAGCTACAGAAAAACAAATCCCAGTTAGGAAATTGGCGAAAAACACCAAAGCCGGACAAAGCTGTGACAAGGTACCTGGACGGGCAACTAGTTATGGTTGCTTGAGGGTAGCTACAGAAGAAGCCCATCATAAGCAGGGAGATCTCTGGCTCTGTGGTGCTTCTAGTAGGTGAGGCGGGAGGCCTTCATGTTGTAGCAGGGTCTGTCTGTTAGGACCCCAGTCCCAGAGAAAAGAGACAGGCCCTCTGCTTTCTCCAACACAACCTCAAGCTCCTGGAAGTCCTGCAGCCGAGCTACATCCTTGTCCTGGACAGGAGAGCAATTTAAATCAACAACAGCCTCACCTACTGATCCTAGAGATGCTCAATAATGTTAAAAAAAAAAAACAACTTCGCTAAGCTTGTCTCCATAATGGTTTGCCAATGTTGATAATAGCACAATCTGAACTAATCCTTCATGTTTATGTGGAAAGAACAGTAACTGCACATGGTTTCAGCTCTGTGGACTGTTTTCTCTTTCCCATACCTTTCTCAACATAGTGTTGGGCAGCTTGCGGATCTTCTCCACGTGCTCAGCGCTGATATCCAACTCCCGGCAGCAGACCCTCAGAAGGGACCGATAGGTGAGCTCCTGGCGGTCCAGCTCCACCTCGATGAAGTCATTCTCCCGAGCGTTGGGGTTCTGGATACGCACCTTCAGCACCAACTCTAGAGAAAAGGACCAGAGTGAAACCTCTCGATTAACAAAGATATTGTGCTTAGAGAGTCGCTGCAGAAGAGACAGTTCAATCAACATACCGAAAGGGAACAACCCTTTCTGGTTTGACAAGTTAGCTCCCAACACACAGTGACGCCTGAGCTCTTTCTGGTCACTTATCCGAGAACATGAAAGCTTCGGTGGCTTTCTTACCTCTAAATGGAACAAAGCCTGAAGGTGTACTTAATCTCAGTGAGTTATTGAAATCTCTGCTGGTTGCCTAGCAATCTCATGCAACAAAACAACTCCAGGAAGTCGCAGCTGACAGCCAAGATTTACTAAACACTGAAACTCAACTAAATACTAAACAGCCTTTCTTGTCATTCACACACACACACACACACACACACACACACAGACAGTGAGATATGTGTAATTTGTCCTCTGCATTTAACCCATCCTGTAAAGGAGCAGTGGGCTATACAAAGCAACTGAGGAGCAAGTTAGGGGTTAAATGTCTCACTCAAGGACACAAAGACATGTAGACAGAAGGAGTGGGGGATAGAACCCATAATCCTAGGGTTCAGAACAAAGTGATTAATCAATTATCAAAACAGTTTCTCAGTTGACAACTGATTGATTAATTGTTGCAGGTCTAGACAGAGCCAAGCAAACAGCCATGCTTCAAATATGTATGCTAAGCTTGTTGTGTATGTGTGGACAGAGAAGTTGGACATGATATAGTACATGACCACTCTCTCACCTTGCACGTTGACAGGGAAGGTGCTGGTGAAGAAGAAAGGCTGGAAGGCGGTCATGGGCCCCCCAGCCTGGCCGCAGCTAAGCTGCTGTGTGATCGACGGCTGCCTGCTCATAGCTGGGTTAGTGCTGGCCACCGGAGCCTGGACCTGGCTCCCACTGCTGCTGGCCAAGCTGGGGCTGGGTGAGGCCAACGGAGGCGAACACATGGTGCCATTGTGCGCCACTGCATGTGAGTACTCAGCGTGGTTGACCAGGTGTGGCTCAACTGACAGGTCCATGGGCACTGTGCAGTTAACAGCAGCGTGGTTGTGGGATGAAGCCACACTAGATGAAATGCCATTTTGTTCAGTCACAGGGATAAATTCCCCAGCCTGGGCTTGGCTGTGTGAGGTGGGGTTTGGAGGAGGAGTTGGGCCGCTGTCTGAGAGCAATCTCTGTGATTTCTGAGGCTCGTGAGTTGGGGAAAGAGAAGGCGTATCGTTGTTTATGTCCTCAGAGTGTTCTCCAGAACCGTTTTGTGCAAGGTGCTGTGCCAGGATGATTTCCGATTTATCCATCTTGGCATACATGAAGGCCGGGTTGGACAGGTAGTTGGGAATGATTGGCAACTCAACCTCCTTAACTTCAGGCACTTCCTCCACTTCAACTGCAGTAAAGATGAGCATAAAAAAAGAAAAGTCCTTAAAAACTGCTCAAAACAAATCCATTGAGTGTATGCAACTGACATATTACATGCCAGTAACAAGAGAAGGCTTATAGAAAGGCTTACATAATGAGATGACAGGAATAGGGAATAAGAGGGTAAAGAATGTGTGGTTTACCTCCTAAAAGTCGTTTGATCTCTGGTTTGGACGTCAGTTGAGAGGCCAACTCATCTTTAGCCGTAAGGATTTCTTTGTCCGCTCCATAACTGAGTAAGTAGGACACTATGTGCTTGTGGTTTCTCTTGCATGCCCAGTGCAGACATGTCCTGGTGGGATTGTAGATGAGAGAACAAAGTTTAGTGAAGGAAAACTTCAAATGTGTTGATAAAAAGACTTTCAAAGTAATAAACAGTGACAGTCTATGTTGAAGATACAGGTTTAACTATGAGGTTAGGAGCAGGACACGACGGTGTTATTACTGATGGAACTGTCTTGCATGTGGAAATGATTTTAGACCTGTTTATTTTATGTCATCAATTTATCTACCAACAGTGTTATTGTGGTGAATAAACTGGTGGCAGTGAGGACAGGCTTGGTAGTTTCCTAACTGGAGTAGCCACGTGCCATATTCTCATATTATTTGACTCCACAGTGACTGATTCCTTCTGTTGTGTTGGGATAGCTAGAATAATAGCACTTTACTTTAATGCCATCCAAAAATACTAGCTAACAGGATTAGCTGATTAGCTTTAATCCCTGAAACAACGCACTTCAGCTGCACTAACTTTTCAATCAGCGTCAAAATGTGATTATTTATGACGCTGTGAATCACACCAGCACTTGTGTTTAAGTATTGAAGATGACGTGTATTTTTCAAAACCACTCACCATCCATTTATTTCGTTCTGTGAATTGACATTTACTCCACTCTCCACCAACGTCCGCACTTCGTCGATGTCCCCGATGGCTGACGCCTCTCTCAGCCGCTCCTGTAATTCTTTATCCAGCGAAGTGGAGGACATTTTGACACAGGCAACTAGCGAGGTGATATCATAGGATACACAAAAGTCTCTCGGATAAAGCTGTCAATGGTAAACGCCAAACTATTTCCCTACCGATGGCACACAGGTCCACTAAATATAGGCTGCTAGCATTAGCTACCCGGCTAACCTTACCCACTTGCTAGCTCAACGAGGTGCTAGCAGTCTTTGGTGCTAGCTGGTAGCAAAGAACGCGGCTAATGCGACTTGGTGGTGAGTCTTTGGCATTTACAGCGCGTGTTCCGTCCTCGTCATTTATCTGTCAGTCAACGTTACAGTAACGTTACCACTGCCTGTCGGCACTCGTCCAGTCAGTGGTGTCAGAGCTCAGTCAGTGCAGCCAGGAAACACCACCGACAACATCGGGGGGCATCTTTAGATGTGACAACACTGAGCGCAAAGGTTCCGCTGTGAATAACCGAAGCATCTGACGCGGTTTGTTGCCACTTTCTGTGACTTTATGTGGCATTTTCCAGGAAGCAGTTCACATCGTTAAGCAAATAACTAACAAGAAACAAAGGGTGAAATCACTGTTATTAACTAACACACACAGGCGGGCCATTGCCAACAATGCAACCAGTGGTTTTGCTTAATGATGCAGGATGTCTGTTGAGGGAGATAAATGTAAATGACATGATGGAATTTCATAGCAGGTTCAGTAGTTAGCACTGTCGCCTCACAGCAAGAAGGTACCGGGTTCGGGTCCTTTCTGTGTGGAGTTTGCATGTTCTCCCCGTGTCTGCGTGTGTTCTCTCCGGGTACTCCGGTTTACTCCCACCATCCAAAAACATGCATGGGGATTAGGTTAATTCTGTAATTTAAATTGTCCACAGGTGTGAATGGTTGTCTGTCTCTATGTGCCCTATAATGAGCTGGTCACTTGGGTTAGGATGGAGCTGGGATAGGATTAAGCCTTTCATAGCCTCAAATTAGGATGATTTTTAGTGCTTCTGTTCTGTTGGTTTATTTTCAAAGTGAACACTGGAAATGGTTTAGTTTGTTGGGCTGTAAGTTTAGCTTACTACTATCAGGTTCATTATTATTAATACAAGTTTAATGAGTGCAAAAAAGTCATGTTTGCTTATACATTTTAACAAATAAAAGCAAAGGAATCTTGTATTGCATGTATTTAATTGCAACTATGAAATTCAGAGTTATGTATTAGAGATACACTATATTGCCAAAAGTATTCGCTCACCTGCCTTGACTCGCATATGAATTTAAGTGACATCCCATTCCTAATCCATAGGGTTCAATATGACGTTGGTCCACCCTTTGCAGCTATAACAGCTTCATCTCTTCTGGGAAGGCTGTCCACAAGGTTTAGGAGTGTGTTTATGGGGATCTTTGACCATTCTTCCAGAAGCATATTTGTGAGGTCACACACTGATGTTGGATGAGAAGGCCTGGCTCTCAGTCTCTGCTCTAATTCATCCCAAAGATGTTCTATTGGGTTGAGGTCACGACTCTGTGCAGGCCAGTCAAGTTCATCCACACCAGACTCTGTCATCCATGTCTTTATGGACCTTGCTTTGTGCACTGGTGCACAGTCATGTTGGAAGAGGAAGGGGCCAGCTCCAAACTGTTCCCACAAAGTTGGGAGCATGGAATTGTCCAAAATGTCTTGGTATGCTGAAGCATTCAGAGTTCCTTTCACTGGAACTAAGGGGCCAAGCCCAGCTCCTGATAAACAACCCCACACCATCATCACCACTTGGTGATGTATGGCTTGGATGCAGCTGCTCAGCCATGGAAACCCATTCCATGAAACTCTCTGTGCACTGTTCTTGAGCTAATCTGAAGGGCACATGAAGTTTGGAGGTCTGTAGTGATTGACTGGCCTACCACTTTGTGGCTGAGTTGCTGTCGTTCTCAAACACTTCCACGTTCTTATAATACAGCTGACAGTTGACTGTTGAATATTTAGGAGCGAGGGAATTTCATGACTGGATTTGTAGCACAGGTGGCATCCTATCACAGTTCCACACTGGAATTCACTGAGCTCCTGAGAGCGACCCATTCTTTCACAAATGTTTGTAAAAGCAGTCTGCATGCCTAGGTGCTTGATTTTATACACCTGTGGCCATGGAAGTGATTGGAACACCTGCTTGTGATTATTTGGATGGGTGAGCGAATACTTTTGGCAATATAGTGTGTATACTTCTATAATACAGCGCTGATAAACTCTAGTGTTTACTGCCCTTTAGCTGTGACAGTTCAGTATTGCACCACATGAATCAAGTAACGTCTAAGTAAACGTGACATGAGTACTTCTGGTAAAACTTTCAGATACCAAACTCAACACACAATCACAAATTAACAGCAGGTTTGCTTAACTCCATATTCTCAGTAGAAATAATTCTACTAATTATCTGTACGCTTTAACGAGCAATAAAACCACCATGAATTAAATGTCTTCCAACATATTTATGGAGTTTTAGTGCCATCCAGTTGTGGCAGAGAAGAAATGCAAATTATCAAATCGGCTTTTGTGCAGACACTTGACACAAGGGACAAGAAGAAACGATCATGTAATCATTTCATTCCTTCTTTTTTTCCTCAATCCTTGTAGAATCCTATCAGTGGGCAATAAATCAACAGCAACAGACTTTTATTTTTTATTCATTGAGACAACATGGACATTAAAAGCAGAGCAAAATTAAACAAATCTTCAGTCTTTGAAATCTTTTGATCAAAATGAAATCTGTATATTTTATAGTAAGGGGACACGAGCAATCAATGTGAGCTCTAGGTGGAGGGGAAAAGAGACACGTCCTGTCATGGGACTAACATTGTACATACGCTTTAAACTGACTAAAAAAAAAAAGAAAAAAAAAGGAAAAAAGCCAGGGAGTGAAGTGGAACCTGACAAACCAAAACAATCCACAAGTACTGTTTTTTCAATTTCATTTTCACTAAATGCAAAGACTGTAATTTTTTTTTTTTTTTAATAAGAACACAAAAACCCATAATGAACTACGTTTGGTATTCAAAGTGATGCCTGTCTGACATTTATACCGTGAGATACATCAGATGAACCACAACTACCCTCATCGAGCTAAAAAGATAGACAGGCGACGGAACATGAAAATCGATGAATATGGTTTCTCTCTCCTCATTTACATATGTATGTTCATGTTTTTTTTCTTAAATAAGCCACTAAACATTTGTGGTTCACCTTGTGTTTAAGCAGCGAAGTGTCAGGTTCGGGGAAAGGTTGGGCGCGCTCTTCCACTTCTTCCTCCACCAGATAGATATCCCAGCTTCCCCTGTTGAGCAAAAACGTTCACAAAATGCAATGTCAGCAAAGGTCCCACAACAAATGCTTATAACAACAACTGCTGCTACTGGAGCAGCAATAGCATCTACATGAAGACTACTGGTCAAATAAAGCCCTCACATTAGCCACAGAGGAAAGGGTAGATCACAAGAGACACTGCTAATAATGCTCAAATATTATCCATATAGTAGCACAACAGCATAATTTGGAAATTACTTGTGAATATGTCAGTTTCTTTTACTACACTATTCTGATCAGACCTGTGCAAATCTCTAAATAAAGGTTTGATCACCACCTTTTAAAGACAGTGACAGACCTGTTTGATATTCCGTTGTCGATGCTAAAGAACACTTGGCAGATTATAAGCAAATTCAATGACCAATTAACTGAATAAACCTCTTGTTGTAGGAAAAGCCACTCAGTGAAATTTTAGCAGTTAGCATAGGTATATCAAGCAGGCTGTCTGTGCATCTCAGCATTAAAAATAAAGTGTCTCTCTGGCACTTCTATAAAATGACCTATACCCCAAATATATTCGAAAGTTAGCAAATAGAAAAGAAAACACATATGTGCACATTCGAGCTTTCAAGTTCATGTTGTGGAGAAGTACAGAATTGTTGTTTTTTTTCTGACAGGCAACAGCATTCAGAAATGGATGTGGGTAGAGAAAGGAGTACCTGGGGTGAGTACCTGCACAGTTTGACAGTCAGAGAGTATCCATGATTTTTAATTTGCCCTTTTTCTCATGTGGTCTCGCTCACAACACCAACGCTGTGTGAGGTATGGAAGTCAGCTGCAATTCATTTGATAAACCCTATCCTCCAGTTAGTTAGTGATGTAAGGCCCCCCCGGTGCTATAACACCCCCCAAACACACACTGCATGGCATTATTAGGCACAGTAAGCTGGACAACAAATCCATGGCATTTGAGTTATTACGGCAAAATGGCTTGTTTTAACACATACACCTTTGATGTGAAAAGTACGTTCGTGTGTTTACATATGAGCAGGAGATATCTCCATGATATAATCTATGTAGACACACATGTAAACACAGAGTCTCAAACTTCCTCCTATAGAGAATGCAATAGCTCAGCAAATAAAAAATATATATATAATTTTCTACTTAAAAGTAAAAAGAACCAAACAAAAATAAAGAAAACAGGTAAATACAGGCAGGAAAACTTAATCTGACTGGTTAATTTTTTTTTCTGCCAACTATAATAAGGATCAAGAACTGATACAAAACGAGGGGTACCTCAGGGCATGTTTGCTCAGGGCTACACTGGCCTTTCCCTCTTGGCTTTGTGTGAATGTTTTCTACCTTCTTCTCATTCATCGGGCCTAGTCCGATCTTCAGTGCATACTTATGATGCACTATTCGAAGAACAGGATAAAGATATATGCACATAGTACATAAGACAAAATCATAGGCATTGAACTGAACGTAAACAGGGTGGAGAGAGGCAGGGTGAGAGGGTGGGGAGGGAAAGGGGGGAGGGAAAGGGGAGAGGGAGGGTGGAGGGGGTGGGGTTGAGAGCCAGGGGGGAGTGAGGAGGAGGACGCACTTACCTGAGTCTGATCTGAGGTCCTATCAGATCAGTTTTAATTGGACTGAGTGTCACCTTCAGATTGGAGGAGCTCTTGCTGGCCGTTAAGCAGAGGGGAGGCGGAGGCAGCCACCTCCGTCTCCATCGGTTCCGCTTCTGACGAAGCCTTGATGGCAGCGGCGTCGCCGTCAGAGTGCTTGTCTTTCTTAGAGCTGCTCCTCTCGTCAGTCACCTTACGGTCTGGAAAGATGTGGATTATACGCACATCAATCAGAAAGTAACCGTTAGTCTGCTGTGTACAGTAAGATTTATGTGCCGTCTATTACATCACTGTACAAGAAAAAATAAATAAATTTCGAGGTCCTCACCTTTGTCTTTGGATGACCGCTCTCTGTCCCTGTCTCTGTCTCTCCTGTCCTCTCTGTCTCTGTCCCTGTCCCTGCTACGGCTGCGACGGCGATGAGATTTTCGCTCTGAGCTGCGTGACCTCCTCCTGTCACGACTGCGGGAACGACGCTTTCTGTCAGAGCGCTCGCGGCTGCGCCTCCTCTCCCTGTCCCGGCTCCTGGAAAAACCAAGACAAGAAGTGCAAATATTAGTTTTGTGGGATGTTTTATTACATTTGTATGTACAATTGGAGGATAAGTCTCACTATTTCTCTCGGGGTATGGTTTTTTTCGTGTTGCTTTGGGGCATATTGGACCTACTCAGGATTACGTTTCCAATCCTACTTCTCACAGCCAGAGAAAAATCACTGACATTATTTTGACAATAAAAAACAGGTTTTATTGAAATCTTAAGTACTTTAAAGAAAATTTATAGCATTCACAACCTAAATTAATGACAAGCCACAGGGGTTGGACAATGAAACTGAAACACCTAGTTTTAGACCACAACAATTCATTAGTATGGTGTAGGGCCTCCTACTGCAGCCAATACAGCATTAGTTTGTCTTGGGAATGACAGATGCAGGTCCTGCACAGTGGCCAGAGGGATTTTGAGCCATTCTTCTTGCAGAATAGTGGCCAGCTCACGACATGATGCTGGTGGAGGAAAAGTTTACTGACTCGCTCCTCCAAAACACCCCAAAGTGGCTCAACAGTATTTAGATCTGGTGACTGTGCAGGCCATGGGAGATGTTCAATTTCACTTTCATGTTCATCAAACCACTCTGTCACCAGTTTTGCTGTGTGTATTGGTGCATTATCATCCTGTTTGAACCATTGGGTGCACATGATCCTCCAGAATGGTTCTGTAGTCCTTAGCAGTGACATGCCCATCTAGCACAGGTAGGGAATGCCATGATACTGCAGCCCAAACCATCACCGATCCACCCCCATGCAACAGTCTGGGTGGTACGCTTCTTTGGGGCTTCTCCACACCGTAACTCTCCCGAATGTGGGAAAGACGGTAAAGGTGGACTCATCAGAGAACAATACATGTTTCACATTGTCCACAGCCCAAGATTTTTGCTGCTGGCACCATTGAAACCAACGTTTGGCATTGGCATGAGTGACCAAAGGTTTGGCTATAGCAGCCCAGCCATGGATATTGACCCTGTGGAGCTCCCGACGGACAGTTTTGGTGGAAACAGGAGAGCTGAGGTACACATTTAATTCTGCAGTGAGTTGGGCAGCTGTGGTTTTATGTTTTTTGGATACAATTGGGGTTAGCACCTGGACATCCCTTTCAGACAGCTTCCTCTTGCGTCCACAGTTACTCCTGTTGGATGTGGTTCATTCTTCTTGGTGGTATGCTGACATTACCCTGGATACTGTGGCTTTTGATACATCACAAAGACTTGCTGTCTTGGTCACAGATGTGCCAGCAAGACATGCACCAACAATTTGTCCTCTTTTGAACCCTAAGTGTTGTATGCGTTGCAATATTTTAAGCAAAACTGTGCTATTACTCTGCTAATTGAACCTTCACACTCTGCTCTTACTGGTGCAATGTGCAATCAATGAAGTTTGGCCACCAGGCTGGTCAAATTTAGCCATGAAACCTCCAACACTAAATTGGCCAATGTTTCAGTTTCCAACCCCTGTAGATGCACAGTGATTTTTGTTTGTGGTACAAACAAGCAGATCCCAGTTGAAAAATAGCTAAAAAAAACGGTTCGTATACAGGTTTGTAATCATTACATGATAAAAAGCCCAAATTATTGTTTGACCAGCAGAAATGGCGGTCAGTGATCAAAGAAAATTTTAAACTGCAACTGTTCACTATGTGTTGCTGTGAATGTGGATTTAAATGGATTCCCTTTATCTGGACTGGTGTCTTGCCCTCACATGACGACATATTGCTCTTATTAAAGCACCAAGAACATGATGGTCAAAGTGATACAAGAATGTCAGCCATACCTGCTACGTTTCCGTTCCCTCTCCCTGTCCTTGTCTCTGCTCCTGGACCGCCGGCGATCTCTGGATCTGCTCCTTTTCCTGTCTGATGCTCGACTGGAGTGGCGGCTGTTGGAGCTGCTTCGTCGAGACCTCCGGTCACGGTCCCTCTCCCGGTCCCTGTCTCGATCTCTATCTCGGTCTCTGTCCCGCTCTCTGTCTCTGTCTCGTTCCTTCTCACGCTCTCTCTCCCGTTCCTTCTCTTTTTCACGCTCCTTCTCTCGCTCTTTCTCCTTCTCTTCCTCCTCCTTACGCTTTTTCTCCCTTTCCTCCCTCTCGCGCTCACGGTCTTCTCTGTCCTTCTTTAGTGCAGGGTTTTCACCTTGGGGGTCCTCTGAGCGACGACGAAGTTTCTCCTGAGAGTAAATAAGCAAAAGCTGCTATAAGTACAATAACTCAGCCTGTATTTGAAACCAAAACTACTCTAGATGATTTGGTTTGTTCAAAAGTAGGGGGTAAAAATGAAGAATGTGTCTTATATTTAACATTATACAATCAGCCTTTTTAGTAGTGTCTTCCAACATGTAATCCTGTTACCTTGAGCTCCTCCACAGTGGATTTGATCTTAGCGTAGCCCATGTGTTGCTTGCCCATCAAGTGGTCGTCCACTCGGGACTGTGCGTCGCCCACGATAAGGAAGGCCCCACACACCTCACACACCTCCATTTGTTTCTCTTGGGCCGCAAAGCTCTCAATGGTCTGGGATAAAAAAAAATACATCAAATCATGAACCATCCATCCTCTTCCGCTTATACGGGATCGGGTCACGGGGGCAGCTGCCTCAGCAGGAAGCCCAGACTTCCAGTGTATTTAAAAAAAAAAAAAAAAGAATTAAAGCTATATATTTCTGCCTCAGCCTGCTCGCATAATTTGCTCAGCCTGGCACTGAGGATGAATAATGAACCCCATGTTGGACACTCTTTAGTGGGACTGGAGGAATCACTTTGAGTCCAAGCTTCATTAGACTTAATTTGTATAAGAAAAAAACAATGGGATACAGATAGCATTACATGAGTAGTGCCTCCTATCCTGAGTAGCGTCTGTGGGCCGATTGGCCTGGAGTTGGCTGACTCACCGAGGGAGTGGAGCTGAGCAGCTCCCTCTCTTCCTTCAGCTGCTCAACCAGCTTCATCATTCCCTGGGCCTCCTCCACTCTGCCCTCTGACCCCAGCTCCTCGATCTGAGCAAATAAAAAATACACAAGTCAAATTAGCCATTTTCTCACAATACAAAGTCATAACACAGATGACTAGGTTCTCTGTCCATCAGGACCAGAACCTCACGCCATAAGAACAGTTTTGTCCCCACGGCCTCATCAACATGGCCTGTGGTCCACCCCTCTTCCACTAGCCTAACTGCACATTTCTGCACAGTTTTTGTCTCCATTTATCTGCCACAATGCACTGTTTCATCTCTGTTTTATTATATCATCAGAGCTTTTGCGTCCCATATTTATTCTACGTCATTTTATTATCTTTTGGTTCTTATCTCTGCACTGGGTTGATATGTTTCATGCACCGAGATACCAATTTAAATTGCTTGTTTGTGCAAACTTACTTGGCAGTAAAATAAAGCTAACAAATATGTAACAAATATTCAATGTATAGTGACTCTCATTACTTTTAACTTATTTCCCCGTTTGTTACAAACCTGTAAAACTAGGTCTTCAATCTTCTCTGTTAGAACCTGGACCTTCTCCTCGTTCTTTCCTGATGGACCAGGACCCTGAGGAGATAAAAACTATGCACCTCAGGTAAAAACATACAAGTCATGTCATTCCATCATTTCCATTGTAATGTTAGATGTCACATAAATGCAGTGTGTCAATTAATGCAGGTTTTAGAACAATGTGGCAAAAACCAGAAGCACAAACCCCTGCATTCTGCTGAGCCTGAGAAAGTGCAAGCCGGGCATGTCCTCTACGAATCCGCCTTTCCACTTCTGCCAGGAGCGACTGCAAATAGCGCAGAAAGTCACGCTCATAGCCCTCCTTCATGAACCGAGAGCTTTTCTCATACCTGGACATGGTGAGACAGAGGCAATTTCTTCAGTGGGAATATTAAGACACACACAAATTATATTAGAAATTTAAACTTACGTTATTCTAAGATTTTCATCATGGATTTTCTCACATGGACCTGGAAAATAATTGCAAAGCTTTGTTATCTTCTAGTGTGATAGATGCACTAGTCTGGTAATGCTGTATAGAGACACATTTATAGATCTAAAAACCCACCACTTACCTAAATCAGAGCGGGTGTTTGTGAATAGCTCTGCTGGACAGAAGCCACACAGATAATATCGACAGACCTTCTTGAAGAAAGAAGGAAAGAATGAGATTTTTACTATAACAGATTAAAGTCTCTATCATAGCGAAAAAGTCCTATTAGATCAGGCCACACCATGTAGCTTAACTGATACCCCCTTGGCGATCAATGAAATACTCCCAATTATGCTAGGTTAGCCTTACCAGTCAGCCTTGAAGTGGGTTTAACATTACTACGTTCACATTTGACCGTACTTATCTGTTAGACATACTATCCAAAGCAAGATGAAACGTCAATGCTTAGTTAAACAATAACTCCCACTCAGAACAAACGCCAGCAAAAGCACAACATCAACATGATCCACAACGTTTCAATCCGCATTGAGAGCCAATGAAATACTATAATGCCGTTAGCATTAGCAAACTGTGACGCTAATTTCCTCAAAACGTGTGCCTGAATAACTAAAAATTAAACGCCAGCTAACATTACCCATCACCTGCGTTGTGACTGGAACCTGAACTAATGGCAGACGACTTAAGGTAGCAACTGTTATCACCCACATCCCACAAAATATAATTTAAGGCATCTCAGATAGCTAACGACATGTTAGCTTATCAAATTAGCTAGGCTAACGTTAGCTAGAATGCTAACTTACGCTTTCGTCGTCCCATCTCACGTTGCATCGCTTTTCGTCGGGGGCCAAGTTTCTATCTCGGCCCATTAACTCATCGAGTAACTGGGCTGCTGAAAGCATTTTGCCGACAAGAGTGTAGCCTCGATTTAAATAACTACGCTGTCTCCTCAAGTACTCCTAATCAAAATGGCAGACGCTGTGACAACGCCGCCCGTTTACGGTTCAATTACAACCAGTCCGCTAGCAGCAGCAGCTCCCCTAGCCTCTGAACCGGAAGTACAAGTCTGACAATAGCAGGTAATCTGCATGAATAGTCAGAGAGTCTGTGAGCGTTGATGAATCAGTAGGTACGTATTAATATTAATGGCCGCACGGTTCTGGAGGAAATAACCCACAAAACAAAATCCCAAATACACACAAATGAATTTCTTGATAGCAGAATTGTTAATGAAGAGTTCTGTTGCAGCCTTTCTAATTGCTCCAGTTTAATTGGTTCATTACATGGAATTTGTCCGCGAGAAACAAGCAATAAAATTACAATTTAATAAATAATTTACAAACTACAGTAATTCCCCTTAATATGAAATCAAATTTAAGTCAAATGAATAATATCAATTAAATCCCCTTTATACAAAAGAGGGTGAGATATCCCTATCCCTTCCACTGAGCTTTTTACTAGAAAAGCATTTAATGTTCATAATTTATAAATACATATTTTAGCTAGCAATGAGCAATTTAGCTTGAAAAATGACCAACCTTATTACTTTTCAGGGCAACAGGATTTGACATGTGAGTAACAGGGTTGACATCTCCCCTGTGTTCACTGAAGGTTTGCCTCATGAAGGTAAAGCATTATATCTTTTGTTTGTCTTTGGAAATAATGAAGGTGTTAAGAAACACACTTTCAATATGATTGTAAGCTTATAGAATCAAGAGTTTTAATGCTTTCAAGTGGTCACGGTCAGGAACTGCACCAGTACATTTATAATATACTATTCTATATTTTATATGATTTGAAATATCATATTGTCTAGCTTATTATTATGTGCCTGCCGTCGAGCAAGGCTGGCGAAGCCAGCCTTGCGAGCACGGCGGCACATATTACTATTCCTTTTGGGGGGGAGGCCCCAAGTGTCTTAGCATTTATGGCAGGCGAAGCCTGCCATAAATGCTTGTAGTAGGTCCAAAACACACATATATGATGTAAAATGATAAAAAATACCAAAAAATACCCAAAAAATCCATCCAAACATCATAAAAACACTGTGTTTTAAGCCAGCAACGCGCTTATTAGTATCCAGGACGAGGTTTCTTTTTTATTATGTACCTGCTGCCGAGCAAGGCTGGCGAAGCCAGACTTGCGAGCACGGCGGCACATATTACTATTCCTTTTGGGGGGGAGGCCCCAAGTGTCTTAGCATTCATGGCAGGCGAAGCCTGCCATGAATGCTTGTAGTAGGTCCAAAACACACATATATGATGTAAAATGATAAAAATACCAAAAATACCCAAAATCCATCCAAAAATCATAAAACGCTGTGTTTTAAGCCAGCAACGCGCTTATTAGTATTCAGGACGAGGGTTTATTTTTTTCCTATTATTATGTGCTCAGCTGCGAGCAAGGCTGGCAGCCTTACAGAGCACTGGGCGGCACATATTACTATTCCTTTTGGGGAGGCCCTAGTAGTGTCTTAGCATTTATGGCAGGCGAAGCGCCTGCCATAAATGCTTGTAGTAGGTCCAAAACACACATATATGATGTAAAATGATAAAAATACCAAAAATACCCAAAAATCCATCCAAACATCATAAAAAAACACTGTGTTTTAAGCCAGCAACGCCGCTTATTAGTATCCAGGACGAGGGTTTCTTTTATTATTATTATTATAGACGCGCATTCTTCGGCAATTAATGCGGGTCGCACTGCAAGGTGCACCCAGGCATGAGATATATCAAATCGTGCGTCTCGATCGTGCTACGATGGCTATTACTTTTCTCCGTCAAAGCCGCTACCGTGGCGACGCTAGACCCCAAAAACCGCCGAAAAAAGTCCCATAGGAATGAATGGGGAAAGGGTCGGATTTCAAATTTTTTTCTTCATCGAACAAACAGTCACAGCTCCCTCATGCTTTCACCTAGAAACTCCATTCAACTTTCAAAACGCAGCAAATTTTCCTGGCAACATATTCATAATTCATCTTCAATTTAAAAAATGTATAGTTTCTTCAGCATTTCAACTTTTTCCAGACCATGAAATCTTCAAAAATCAGCCTTTAACATGGGTGTCTATTGCGTGCACTAGAGTGGGAGAACTACACACCTAGAGTGGAGAGCAGTTTCAGAATCGTCTGAAAAAAATATTTTTAAATTGCGATTGTGAGGGCTACGTTCACTCCACCGACATAATTTTTACAGCAAAACGTTGGAAATTTCGTCCCGGTCGTAGCAATGTGTCTCTTATGTCTCTGAGATTTATGGTTTTGGCTCCAGACCCTTAATTAGGGCAGCACCTCCAAAAATCTCTCCATTGGGCCCAATGTTAATTTTCAGAGGAAAAGGCGTGAGAAAGCAGGAAAACCTCTTGTGTTTAACCTGCCACTGACGGGCTTCTGAGTGGGCTAGAGACATAAAATTTACACCGTTGCGATCCTCGCGAGCTCCTGCCACCTACGGTCCAAACCCCAAAGCTGTACGCCTTACGGTTGGGGAGTTATTTAGAGGAGTTAGGCAGGGTGTGACTCAGCTTGAAATCAATGGCAGTCAGTGAGAGCCAGTGTGGGGACAGACCAGGGGCGCTTAGACTTTTCCATAGGGGTGCCCCATAGGGTGTTGAAGCCATGCAGGGGTGGCCAGCAGAATTAGGTGATATGAATGAACCTCCATCACCATAGCATCATTCACATGCAAAAATCTAAGCTCTACTGCTTATAGTTTTTTTTAAACGAGAGGTGATTCGACAGGTCAGCTCATAATCAGAAGCATAGTGTGACAGAGCAGCTGTGTGTGTGTGGCATTTGAACTGAAGGGACCCTGTCTGTGATATGATGCATAGGTCAATGCTGATGATACAGAGTGGGTGACATCATTGATCACACACACAGACAGGAAGCTCAGGCTGTTTCCTTCAAAATAAAAGCCCCCAACTTCAGAGGGGTAACTTTTTTTCCTCACGGGGAAGCTGTGGCCATGACTGTCCTTTCAAAATAAAAGCTCCGAACTCTGATTTGATCTTCACAGGAAACAAGGTGTGTTTGTTTTCAACACGAACCTGGGACAGGCACGCACGGCGCGTGCTTGGTCGTGCAGGAGAGGGTCAGCATGCATCAGGCTGGGCCTACATGGCCCGCGCGTGGGTCGGCCATGTGTGCAGGCACATATTAAAATTTCTTCAGGAATTTTTTGTCTAGTTATGTGCTCAGCCGTCGAGCAAGGCTTAAGCCAGCCAGAGCACTTGCGGCACATATTACTATTCCTTTGGGATTCCCCAAGTCTTAGCATTCATGGCAGGCTGAAGCCTGCCATGAATGCTTGTAGTAGGTCCAAAACACACATATATGATGTAAAATGATAAAAATACCAAAAATACCCAAAAAATCCATCCCAAAATCATAAAAACGCTGTGTTTTAAGCCAGCAACGCGCTTATTATTAGTATTCAGGACGAGGGTTTATTTTTTTTCCTATTATTATGTGCTCAGCCACGAGCAAGGCTGATGGCCAGCCTTACAGCACGGGCGCACATATTACTATTCCTTTTGGGGAGGCCCCAGTGTCTTAGCATTCATGGCAGCTAAGCCTGCCATGAATGCTTGTGGTAGGTCCAAAACACACATAAATGATGGAAAATGATAAAAATATCAAAACCACCAAAAAAATCCATCCAAACACCATAAAAACACTGTGTTTTAAGCCAGCAACGCTTTTATTAGTATTCAGGACGGGAGTTTATTTTTTTATTATTATTATAGACACATTTTCGGCAATCACGCGGGTCGTACGTAAGGTGCACCCAGGCATGACATATATCAAATCGTGCGTCTCGATCGTGCACGATGGCTATTACTTTTCTCCGTCAAAACTGTTACCATGGCGACGCTTAGACCCCAAAAACCGACGAAAATTTCTCATTGAAATGAATGGGAGCGAGGTCAGACTTCAAACTTTGGGGCTTCACCGAACAAACAGGCACAGCTCCCTCATACTTTCACCTAGAAACTCCATTCAACTTGCAAAACGCAGCAAATTTACCTGACTACATTTTCATAATTCATCATCTTGTCATAAAATGTACCGTTTGTCCGTCAGATCGATTTATTCGAGCCTGGAAAATGTCAAAATCAGAGCTTAACATGGGTGTTCATTATGCTGCACTAGAGTGACACAACTACACACCTAGAGTGGAGAGCAGTTTCAGAATCGCTGAGTTTTTTTTTAAATCGCGATTGTGAGGGCTACGTTCACTCCACCGACATAATTTTACAGCAAAACGTTGGAAATTTCTGATCCCGGTCGTAGCGATGTGTCTTATGTCTCTGAGATTTATGGTTTTGGCTCCAGACCCTTAATTAGGGCAGCACCTCCCAAAATTCTCTCCATTGGGCCCAATGTTAATTTTCAGAGGAAAAGGCGTGAGAAAGCAGGAAAACCTCTTGTGTTTAACCTGCCACTGACGGGCTTCTGAGTGGGCTAGAGACATAAAAATTTACATCGCTCGCTGCGATCCTCGCGAGCTCCTGCCGCCTACGGTCCAAACCCCAAAGCTGTACGCCTTACGGTTGGGGAGTTATTTAGAGGAGTTCGGCAGGGTCTGACTCAGCTTGAAATCAATGGCAGTCAGTGAGAGCCAGTGTGGGGGACAGACCAGGGGCACGCCTAGACTTTTCCATAGGGGTGCCCCTTGGGGTGTTGAAGCCATGCAAGGGTGGCCAGCAGAATTAGGTGATATGCATGAACCTCCATCACCATAGCATCATTCACATGCAAAAATCTAAGCTCTACTGCTTATAGTTTTTTTTATACGAGAGGTGATTCGACAGGTCAGCTCATAATCAGAAGCATAGTGTGACAGAGCAGCTGTGTGTGTGTGTGGCATTTGAACTGAAGGGACCCTGTCTGTGATATGATACATAGGTCAATGCTGATGATACAGAGAGTGGGTGACATCATTGATCACACACACAGACAGGAAGCTCAGGCTGTTTCCTTCAAAATAAAAGTCTGGTTTTTCAAAATAAAAGCCCCCAACTTCAGAGGGGTAACTTTTTTCCTCACGGGAAGCTGTGGAGATGACTATCCTTTCAAAGTAAAAGCCCCAAACTCTGATTTAAGCGTCACAGGAAACAAGGTGTGTTTGTTTTCAACAGGAACCTGGGACAGGCACGCACGTAGTGCGTGTTTTCGCGCAAGGTTTTGTTTTCAACACGAACCTGGGACAGGCACGCACGGCGCGTGTTTCTCGGTGCAGGAGAGGGTCAGCATGCATCAGGCTGGGCCTACATGGCCCGGGCGTCGCGTGGGTCCGGCGTCATGTGTGCAGGCACATATTAAAATTTCTTCAGGAATTTTAGTCTAGTTATGTGCCTCAGCCGTCGAGCAAGGCTGGCGGCCAGCCTTACAGCACGGCGGCACATATTACTATTCCTTTGGGGTTCCTCAGTGTCTTAGCATTCATGGCAGGCTAAGCCTGCCATGAATGCTTGTAGTGGGTCCAAAACACACATATATGATGTAAAATGATAAAATAACCCAAAATCCCAAAAATCCATCCCAAAATCATAAAAACACTGTGTTTTAGCCAGCAACGCGCGTATTAGTATCCAGGACGAGGTTTCTTTTTATTATTATTATGTGCCTGCCGAGCAAGGCTGGCGAAGCCAGCCTTGCAGAGCACGGGCGGCACATATTACTATTCCTTTTGGGGGGTTCCCCAGTGTTTTAGTGATTCATGGCAGGTGGCTAAGCCTGCCATGAATGCTTGTGTAGGTCCAAAACACATATATGATGTAAAATGATAAAAATACTCAAAAATAGCCAAAAATCCATCCAAAAATCATTAAAACGCTGTATTTTAAGCCAGCAACGCAGCTTATTAGTATTCAGGACGGAGTTTATTTTTTTATTATTATTATAGACACATTTTCGCAATTAATGCGGGTCGCACCGTAAGGTGCACCCAGGCATGACATATATCAAATCGTAAGCGTCTCGACCGTGCCACGATGGCTATTACTTTTCTCCGTCAAAACTGTTACCATGGCTTACGCTAGACCCCAAAAACTGACGAAAATTTCTCATTGAAATGAATGGGAGCGAGGTCAGACTTCAAACTTTGGGGCTTCACCGAACAAACAGTCACAGCTCCCTCATACTTTCACCTAGAAACTCCATTCAACTTGCAAAACGCAGCAAATTTACCTGACTACATTTTCATAATTCATCATCTTGTCATAAAATGTACCGCTTTGTCCGTCAGATCGATTTATTCGGAGCCTGGAAAATGTCAAAAATCAGAGCTTAACATGGGTGTCTATTGCGTGCACTAGAGTGACACAACTACACACCTAGAGTGGAGAGCAGTTTCAGAATCGTCTGAGTTTTTTTTTTTTAAATCGCGATTTTGAGGGCTACGTTCACTCCACCGACATAATTTTTACAGCAAAACGTTGGAAATTTTCCCGGTCGTAGCGATGTGTCTCTTATGTCTCTGAGATTTATGGTTTTGGCTCCAGACCCTTAATTAGGGCAGCACTAAAAAATCTCTCCATTGGGCCCAATGTTAATTTTCAGAGGAAAAGGCGTGAGAAAGCAGGAAAACCTCTTGTGTTTAACCTGCCGCTGACGGGCTTCTGAGTGGGCTAGAGACATAAAATTTACATCGCTGCGATCTCGCGAAGCTCCTGCCGCCTCGCCCAAACCCCAAAGCCGTACTCCTTACGGTTCTTGAGTTTTTCAGAGGAGTTTGACAGGGTCCGACTCAGCTTGAAATCAATGGCAGTCAGTGGGAGCCAGTGTGGGGGGACAGACCAGGGGCGTGCTCTAGACTTTTCCATAGGTGCCCCATGGGGTGCTGAAGCCATGCAGGGGTGGCCAGCAGAATTAGGTGATATGCATGAACCTCCATCACCACAGCATCATTCACATGCAAAAATCTAAGCTCTACTGCTTATAGTTTTTTTTAAACGAGGTGATTTGACAGGTCAGCTCATAATCAGAAGCATAGTGTGACAGAGCAGCTGTGTGTGTGTGGTATTTGAACTGAAGGACCCTGTCTGTGATATGATGCATAGGTCAATGCTGATGATACAGAGAGTGGGTGACATCATTGATTCACACACACAGACAGGAAGCTCAGGCTGTTTCCTTCAAAATAAAAGTCTGTTTTTTCAAAATAAAGCCCCAAACTTCGGAGGGGTAACTTTTTTTCCTCACGGGGAAGCTGTGGCCATGACTGTCCTTTCAAAATAAAAGCCCGAACTCTGATTTGATCTTCACAGGAAACAAGGTGTGTTTGTTTTCAACATGAACCTGGGACAGGTACGCACGTAGTTTCCGTGCAGGAGAGGGTCAGCATGCATCAGGCTGGGCCTACATGGCCCGGCGCGTGGGTCCGGGCCATGTGTGCAGGCACATATTAAAATTTCTTCAGGAATTTTAGTCTAGTTATGTGCCTGCCGTCGAGCAAGGCTGGCAAAGCCAGCCTTATGCAGCACGGGCGGCACATATTACTATTGCTTTTGGGGGTTCCCCAAGTGTCTTAACATTCATGGCAGGCTAAGCCTGCCATGAATGCTTGTAGTAGGTCCAAACACACATATATGATGTAAAATGATAAAAATACCAAAAATACCAAAAATCAATCCCAAAATCATAAAAACACTGTGTTTTAGCCAGCAACGCAGATATTAGTATTCAGGACGAGGGTTTCTTTTATTATTATTATGTGCCTGCCGTCCGAAAGGCTGGCGAAGCCAGCCTTGCAGCACGCGGCACATATTACTATTCCTTTTGGGGGTTCCCCAAGTGTCTTAGCATTCATGGCAGGCTAAGCCTGCCATGAATGCTTGTAGTAGGTCCACAAACACATAAATGATGAAAATGATGAAAATACCAAAAATCCCAAGAAAATCCACCCCAAAATCCTTAAAAGCAACGCTAGCTTTATTAGTATTCAGGACGAGGTTTCTTTTTATTATTATTATTATTTTTATTATTATTATTATAGACGGGATTTTCGGCAATTAATGCGGGTCGCACTGCAAGGTGCACCCAGGCATGAGATATATCAAATCGTGCGTCTCGATCGTGCCACGATGGCTATTACTTTTCTCCGTCAAAGCCGTTACCATGGCGACGCTTAGACCCCAAAAACCGCCGAAAAAGTCCCATAGGAATGAATGGGGAAAGGGTCGGATTTCAAATTTTTTCTTCATCAAACAAACAGTCACAGCTCCCTCATGCTTTCACCTAGAAACTCCATTCAACTTTCAAAACGCAGCAAATTTTCCTGGCAACATATTCATAATTCATCTTCAATTAAAAATGTATAGTTTCTTCAGCATTTCAACTTTTTCCAGACCATGAAATCTTCAAAAATCAGACTTTAACATGGGTGTCTATTATGCACTAGAGTGGGAGAACTACACACCTAGAGTGGAGAGCAGTTTCAGAATCGTCTGAAAAAAATATTTTTAAATCGCGATTGTGAGGGCTACGTTCACTCCACCTACATAATTTTTACAGCAAAACGTTGGAAATTTCGTCCCGGTCGTAGCGATGTGTCTCTTATGTCTCTGAGATTTATGGTTTTGGCTCCAGACCCTTAATTAGGGCAGGACCTCCCAAAATTCTCTCCATTGGGCCCAATGTTAATTTTCAGAGGAAAAGGCGTGAGAAAGCAGGAAAACCTCTTGTGTTTAACCTGCCGCTGACGGGCTTCTGAGTGGGCTAGAGACATAAAATTTACATCGCTGCGATCCTCGCGAGCTCCTGCCGCCTACGGTCCAAACCCCAAAGCTGTACGCCTTACGGTTGGGGAGTTATTTAGAGGAGTTTGACAGGGTCCGACTCAGCTTGAAATCAATGGCAGTCAGTGAGAGCCAGTGTGGGGGACAGACCAGGGGCACGCCTAGACTTTTCCATAGGGGTGCCCCATGGGGTGTTGAAGCCATGCAAGGGTGGCCAGCAGAATTAGGTGATATGCATGAACCTCCATCACCATAGCATCATTCACATGCAAAAATCTAAGCTCTACTGCTTTATAGTTTTTTTATACGAGAGGTGATTGGACAGGTCAGCTCATAATCAGTGGTGACATAGCTGTGTGTGTGTGTCAGATGGGGGATCCACATAGACACATATATAGAGACCCTGTCTGATGATATGATACAGACTAGGTCAATGCTGATTGCCCATTACCAAAGATACAGAGAGTGACATCATTGATCACACACACACAGACAGGAAGCTCAGGCTGTTTCCTTCAAAATAAAAGTCTGGTTTTTCAAAATAAAAGCCCCAAACTTCAGAGGGGTAACTTTTTCCTCACGGAAGCTGTGGAGATGACTATCCTTTCAAAGTAAAAGCCCCAAACTCTGATTTAAGTGTCACAGGAAACAAGGTGTGTTTGTTTTCAACATGAACCTGGGACAGGCACGCACGTAGTGCGTGCTTCGGCGTGTTTGTTTTCAACACGAACCTGGGACAGGCACGCACGAAGTGCGTGCTTCGGTGCAGGAGAAGGTCAGCATGCATCAGGCTGGGCCTACATGGCCCGGCGTCGCGTGGGTCCGGCGTCATGTGTGCAGGCACATATTAAAATTTCTTCAGGAATTTTTATTTTTATTATTATTATTATAGACGGGATTTTCGGCAATTAATGCGGGTCGTACCGTAAGGTGCACCCAGGCATGAGATATATCAAAACGTGCGTCTCGATCGTGCCACCATGGCTATTACTTTTCTCCGTCAAAGCCGTTACCGTGGCGACGCTTAGACCCCAAAAACCGCCGAAAAAGTCCCATAGGAATGAATGGGAAAACGGTCGGGTTTCAAACTTTTTTCTTCAGCAAACAAACAGTCACAGCTCCCTCATGCTTTCACCTAGAAACTCCATTCAACTTTCAAAACGCAGCAAATTTTCCTGGCAATATATTCATAATTCATCTTCACTTACAAATATGTATAGTTTCTTCAGCATTTCAACTTTTTCCAGACCATGAAATCTTCAAAAATCAGAGCTTAACATGGGTGTCTATTGCGTGCACTAGAGTGGGAGAACTACACACCTAGAGTGGAGGGCAGTTTCAGAATCGTCTGAGTTTTTTTTTTAAATCGCGATTGTGAGGGCTACGTTCACTCCACCGACATGATTTTGACAGCAAAACGTTGGAAATTTCGTCCCGGTCGTAGTGATGTGTCTCTTATGTCTGTGAGATTTGTACTTTTTTGGCTCCAGACCCTTAATTAGGGCAGCACCTCCCAAAATTCTCTCCATAGGGCCCAATGTTAATTTTCAGAGGAAAAGGCGTGAGAAAGCAGGAAAACCTCTTGTGTTTAACCTGCCGCTGACGGGCTTCTGAGTGGGCTAGAGACATAAAATTTACATCGCTGCGATCCTCGCGAGCTCCTGCCGCCTCGGTCCAAACCCCAAAGCTGTACGCCTTACGGTTCTTGGGGAGTTATTTAGAGGAGTTTGACAGGGTCTGACTCAGCTTGAAATCAATGGCAGTCAGTGAGAGCCAGTGTGGGGGACAGACCAGGGGCGCGCCTAGACTTTTCCATAGGGGTGCCCCATGGGGTGTTGAAGCCATGCAGGGGTGGCCAGCAGAATTAGGTGATATGCATGAACCTCCATCACCATAGCATCATTCACATGCAAAAATCTAAGCTCTACTGCTTATAGTTTTTTTTATACGAGAGGTGATTCGACAGGTCAGCTCATCATCAGTGGCAGAGTGTGACTGGTTGTTGGTGTGTGTGTATCAGATCCACATAGACACACATATAAAGATTAAGTGATGATATGATACAGGCTTCTGATTGCCCATTACCAATGATACAGAGTGGATGACATCATTGATCACACACACAGACAGGAAGCTCAGGCTGTTTCCTTCAAAATAAAAGTCTGTTTTTTCAAAATAAAAGCCCCAAACTTCAGAGGGGTAACTTTTTTCCTCACAGGAAGCTGTGGAGATGACTATCCTTTCAAAGTAAAAGCCCCAAACTCTGATTTGATCTTCACAGGAAACAAGGTGTGTTTGTTTGCAACAGGAACCTGGGACATACAGGCACGCGTAGTGCGTGCCGTGCAGGAGAGGGTCAGCATGCATCAGGCTGGGCCTACATGGCCCGGCGTCGCGTGGGTCCGGCGTCATGTGTGCAGGCACATATTAAAATTTCTTCAGGAATTTTAGTCTAGTTATTATTTTTATTATAGCCACTTCTTCGGCAATTAATGCGGGTCGTACCGTAAGGTGCACCCAGGCATGAGATATATCAAATCGTGCGTCTCGATCGTGCCACCATGGCTATTACTTTTCTCCGTCAAAGCCGTTACCGTGGCGACGCTAGACCCCAAAAACCGCCGAAAAAAGTCCCATAGGAATGAATGGGGAAAGGGTCGGAATTCAAATTTTTTTCTTTGGTGAACAAACAGTTACAACTCCCTCATACTTTCACCTAGAAACTCCATTCAACTTTCAAAACGCAGCAAATTTTCCTGGCAACATATTCATAATTCATCTTCAATTAAAAAAATGTATAGTTTCTTCAGCATTTCAACTTTTTCCAGACCATGAAATCTTCAAAAATCAGCCTTTAACATGGGTGTCTATTGCGTGCACTAGAGTGACACAACTACACACCTAGAGTGGAGAGCAGTTTCAGAATCGTCAGATTTTTTTTTTTTTAAATCGCGATTGTGAGGGCCACGTTCACTCCACCGACATAATTTTTACACCAAAACGTTGGAAATTTCGTCCCGGTCGTAGCGATGTGTCTCTTATGTCTCTGAGATTTATGGTTTTGGCTCCAGACCCTTAATTAGGGCAGCACCTCCCAAAATTCTCTCCATTGGGCCCAATGTTAATTTTCAGAGGAAAAGGCGTGAGAAAGCAGGAAAACCTCTTGTGTTTAACCTGCCGCTGACGGGCTTCCGAGTGGGCTAGAGACATAAAATTTACATCGCTGCGATCCTCGCGAGCTCCTGCCGCCTACAGTCCAAACCCCAAAGCTGTACGCTTACGGTTGGGGAGTTATTTAGAGGAGTTTGGCAGGGTCTGACTCAGCTTGAAATCAATGGCAGTCAGTGAGAGCCAGTGTGGGGGACAGACCAGGGGCGCGCCTAGACTTTTCCATAGGGGTGCCCCATGGGGTGTTGAAGCCATGCAGGGGTGGCCAGCAGAATTAGGTGATATGCATGAACCTCCATCACCATAGCATCATTCACATGCAAAAATCTAAGCTCTACTGCTTATAGTTTTTTTTATACGAGAGGTGATTCGACAGGTCAGCTCATAATCAGAAGCATAGTGTGACAGAGCAGCTGTGTGTGTGTGTGGCATTTGAACTGAAGGGACCCTGTCTGTGATATGATGCACAGGTCAATGCTGATGATACAGAGAGTGGATGACATCATTGATCACACACACAGACAGGAAGCTCAGGCTGTTTCCTTCAAAATAAAAGTCTGTTTTTTCAAAATAAAAGCCCCAAACTTCGGAGGGGTAACTTTTTTCCTCACAGGAAGCTGTGGAGATGACTATCCTTTCAAAGTAAAAGCCCCAAACTCTGATTTAAGCGTCACAGGAAACAAGGTGTGTTTGTTTTCAACATGAACCTGGGACAGGCACGCACGTAGTGCGTGCTTCGGCGTGTTTGTTTTCAACACGAACCTGGGACAGGCACGCACGAAGTGCGTGCTTCGGTGCAGGAGAGGGTCAGCATGCATCAGGCTGGGCCTACATGGCCCGGCGTCGCGTGGGTCCGGCGTCATGTGTGCAGGCACATATTAAAATTTCTTCAGGAATTTTTAGTCTAGTTATTATTATTATAGACGCATTCTTCGGCAATTAATGCGGGTCGTACCGTAAGGTGCACCCAGGCATGAGATATATCAAATCGTGCGTCTCGATCGTGCCACGATGGCTATTACTTTTCTCCGTCAAAGCCGTTACCGTGGCGACGCTAGACCCCAAAAACCACCGAAAAAAGTCCCATAGGAATGAATGGGGAAAGGGTCGGATTTCAAATTTTTTTCTTCATCGAACAAACAGTCACAGCTCCCTCATGCTTTCACCTAGAAACTCCATTCAACTTTCAAAACGCAGCAAATTTTCCTGGCAACATATTCATACTTCATCTTCAATTAAAAAAATGTATAGTTTCTTCAGCATTTCAACTTTTTCCAGACCATGAAATCTTCAAAAATCAGCCTTTAACATGGGTGTCTATTGCGTGCACTAGAGTGGGAGAACTACACACCTAGAGTGGAGAGCAGTTTCAGAATCGTCTGAAAAAAATATTTTTAAATTGCGATTGTGAGGGCTACGTTCACTCCACCGACATAATTTTTACAGCAAAACGTTGGAAATTTCGTCCCGGTCGTAGCAATGTGTCTCTTATGTCTCTGAGATTTATGGTTTTGGCTCCAGACCCTTAATTAGGGCAGCACCTCCAAAAATCTCTCCATTGGGCCCAATGTTAATTTTCAGAGGAAAAGGCGTGAGAAAGCAGGGAAACCTCTTGTGTTTAACCTGCCGCTGACGGGCTTCTGAGTGGGCTAGAGACATAAAATTTACATCGCTGCGATCCTCGCGAGCTCCTGCCGCCTACGGTCCAAAACCCAAAGCTGTGCGCCTTACGGTTGGGGAGTTATTTAGAGGAGTTCGGAAGGGTCTGACTCAGCTTGAAATCAATGGCAGTCAGTGAGAGCCAGTGTGGGAGACAGACCAGGGGCGCACCTAGACTTTTCCATAGGGGTGCCCCTTGGGGTGTTGAAGCCATGCAAGGGTGGCCAGCAGAATTAGGTGATATGAATGAACCTCCATCACCATAGCATCATTCACATACAAAAATCTAAGCTCTACTCCTTATAGTTTTTTTTTAAACAAGAGGTGACTGGACAGGTCAGCTCATAATCAGAGGCATAGTGTGACAGAGCAGCTGTGTGTGTGTGTGGCATTTGAACTAAAGGGACCCTGTCTGTGATATGATTCATTGGTCAATTCTGATGATTACCAATGATACAGAGTGGGTGACATCATTGATCACACACACAGACAGGAAGCTCAGGCTGTTTCCTTCAAAATAAAAGTCTGTTTTTTCAAAATAAAAGCCCCCAACTTCGGAGGGGTAACTTTTTTCCTCACAGGAAGCTGTGGAGATGACTATCCTTTCAAAGTAAAAGCCCCAAACTCTGATTTAAGTGTCACAGGAAATAAGGTGTGTTTGTTTTCAACATGAACCTGGGACAGGCACGCACGAAGTGCGTGCTTCGGTGCAGGAGAGGGTCAGCATGCATCAGGCTGGGCCTACATGGCCCGGCGTCATGTGTGCAGGCACATATTAAAATTTCTTCAGGAATTTTAGTCTAGTGTATCTTATTATTGAATTTCAATATTGATATTCACTCATCTTAAGATTCTATAGAAACTATTCTATTCTCTCTCTCTCTCATATGTATATATATACATCTATATGTATATATATATATATATATATATACGTATATATATACGTATATATATACGTATATATATATATATATATATATATATATATATATATATATATATATATATATACGTATATATATATATAGTTTGTGTGTACCTTATGCTGTTGCGTGTGGGACTTTATTCTTAGAGCAGCGTAGTGTTTTAAAAGTAGGAGGATTAGGAGTAATGCAGTGTCAGGTGTGACTGAGTGGCAACAACAAATGGTGTCTCACGGGTGAAGTAGATGCGTACAGGGAAGAGGGTCCCAGTGAGGTTAAGGATGGCTCTATGTGCAGCAATATATTTGCTAGAGCACATTAAGAGTAATAATCAGTGTACCATTATCTTGAAAAAAGTAAATAAAATAACTTTTATCTCATACGACTACACCAAAGATTTCTGTTGATCAGCACCTGTCTAGTTTTTAGAGCATTCAACAATATTTTTATGTCATCAAGACTAAAAAAAATACACACCAGTCACATCATTTTGCAGACAAATGTTGTAACTCTTTGCTGTAATCCTTCAAACAGGCTTACAGGAAAACAGTTAATGTTTAACTAAGTGTTAAAAGCCACCCAGTTGTCTTCATGTTGTAGAACTATTAAATCTGTGGGTACCCATACGTACATTATAGTCAATTTGCTCCTCCAGATGGCCTCTCGTTCTTCTCCCCTTGTAATTGTGTGAGAACCCTGCAGAAGTATCCTCTTACTGCCAACCCAGCAAACAAGACACGGATGCAAATGGTGAAATGTATCCTGGCTGAAAGCCACCTGCCTTGATTAAATTTTCATTAATCTGCAATTGCAAAGGCTTCTTGCTCATTAATGCTTGACTCTGACTTGAGAGTGCTGTCTTATCAACATGTCTATTTTTGAACCTCATATTATTCATAACTTCACTCGTACTTAGGAACCAAAAGTGGTAAGGTCACTACACAGAAGAAACACACAGTAACTAATATAATGTTGTACTGTTGAATGTTGTTATTTAGGTACATTTAACATTATGTTCAGCTCTTGGTCTCACAGAGTTGTTTCCCACCACTCACTGCCCACATGCCAAGCTTGATGGTTTTCCTTGAGAATGACCTTTCTAAAGCAGACACCTGTGGAGAAAGCAGCAGGTGTTTTTTAAGAGATCTTCTTTTGAGTGTAATTATTAACTACTGTCCTCCACAAGTGGGGTTTATTAGTCTGACCTTGCAGATCCACCGTAGTCTGTCTGAAATAACACATTTCACTAATGAGAGGCCAAGATAATGTTACAGATAAATAACCAATCAATCTCACACAGGAAGGGAACCAAGGTTGATTTAATTGTGTTTTAAACTCAATAAAAGAATAACCATCCTCATTACTGACTCAGTTATGTCCAAGGTTGCTTTTCCAGTTAAGAGTGTGATTATGGATTTTACATTTATGTTATTTGGGCTCATCTTGATCTGCAGACAAGACATTAAACAGTGCTTTGCATCATTTGGCAACATGTGTGATTTTCCCCATTATTTCCACTATCTGTGGGGAAATATCAGTTTCAAAAAGTCTCGGTGCAGTTCAATTAGTGTAAAAGAAATAGCTTTGGGTGTTTGTGTGCTCCACAAGCAAATTATCCATCAATTATAGGTGGACTGGCCCAGCTGTGACCTCTCGGTCTCTCTTGTGACTGCTCAGTCTTGTATTTAGTTTTCACCTGGGTCTCTTGGTCCTGTATTTACTTGCCATGAAACAAAATTAGGCATCCTCTCCCCCCTTCCTGCCGCAGAATACCAAAGTAGCAGGTGGGCTTCAGATGGTCTGTTAACTTATGGGACTGAAGCTGAAATATGAAATAATGACCCATGGAGGGGACATGGTGCTCATTTGGGGAGATGGCAGGACACTAGGCAGCAGCAGATATGGGCTGGATTCATGGGGCAGGCTGGATATTGAACACATCTTTTCTGCTCTGTATCATGACCGTGAGTCTTATAATGTTGGATCATGCTTTAGTCATTAATTAACTGTAGAATAGCTCATCTGCATTACTGAACAGCAGGTGGCAGTATGTATCTATTTTTTAGAGTAGGGCCAAACCACAAAGAGGCAGTGGTCACACAGCAGTGCGGATAAAGTATCCTTAAGGCATATTCTGCCTATTATTGCATGCTCATTCACACACAGGAGCAAGGAAGAACTCTGAAAATATTAATTAACTTTAAAACAGTGTCACACTCAGGCAACATTAACGTCCCCTTCTCCCTGCACCACACAATCTACACATCATTAGAAAAGCAGCATTTTCCCAGGGTAAGAGTTGCAGCTAGTGGAAAAACAGAGGGAAGAAACAACAGGAAGACAGTGAGCTGAAGTGGCAGAGGGAATGAAAAAGTGATCGAGCAGGAAACGAGGGGAGAGATGGAGGGAGTCATTCTGATGTGATGCTTAACAACCAGGGTGAAAAAAGGATAATGGAGATAGATCGTCTTCTCCTCTCTCTACTTTTACTCTTTTTTCACATAGACACACAGTCAATCTCAAGTGAAGGTCGAGAGGGAGAGCAGCATGTAGATTATGCAGTAGAGTGGGCAATTCATCAGCGCTGTCGGCGTGCTGTCTGAATAATGATGTGAACTCCAACACACACTCGCAGCTTATGTCAGCTGTCAGTCATGTTCTGATGCAGGAATATAATTTCCCCTAAAGGCATCTGTCATTTGTGCTGAGCATGTACCTTAGTATATTGCATTGCTCCTTGCTTGGCTGTAGCACTAACACTGAGTGTTTTCTCTTTTCTGTAGTGATACTCTAGTGATATGCAGACCGTTGGCGTTGCAGATAGACTCAAACTGCAGCAATGTGTTTTTTTATACACTTGCAAATCCTAGACTTTTTATACCAACAGTTTTTAATCTTAATTAAATCTTTCAGAAATACTGATACACCTAATGTGTCTTTTAATACTCAATACTCCAACCACCATCATTCATGTTCTGTATGTGTTTCCCAGTAAACCAGTGGTGGCTGTGGTGTTTTACCATTATGTCACATTATAACCAGTTTGGTTGTGGTAGTTGATAGCTGCAAATCCAACACTGTGGGCAATCCACAGACAGCTCATCTGGCCTAGCTTTGAGTCAAACTACCACATGCATGCACACAAACACAGCTCTTATGGATGTGCATCCATTGTTGCTTCTTACTTTTATTTTATCTGGTTGTATGTATGTTAGACAGCCCAAGTTTGGTTAGATATTCAGCTGTTTCACTGGCACATTGTAAATCAAAATTCTCGATAGAAATGATAAAACTAGAGTGCTTTGGTTTCTGCACTGCCTCCCTCAGCAGATGGCTCCACCACAGGAATGGGCTCCGAACCAGCATCTCTTCTCTCAGGCTATCTCTTCCTTTATGTTTCTCTTTTTCTTTTCCCTCTTTTTCTCCTGCAGTGTTTGCCGTCCTGGCCCCAGACGAACCTCCTGTAGCCAGGAACCAGGGTGGCAGCCGGTGAGACTTTTCAGTCCTCCCACCTGAGCATCAAAGCCCTTTTGTGGGCGTTGGAGTGAAGACAAGCCTGTCCTCCACTGAAAGCTCAAGAAAGAATAGTTGGACTGAGAGAATGACAAGAGGATAAAACAAGAGGGAGAACTGTTTTTCTCCGGAATGACTTGCATTATATTTTAGGAGGTGAATTTCATACAGCGTAGTCAGACAGACTGGACGTTGGAGCATGTTCTGAGAAATAACGAGGCAAGGGGACTGCCTTTGTTGCACCTAATTCTAAAATTTAGATAAACAGGGAACTCATTAACACAGTGGGAATCATGGGTAAATTGCTGGATCTGATATGTAGATGAAATGTATTTCACCTCATGTCCTTAAAGAACACACTCAAATTTTGAGTTATAATACCAAATAGCTTATGTTTGGCAATACCAAATCATCCCTTAGTGTAACCCTGTCTCCACGGCAACAGCTCCAGCTGACCTTGCCTAATTTGTACCACAACAACCAACAGTCGTACAGCGCCCAGAAATGTGCACCTGGTGAAATGAAAATAATTGAGCACACAGCGCTAACATACCTGCCTTAGTGCCTGCACACACAGCCAGCAAGGTTGAAGGCTGGTGCAGAACAAATTACGATTACCACCAAAATCTGGCTGACTAATGTAAAACAACGACAGAAGCATCATTATTTTCACACAGCAGCTCTCTCTTTTTATGTAAAAAGCCAAAGATAACCAAAAAAATGTGAGCTCCATGATCAGCAAACAGTGACTTTGTAGCACCAGGATGAGCACCAGCATCATTAGAAGACATGCTCGATATTTAGTTATTGACCCCAGACGGCACCTAAAGGCTTCTCATTCAGTCGAATTCATGATGAGCTTTTAAAAATCTTTGTCAGTCATGAGTGCTCATTGATTTCTAGTTTCATCAGTACTGACCAGCTTATCGTCTGTTGTCATTTTCTATCGACGTGACAACATTGATCCCATTCAAATGTGTTATAGACCTGCTCATTATTTTTATTTGTGCTTTTATTGGCAGGTATAAGATACTTGAATTACATGTTGGTCATCATGAAATGATAAATTACATTTGACATTATTTAGAGTCTACTGGATTATATGTAATGATGATGTGATATATTAAAAAAAAATCAACTTTTTGCCCTATTGTGAAAAATAAAATGTTGAACGTTCGGCCAGTCATTTTTTTTAGAAGTTGTTTTTATTATTATTGTATAACTAGTTTGTTTGTTGTTCTTGTTTTATTGTGTATCTTGATTTTTTTCCACTCCGTAGCACTGAATGAAAATATGTAATGAAAGATGCTTTATGAATAAAACTATTATTATTATTATTTGCTGGAGAATATTCTGGGAAGATGACTGTAACATTATATGACATGTATCAGTGTTTCTCTTACTGTTTTTTTTTTGTATCTGCCGTGTTTGCAAATAGTATATTTTTTGGTACACTTGGTGATCTATCAGCCTCAGAACTGATCAGTGGACTGCATATAGGCTAAGCCTCAGACATCACTCTATGAAGATGAGACTGAAAATGAATGTTTTTATTTTGATGGATTTGCACTGAAGCTCACAGATATCTGCTGCACTTCACGTGTTTGCATCCTTAGAGTGAGTCTTTTGTCATAGTGGGACAAAGTAGGTCTCGACAAGTCTTTTTCATTTCATTAATCAAACTTATGCTTTGCCCATAATTGCATTTTTATTGGTCAAGCACACAAACCCACTCTCATAGTGTTCACCTCCATCTTCTTCTCTCCAGGAAAATGCTGATGGTGCAGTCTTGTCTTCTCCCTCACCCACCCTCTCTCTTTCACGGCACACTTTTCTGTTCCATGAATTATGCATCTGATTAATTAGGCTCGTCATTACAGTTGATGGTCAACTGGAAACTCCCCCGTTGTTCTATAGTTCAAACATGAAATGGACCCTTTTTCCCTCTTTATCCTTCCTCCTCTTCCTGTCGTCATTGTCGACTGTGTGTTATGGATGAGAGGCAGGGCCCTGGGTATTTGTTGTACGCTTCGGGATGTTGCATGGCATTACGTTGGGGAATACAATGAAATAACAAGATAACAAGATAAAAGCCCCGTGTTGGACTTCAAAGCGAGATGGCTGCTTGAATAAAAGTGGAGTGAACTGCAGTCTGCATCTTAGTGATTTCAAAGAAACAAGTCTGCATTCATGGAAGGCGGCTATTCCAACAGGATATGCAGACATGGGATGTTGCACAAAAACACACAGATGTACATGTAAAGGTGTGAATATATAAACACCTTCTTGTGCCTCAGAATGCATCATCAAATCACACAGAATGCTTGAATGCTGCAGCAACACATGATGCTCCTGTCATTTGTATATTAATACAGCAGGATCGATGAAGTTAAACCATATTAATCCAAGCCTAGTCTCAGTGCACTGCCTATGTTACCCTCTATCCCTTTACAATGTCACAGGCATGGTTAGCGCTAAAAAACCTAAAGGTGTAAATCACCCACAAACCTGTAATTCCTGGCAGACCACAAGTCTCCCAGCTCAAAGTGCAGCCTGTGCAATAAATTTGCTCAGCAGCTATTGATCCGTGCTGTGCTCACAAAGGTGGGCCGTCCTGGCACCTCAGAGACAGTAAAACACACCTGAGAATGCTCATACTCTCTTATGACAGGAGGGAGGGGATATTTTTCTGCAGATGCCACAAGAAAAGCTTACTTTGTCTCTCTCTGTCACACACGCATGCACGCATGCACACATTTTACAAGCTTTAATGCACTGCTTTCACACCACCAAGCAATGGGAAGGGTGTAGGGAGGTGGTCTCCTCATTGTGAATCCTTTGGCCTTTCATCGACCCGGGGCTTCAATAGCTCTGTATTGATCGGCCCTCTTTCCACGTAAAGAGATCAGTCATGTACCTGTCCACCAGTGCTCCTTGGCCGGCAGCAATGCCTTTAATGCTTGCCCCTGAGTGGGATTATACAGACAAGTTAGTGATTGGCAAGGTTTAACATGCAAGGCTCTTTTGCTAATTCACAACATGGCTCAAGGTGATAGCCTTTAAAATACTTGAAAGATACAAGCATCCTTAAATACAAGTTTTCAAACCCACAATGCACACGTGCACATGTGCTCGCCTGCAAACACTGTCATAGCTTTACTCTCATGCACAGTATCTTGTGTGTGCCTCAGTGTAGGTGTTTATGGCTGTGTGTGTGTGTGTGTTTGTGTGTGGCTTCACTCACTCCTGCAATCATGGGGGTGAGTAATGAAGCGCTGGCTGTCTGGCGGATGCTGTGTAATCATGCAAATCAGCACCACGCTCATCCCCAGCAAGGATATTACAGGTGGGTCTGGACAATGAGCAAGGGCGACCTCCTCCTGGCTGATTTACTCTGCCAATGACACCAAGGCACTAATGTAAAGAATGACAGGAAGGGAAGAGGAGAGACGCAAAGAAGGGCAGGGAGAGTGAATTAGAAACGTAATATATTATATATACAGTGCTTAATTTATTATTCCACCACCCAGTATGAGGTGTTTGCCACCGCTGCCCTAAATTAACACTATTGCTGTGATAACAAAATATTTTGTTACATTTATTTTGTAGTTAACCAACCAGTATGTGTAATGTTTAATCGAAATGATATCTATAATGCTAAAATATAATTATTGTTGTTATCCATGAATTTACTTTTCTACAAAAAAAGCAGAAAAAATAGCAATTATTTTTTGATTGATGCTAAATTACAGTCATTTACTGTCATCCCTCAACAGAAAGATGTGTTTTAGTGATTGTTTGTTATTCTTGATTAATTTCTGACTTCTCACAGAATTCCAAGGTTCTGGTTCAAATTTGGGTTTGAGGATAGGATACTGGTAGGATAAGCGGTAATGGATGGATGGATGGATGAAATTTGGGTCTAAAAGATGAATTCAGTTTAAATTCCTCACTCCTGTTCAAAATAGTGAAGCACAGTGAACTCAGGGAGAAAGAAAGAGTCTGAATTGAAGCTCTTCACGGTGCTGGGTAGTCTTTGAGACTAATAAATTTATACATAATCATAATGGAGGCGGTGAGGAAAAATTTCACGCTTGTAAAAATAAAGTTTATTGAGTGCTATCAAGGTATTCAGTATATGTGCAGTGGAGTATAAGTGTGTGCTTGTGCGTTTTGGGCGATGAAGTCAATGAGTACTGACATTTGCACTGATGTGCACTGAAATGGAAATTGCAGTGCGGCCTGACAACAACTGACTTTCACCTCAAAAAGGGGCAGGTACGCTCTACAGCTGCAGTACCACATCACATCATTTAGTTTACATTGAGTTTAATCTGTAGCTCACACTTCACAACACCGCTCAGAATTATAGGAGGGACTTTGGCATTTGGAGACACGAGTGCAAAACCTAAAAAGCCTGATAAAATCTGTCAATATATTAATTATCACTATTTTTCAGCTGATGGGACAAAAGCACCAATCATGGGGCTTTACAGATGAGTATGTTGTGATGTAAATATCCAATCTGATTGGTTTGATACATTTCTTTCAGAGATTTGTGTCTGTTAAAACAAGATTGATTCATATTTAACGTGGGTATAAATGTAAACCCTGACTAAGAGGGCCACATTGAAACCTGTAAAAACTGCAGAAGAGATTAGGTTTTATACAATGCCTTCAGAACAATATACCCACCATATTATTACAGCACAGAGCCTTGTGAAAATAATGAGATCACGCACCCCATGCGAGTAGTGAGCTGCTTAATGGCCTTTCTGGGCTTGGAAAGGGTCATGCTCAATTCCAAACACAATTCAGGGTTAGACAACCATTATGAAGATATTAACATGTGCAGGCTATGCTGCTGGGTCATCTTTAAAATGCCCACTGTAGTATTGTGATCACACCCAAAGAAACAAAATAAAAGTATGCATGTGCGGACACACCTGTCTGATTACTTTATAATGCTACCATGTGCTACTACTACTACTACTCACTTATCTGTGTTTGCATCACATGGATGCAAAGTGATGCTGAACAATGGCTTGATATGCAAACATTTGGACACCAAAAGAAATTTCCGGTGTGGTAAACAGTGGGTGGACATCTACTTTACTCCTTTTTAGATGACTGCATGCCTTATGTGTGGGAGAGAGAGAACATCTGCCACAAAACCAGGAGCATACTGTACATACACAAGAACAACAAATCTACAACAAGACACATCCCCTCTGAGATGGGAGAACAGGGTCACACATTTCCAGCTCTTGTAAAACTAATAAACCGAGGAAATTAGCCTGCAGTGTCACTTGAGACCGCGTGGCTAATAAAATACCTGTCCGAATTTCACCCGATGTGCCATGCCTGAATAAGAACAGGGCCATTTGGAAAGCCAAATTGGATTTTATTTGTGGACTGGAGTGTAATGATTTTAAATTGGTGTAAAGTGGATTTTATTGTGTGGCAATAACAAATTTGGGACTGTCTTATTTTTTTTATTATTTATTTCATGTTTGCTGTATTATCAACATCAACAATGAACAATTTGATAGAAGTAATTACTTGCAGTCACACACAATTTTCAGGTCACATCTTTTAATTCCTTCATCAAAGATTTCTTTAAATTGCCTTTTGTCATTATGCCGAACAATGAGAGATCCTAACTAATAACATCATTGTGTCAAAAGAGCTCTTGCTGTTTACTTTTGAATCAGGTCAGACCCTTCTCTTATACTGACACTTTTCTGACAGATAAGCTTGATTTTAACATTTTGTGATTTAATATTAAACGGACACTATGTCATTTTTTCTCCCATCTAGTGGTTAAATTTGACTTTACATGCATTGCAACATGGTTGGAACTACGGTAAGTGGAACTCCCGGGCGTCCACTATCACCATGGATCCCCTGCCCCTGGCCCGGAGCTCCAGTCATTTTCGCTGGACCTCCACAGCCCTCCACCAGTCTGGAGGACTTCCCGGCCGGGCATGAGGCGATCCCTCCCGGAGCTTTTATGGCCCTTTTACGTTTTTTTGGCGATGAGGATTCGGCGCAGCATGACTATGGTCTTGTATTGTGACCAAAAGTGCAGTGCAGGTTTTTCACTAAGGGGCGACCAATAACATTTCTTTTCATGGGGCTAAAATCCCTGCATACTTTATGCACCCACACATGGGGTCGGAGTATACCCACTAGAATAAACCAGACTACACCACTGAAGACACCCTCTGGGTTCATGTTAAAACCTCCATCATTGATCTTCCTTCTTCTATACCAATCATTTAATAAATTCATCTCCCTGAAGCAACCAAGCATCAGCTTCCCCCTCTCTTTGCCTATTAGTATCTGCCCTCACCTCGCCTCCCTTCCCTCCACATGAGCATCAAAGCCACAGACATCAAAAGTGTTACACAGCCACTCATTTGAATGCAATTACCCCCTCACTCATGCTACTGAGAATTAATAACACACAGCCATGCATGCATGCATGAACTTTTTGCAAAACCAGTTAAATAGTAATGGACAAGTTTGGGTGTAATAATCATGAACAGGTTTTGGATGTTTTTATGATTCTTCATATTCATACAGTAAGAAATTCCTTCCAGTGTAAGCGATGAGGACATCTACAGTTGCATTAAAAGAACAATGTGTAACATCTATTGGCAGAAATAGAGCACAATATTAATAAGTATGTTTTCTTCAGTGTGAAAAAAAAATCATTGTGTTTTCACTACTTTAGGATGAGCTGTTTCTCTTCACAGAGCCAGCCGCCATGTTTCTATAGTAGCCCAGACCCAGAACCAACCATTGTCTTTCCTTTTTCCTGTGTTTTTCCTTTTACTGCAACCCATCTTCCTCAGTCCTTCTCGTCTTTCTTTCTCTTCCCTGATGCCATTTCTTCACCCTCTTTCTTTAACTGTCACCCAGTCACTGTCAACACAGACAGTGCAGAGTGTAATTTCACTATGGATACATCCTGAGCACAAAATGTTGGCTTCAGTTTCACTTCCTGGGCTCCTGTGGATCTACAACATATGTTCAAAAGCTAAATATGGACTTTTTATTCATCCGCCAGTTTGTAGAAGCAATGCAACACACTCTGCTTTTCTTTACTTGTCTCACTGATGCTGCTCCTAAATGCTTTTGGCACCTTTCTCCTGTACATTCTCCATTTAATTTCAACCTCATTCATCTTTCCACCTGTGTTTTTTTTTTTTTTTTGCATTCTTTTGTCTGCAATGTTGTTTCTGTCTCACCCTTTCTGGTGCCCTCTGAGCTAGGTCTGTCTGACTGTGATATCGTAACTGCACATGAGCACTGACACAGACACAGCAGGGACAAAAGACAACATTTGTGACAAAGAAGCCCTGTTGGCTTCTTGATCCAGGCTGCAACAAAAGGCACGAGCACTTGACAACCAATGGGTGCTCAAAACTGCACTTTCACTACGACGGCAGCACCTCTTTCTTTCTGCCTCTCTCTTCTACATGTGAACACACACACACACACACACACACACACACACACACACACACGCACACACACACACACACACTAGGCTCTCAGGTAGACAGAGCAGACAGGCTCTCCAGAGGAGGAGAAACACTCGCCCAGTGTGGGCCGACGCGCTCAGCAGAGCGCCTAATTACAGTGATAAATATGAGACGGTGGAGATGGAAGACAAAGGCTTGCAGGAACTCTCCTCACATGAACCTGCGCAGGGAGCTCGCTGTCTAATGGGATTCACAGGACCACAGAAATGGACTGTATACAGTAGAAGTCAACAGAGGAAGGATCATAATGCATCAGTGTATCCTCACACAACAGTTCTTAACATCCACAAAAAAACTACATGGTTAGGGTTGATGGAACACGATTACTTGGTTAGGTTTAGGCGTCAAACCTACTTGGTTAAGTTAAGACAACAAACTTACTCAGCTTTAGACAGCACACATACTTGTTAGGTTTAGGCAGTGAACAATCTTGGGTAGGTTTAGGCAACAAACTTATTTGGTTAGGTTTAAGCAGTAAACCTCCTTGGTTATGTTGAGGCATCAAACCTACTTGGTTAGGTTAAGGCAACAAACTTACTGGTAAGCTCTAGACAACAAACATACTTGGTTATGTTAAGGCAACAAAACTACTTGGTTAGGTTTAGACAGCAAACAATCTTGGTTAGGTTTAGGCAACAAACCTCCTTGGTTAGGTTTAGGCAACAACACCACTTGGTTAGGTTTATGCAAAAAAACAAATTGGTTAATCTTCGAAAAAGATAGTGGTTTTGGGTTAAAATAGTGCATTACACACAGACTGATTTTGTGGGACATATAGTAGAGCACAATGCATGAGAACAACTTGAATGCTTCACCTTACAGTCTTAATTTCTTACATTCAAAGAGTGTATCTCTAAACAGCCAGAGGTGAATACAGTTAATGAAGGTGGAAACTAGGGCTGGAGCTTGAGTTCCATTATCCTCACGTCCCATGAACACAGACGTAGACACAGCAAGGACAAAAGACAATATTTTAAGAGTCATTATCATCATTTCCTATGCTTAAGACTATTTTTCAAAACTAATAGGCTTTATATAAATCAATAAGGTCACAATGACATGATTCTCCATGTAACAGGCAGGATTAAGTTATTTTGGTTTCTAAGTTTTTGCTTCTCAGTTTCCCCATTTGTTTTTTAGTTTGTGTCTTTACCTTCTTTTCTTTCTTTGCTCCTCTCTTATCCTTCTCTCACATATTCTGAAGTCCAGACACGGATGGCTTTACATAGAAAATCTGCAAAGTTGTCATGTCCAACAAGTCCAGAAACAGATGAGAAGGAAAAGCAGAATAATACTGTGTCGATAAACTCTTAGAATAAAGCAGATAAAACACATTAAAGAGTATATAAATTCAGAATTCCTCCATCTCTCAAGTGACAACTGACTATTTTCTTTCATGTTTCATAAATATATTCATGAGTACTCTGTGTAGCCCTACATGGATCTTAGGGCATGCTTTTGAATTGGAGTTTCTGATTCTGATTACATTTTAGACACAAGGAAGCCTTTTTCTATTCAAGATATATTCAAGCAAATTGATGGTCGTTGAAATTCACGAGTGTCCTTATAGTTTGCCCTTCGCTACAACCTTGTGTCATGCATAATTTCAATTCTAGTGTGCTTCCAAGTTCGAGGTGATGTTCTGCCTCTTATTCTCGCTCTCAGCTGGCTCAAAGTGCAGCAAGCATGTGAAGCCACAGCCGAAAGCTCTAAACACCACGACCCAACTCTGAGAGATGGAGCTTTTTAAGATGCAACAGGCACCAAACTCAAACACTTCACCATAAAATCCACTCAGGACCTGCGGCATTACATGACTCAGTGGCTTCTCTTCAACCAGCAACAGAGAGCAGCTAGATGCATATTGCCTAACCATCCTTAGTAAAGAATACGCTTCAGTTTTACATATTTACAGCAACATGCTGAGATAAGTCAACAAAGCTACAAATCACAAGCTCCCTGTTCCCTGTGTGCACCACCTGACTTTGAATTAACTTTCATGTACAGTTGCTTTGAAGCACATGGAGATATTACAAGGTTACCATAATTAAAGGTCCGACTAAATATCAAATAAATAAATTGTGTGAATAAAAAATATCTGCTGCCTTTGTTGCTCTGCAGGCTCCCCTATTTGGAGGACAAAAGATTAACTTGGTTTTGTGTCTTCACAGCAGAGAAAACTTTATTCCAAATTCAGCTTGCAAGTTGCATAAGACAGTCTCCGGATGTAAGTTTTCTTTCGAGGGCATGATTTATTTTTTATTCCTAATACTTTTGCTATGCTTTGTAAAACAATTGCAGTGATTTTTGTGTCCCTGCTTGCATACTGTGGCTGTATCATTCAGTTGGAGCTCACACACACAAGCATGACAATAATGACTGCTGCATCGCTGCTCGTTATATTTTACCGCTTGGGCAGACACCTTTTGCATAGTATTGTTAGCTTTGGCTAACAGAGGACCTTATGTCCTGCAAGAGGAAGGAGTGGTCGTGTTGTGGAATACAGTGTTTATCTCTCTTTACTGAGGATGATTTTCAACACCAAAGCAGGTGAGCGAATGCATCAATGACAGGCACTGAGCTGCTCAGAACCACACTATTGGAACAAGAAACAAGCCATCTACTACATAGTTCAATAATTTACAGATACTTTAAGAATCATCAGTTATACTGTATATGTAACATGAGGCATAGGAATAATAATAGTGACAGCACAACAGTATTTCAGTATCTTGTGTGGTTGATGCTGCGAAATGTGGCACTTATGTTTAGGCAATGACACTACATGGGTAGGATTAGGAAAGAATATACTTCGTATTACGTGACTTAAACTGCAGATATAATGTCATGTGATTCAGTGACTAAAAACATCGGCATCAAAACGCCACCATTTAGCAGGAGAGCGGTGGCGGCGATGTCTCAGGTCAGGGCGGTCTGGTGATCAGAGGTCAACAGCTGTCTACTGCTGTGAGAGTGAACCAACAACAGCAAAGTGATAAAGCTCCATAAAGCACAGGGGAGATCCACTCTTATCATAGCTGTTTTTTTTGTTTTGCAGGTGAAATAGAGGTCAGCAACATTTGTTTTCTTTCCTGATGCTCTGAATCATTTTCACTATACAGCAGTTAATGTAATAAGAGGATTCATTTGAGATACTGAGGGAGTTTTGCCAGCATTCAAAACTGTTCTCATGTTAAGGGGAAATTGCTGAGTTCTAAACAAGGACAAGGCAGAGATGCGACAGCTTGAACTGGGATTTTAAATCTGTCTGTTGAGGAAACACAGCCCAGCGTATGACTGAACTGCCGGAGCTGCCTTCGAATAAATCTTTTAAAGCTTAAACCAGTCACTCAACATTGTTACTGTATTATTTTTCACTATTATCTTACAAAACAGTGGGCCAGGTGTTGAGCAAACCAGTCAATCACGCCTTGGTGATGAGAGCACAGCGATGCTGAAACTAGCAGCGTCAGCACTGCTCCCAATCTCACGGTTTCAGCTGTCACAGCTTCTCTTATGCCGCTAATGGCTTTATGTTGCAGAGGTACAGCAGAAGCAACATGGAGGAGTGAGAGAGAGAGAGAGGGGGATAAGCCTCAGCCATTAGCACCAAGCAGACTCGAGTCAGATGTAAAAAGAGAGTGGATCTCACTAGTGTGAGTGGAGAAATATGTCTGAGAGTATGTGCATGCCCACATGTGTGTTCAGTTCTGTGTGGATAAAAAGTGATATGCAAAGTCACAATTCTTCCTATTCCAATTCTTCCTCTGAAGTAAAGGTGGAGTGAGTGAGTGAGTGAAGGAGGATGGAGGGGGGACACAAACAACAAAGAGACACTCATAAGAGAAAAAAGTAGTTCAGATTTCAGAGTTTAAATATCATCTGGAGATTGACAGCCATTTTGTCTGCTGCTCTTATACAGTCAGCTCATTTCAGTGGCACCTCATCCACTCATCCATCCTTTTGTTGTTGCCACCTCCACAACCTGCCTTTATCTGGCTCTCTTCCTGGGGCCTGTGATACAATCGATGGGTCTGGACAACTCCCCGGGCAGTTAGCCTTGACGGCTGACGGAGAGCTAGTTTCCATACACGGCCTTGATGAATGTGTGTGTGAAAGATGCAGGTGTGGTTTTGCTGACTGATGGGATTAAATAAACATAAGAAAGAGAGAGAGAGTGAGGGAAAGTGTAGCAAAATCTCACAGCAACATATTTAGATAGAATTTCCTAATATGCTCACTGACTTTTCAGTTTGTCCTCTCTGTGCATGTTATTATCCAAACGATGCCATATGATATGACATATCATCAATTCACGGTCCATATTCCCTGCTTAAAGCAGCTCTCATCTCACCTCTAAACACTTCAAAGACACTCATTAGGTGACAGAGCACTGAAAAACAACTCTTCATTTACGCAATTTCTGAGTAAAAAGCTTCACACTTCCCTCAGGAAAAAGCAAAAAAGCAACACGTCCATGAAAACAAGCTGTCGGAAGTTTCCAGTTCGTCCCTCTTGAGCCCAGAGGCAAACACGTTAATGAGACACGTCTGTCTGGACCTTGTTTATCAGACTTGACAAAACTTTGGGGCAGGATTTCCTTTAGCACCACCAGTATCACTCTTGATTTTTCAACTACCTTTTGAGCTAATATATTATGCAGACAAAAGAGAATTCTGTTCTCTGAAGGGAAGCCTGCTCTAACCCACTTTAACTCAATTAATTCTTGCCTTGGAAAAATCCCCTTGATTGATGCATCATGCAGTACAGAAGCACTAAAATGTTACAGCTCAGATAGGGCCAGTAGGTTTCCAGGTGAGGCGAAAAAAATCACTTTGATGTCTCTCGGCACTTTGTGAGTTACCTTGGGAGGAAATCAACCAAAACGGCACACAAGCCCCAAAAGGCTTTGGGGATGCTGACTTTTTTGTTCTCATCAGGTGATGGAAGCCAAATCAGAGTTAATGCCCCGAAAAAAATCACAAGACCGGCCACTTCTTTGAAAGACCTTGCTGAAAACTGAAGCAATGACGTATCCACACGTATTTTGTTTGTCTTAGAGACACATGCAGACTCACCGCACATACCTCCACCCTCCTGCAGTGACATCTGAAGGACAGGAGGCCCTCAGGGAGAGCTGGTTTTGAGAGGTTAGATAAGGTGGAGGGCTGGCTGGTTGGAGGTGTGAGGTAAACAACACCTCAGAGTTCAGCGTGCATGCCCAATGAGACGGCTCTGCTGGGCAAAGCTGCCGATGACAAGCTGTCTACAGAAGTCTGCTGCTCCTGCAGCATCTCACTACCTCAGTCTCTCACACTATCTGCTGGCCTTACACTGTCCAGCTGTCCACATCAACTCTGTACACTTCCTGCTTTGGTGTCACTGGCTTTCCTTTCCCTGCTTTAGACTGTCCTGGTACAACCATCTTTCATGTCTCTCATATCTGACATTATTAATTTAAATAAAAGATAAAGACTGAACCTAAAAAAACAATTTTCCCATCATATGATTGATGTGTTTCTGGCTCAGACTGACTATTTTGTAGTGGTTTCATAAGAGCAGTCAAAAAACACTGGGGCATTCCAGTTAACTTTGTACAATTTTATGAAATGCATACTAATGATATAATAATCAAGGTCACTGGCAGCAATGCACACATGCAGATCAAAATACAAAGATATGCACAAATGTGAATTGTACACTCTTAAGGTGTGCTCAGACTGAAGGCAAAGTGAATTTTAGAGGTGCTGTGATTGCATACAATTTCAATGTAGAGTCAGACAAAGGCTTGCTCGGGGCCTGTGTGAATTGAAGCAAAAAACACATCCGCACAAGCTTAAGATGCTGAAACTTTAGCAAACCAATGTGCGCTTGTCCCGAGCTATTGCGGTCCACGTCACGAACTACAGAGACAGAAAAGAGTCTGGAGGACAATAAGAGAAACATGTTCAGATCCTGTAACACACACATACTGTACAAAGGCACACTCTACTCACACACACAGTCGGTGTATTGCTAGGTAGTTACTGCTAACATGGACTGTGGGTGCTTCGGCTGTTTGTAGCGTATACACACTCCACACTTTGTGCGAATAAAGCGAGGTGAAAATTCACTCCGTGCTCAGTCTGAGCACACCTTCACAGCTATCTTTAACATTTTTACCAGTGGTTTTTACCCCCCGACCTGAGTTCAATAACCTCATTTGTTCATCGGCCAATTGCAGCCCGTCTCTCTACTCATTGGTCTCCGAGAGGGCAGAGGTGCTATGTGATTGGTTGTAAATTCAGACAAGTAGAAGCAACAAAACAGACAATAACGAATAATGTTGCGTTCCGAGGAGATAAAAATCACATTGACATCATTTACTCAGGGCACACACATAGAACATTTATTGCTGCGTAGTCAGGCTTTGACCTTTGACGCCATATTCACTGACACAAGGATTTGTCTCAGAAAGATAGGAGGACATATCTTTGAAGCTAAAACAGCCCTTGGTTGCTTCGTGTTTTCCCTCTTCAACCTTTGATTTCAGGAATCCTAGCTGACGAACAGGACACTTCAGGAAAAGGCAATCCCTTCACCTGAAGTCATAAACACGCACACATTCACTCTGTCTCTCACACACACACACGCACACACACAAAACTGTCATACTATACTATACTATCAATCATTAAAACCCAACACCATGTGATAAAACATAGTCATCAAAGTGATTTTGCATGATAAAAAGGGTCAAACCGTTGGGTTTTCTCACATCGCCTCATGCTCCAGTAAGGTAATGATCGAAACACAGGGATACAACAGTCTAGATCTAGAAATTAGGCTTAAAGATGAGCATCACCTTTTTCGGATGGAGCCATTAATCAAGCAGCAGAAGCAAAAATAAGCTGGCATGTTCATTGTTACAGTGCCAGCTTTCGATATGAACAATGGCGTGTGTGAAAGGGTTGCTACAACATACCGTATGTGTGAAGAGATTATTAAGAGAAGATCAGGATGTCATTTCAACAAAAAAAGCACACTGTATTGCAATCCCAGAACCATGCTTAAGGACCACTATGTGTCCATAATCGATATGTTGCGGTGAAACTCTCAAATTAAAGCTATCGTAGAGATGATTTATGCTATTCATGTTTTCTAAGCATAGGAGGCTAAAACATAACAAAGTTCCCTGTGTGCAGCCAGGTATGTCTGTGAGCTAGAAACAATTCTCGTGTGCTGAATGAATATGGCTGTTCCCATCTCTGGTTGTCCTCATGACGCCAACGTTTGGGGGGGAGAAGAAAAAAAAAAAAAAAAAAAAAAAAAAACCATGAGGAACCAGTGTTCCCAAAGAGAAATGTGCTGGAGGGAACGATCACATCAGCGCACAGAGTGTGTTGTTGAAATTTTTTGCTTCGTTGTTTTATACATTGTCCACACCTTAAAAAAATGTTATAAAACTGGAAGCCACTGGCAGACAAAAAGTCCTAGACAACAAGTCAAAGAGATCGAATGGGTTAAACAAAACAGGGACAAAGTAACGGCAACACTTGCACGTGCCTATTCTCTTTTCTACAAAAATAGTGGAATAGAAATCACATGGTTATCACCCAACATTGACATCTTGATACATTTCTGTATATAGTTAAAAAAAATCTTGGTTAAATGCAATTCCATCATGCAGTCAAGGTCCCTCACAACTCTTGTGGTTTGTCCGTTCACCACATATCCTTAAGCATGGTGAGAGGAAGTGGTGTCAAAAGGAGTGTGCTTCAAGTCTCAAGTAGCTGCGAACCATTTTTTGGCGCACACAAGGCTGCCCCATGCACACGTTACTCTTTCTTGGGGTTCGTAAAAGCTCCATCCAAACCCAGCTCTCTTTCATTTCCTCATGTGTTGAGTGAGTGAGGGATGCTGGAGCTAGAAAGAAAAATATCCAATTTCACGAATCACTCCATGCACGGTTTTACCACCACGATCTGTCAATTTCCTTTTATTTTCCGCTGCCACTCAAAGACTAAGTTGGCAGCGGCACAGAGCTTTGATCAGTCAACACCTCTCTCTCCTGTTTCAAAAAAAAATACGGAGGTACGGCGAAGAGATGGGAATGATTTAATTCATGCCTTGGATACCTGAGGCGGTGCTCGCACACACACTATGAGCACACACACTCTTGAACTCTTTTCCACCTTGCGTTTTACTCTGAACTCAGCAGAAGGTCCTGTGCCAGAGTGAGTGGAACCTGTTGTTTCCGTCTGCCAGAACAGATGGACATTAGATCCGCTTTCTGCTTTCCCTGCCAAACAAATGACCTGGCTTCTCCTTTCCCAGCCTTCCTTCATTCCTTCATCCTTTCTTTGTTCCTTCCTTCCTTAATATATTCCTCCATTTTTCCAAGCCCACTCCCACATGCTGCACTGCCTCTCAGACATAAACAAATGAAAACAGTCTCTGTTGGCATGGATAGCATTTCAGTTTTGGGTACTTCTGTTTTTTGCATTTTCAAACTCAGTCAACCCAAGCGGGCCCCACTGTAGAGGAACACCAAGACTCTTTCGTGTGTCTTTGAGTATAAGCTCCTATCGGCTCCCAAACGAACGAATGGGCCTCTTGGTTGTCTGGTGTGAGCAAAGTCTTTCATGTCCTCCCCTCCAGGAGCAGCCCCTAAGAGGGTAGCGGACTAGCAGCTACCAGCAGGCATGACCAACCACTCCCCTAGGTCGCACAGAATAGGACATGGGCTTGTCACAAATGTAAAGAAAGGGTTTGAGGGGGCAAGATGAGGGTTTGGTTTTGGAATAGGGGACATCATGTGTCATCAAGCCTCTCTCTCACTGATGGACGCACAGAGAGTGAGAGGGACAGCTATGGGTTTAGATCCAAGGAAAGGAGAAACAAAGAAAGACTGAATAGCACGTTTCATCTGTTTTTCCGACACGGCCCTACTGTTGTTTGGCTTGAGCTCTTCCCTTTGAACCCTTTCTCGACATCTCCTATTTCCCCTCTTCCTTGTCCTCTTGTATCGACTAACACCCCTGTCCAGGGGTTAGCCAAAAAGCCTTGTGGGTCCATGAGCTCCAAGCCCAGAATCTCTCTGCGGCCCTCCCTGCCCCGGGACGACAGCAGCGTCCCCCCTTGGTCCAGGCTGCCTGTGCTGTTGCACTTCTTAACAACCCCTCCTGGGTACACCAGGGAGCTGGGTGTCAGCAGTGATGTCAGTGACAAGCTGCTCAGTGTCTCTGACAAGTGTTCACTGTTACCCGTCTGGCTGGAACCACAACCACCAATTGACGACCCAATGCCGATGCCCAGATCCTCATCCGAAGGGTCAATTGAGTCGTCGCGGGTGTAGCCCGGGCTGGTGCTACCTCGGCCGCTGCTTTGGCTCCTTTGGTGGCCCCTGGTAGCCTGGAGCGTGAGAGCCGATGAGGAGCTCGGTCTTGGTCTAGGGGTCTGGACCGGGGAGGAAATGGCAGTGCTGTCTCCAGGCAACGGAAGTGGGCACACGAGTGGTAAGGGGGCTGTCGGCAAAGGCAACTCCAAGTTCTGAGGTGGAGAGACGCTAAAGCTCAGTCCTTCCTCCAGGGTGGTCTGGAGGCTGCCCTCAGAGCTGCCTGTAGCCAGGGACGAGTCGCTGTGGGACGTGTACTGAAAACAGAAAGAAGAAGTGGAGCAAATGAACTCTTTTTTATTAAGAATGCAACATCATGTACTCTTTCACATATTATATTATATTTTATTGCATCTTAAATGCTGACTACAAGCCAGATTTCACAGTAATATCAACATCTTTAAGACCGTTTCTTATCCAAATAAGCAGCACAAATTTTTTCCAACTTTTAGAGGTCTGTTTGACTGACTAACTTACTGACTGAATTTTGCCCCTCCCTCCCCTACCTGTCTACAGAGCATCTTGCTATGGGCTCCTGGGGAGCGGAGTGAAACCCAAGAGTCTGGCGAGGTCACCCGAAGGCCTCTCGACAACCGTAGGCTCCTGCTGCGGGGAGGTGCTGGGATGGCAGCTCCTGCAGGGTGGAAGAACTCTGCAGGCAGATGGAAGAGAGGAGACATGCCACTGGCTTCTCCTGCTCCTTTGTTTCTTTCTTTGCTGCTGCTGGAAACACCACCTTCAGGAGGAAACACACTCAGTTTTCTCCACTTTTCTACTTACATCTCTTAGCACCATCAGGGTTAACGCAATCAATCATAGTTAAAGCAGAACAAAAAGGGATAATTTTTAAAGCACACATGTTCTGCAACAATACGCTTCTGAATATTTTTTTTATAAAAAAAAAAAAAAAATCCTAGACAGCTCAATGGAGAAATTGGACATTATGTGCTCTCTTGAGCTTTCACCTATGAGCAAAACGTGCTAGTGCAGCTAATTAGACAGACACAGGCATAACAGTAAGTCTCCACAGACCTGTGGGTGAAACTAAATGGAAGACTAACTACAGCGCAAAAATGGGTGTCAGCTGACTGCAGACCAGTCAACATCATGGAAAACTCTGGTCTAAGAGACATACTCCAGTTGGCTTGGCTTGTCTTTTAAGTGCTATTGTCAACAGCAAAAAACATGATCAGACATTAACTCTGGTCTTACCCACCTGGGCTACAGTGAGGTGAGCACATGTGTGCTTGGTGTGTTTGAATCTCCATCTCCTGCAGTGCAGTCTCCACTTCAACGCCAGTGCTGATGGCTCGGCAGGGCTGGCCCAGCCCCTGCACCTGGCTCTGCACCACAGTCTCAGTCTGGTAGCCTCCTACATGACTCCCTCCAGCTGCAGCCTCCTCAGAGCTGTGGGAGTCACTGCTGCACCTTCCCTGGAAGAGAACAGATAAGAAAGTGTTTTCCAGTAAATCTCCAGGATGGATTAATCAAGTAAGTGTGTTTGTTGCAAAATTAATTTGAAGATGTAGTGCTCAAAGCTAAAAATGGAAAAAAATTTTTGTGCAAAAAATAGCTTGGACTTGTGTGCTTAAAATCATCAACATAACCTTGAACTCTTATTTCTACTGCAAAGGGACAATTTAAGTTCAGGATTAGCATTATAGTTAAGTAACAATTCCTGGACCGAGCGTGATGGAAAATGAGGAACAAAAAAAAATCAGCTCCTCCTGCATCCTACAGATATCAAACATGGCCTCTGAGTCACATCATCCCTTAGGCTTTTTGTTTAGGTGCTACTAAAGGGCTGAGGGCTGTTAATGAGCCGAAAGAGCCTGTTATTGTCATGTTAATGTTATATATTGTGACATTAAAATGTTGGGTTATAAATGTGTCAGTGTGCATGCAACTGCTGCAACAGCTGGAAGCAGAAAGCAGGAGGTAGATTAAGGCAGGAGTTCAGCTTTGTAAGTTCTTACCTCATATGTTTTAATTACCATCATGTAGGGACTGCAGAGTCATTAGTGCGTGTCGGTGCACACGTGTCTGTGTGTGTTTGTGCTTCCACTAGTGTACTGTATCTCTGAGTCATTCAGTCCTTGCCCCTGAACAGCCCCCTTTCAAACAGGCTCCCACCCACACCCATACAAACCTCAAACAACCTTGGCAGACATGCTTAATGCAACGCACACATTTTTATTCACCAAGTAGTGTTTGACAAATGAAATCCCTCACCTTAGATCTTTTCTCACCTTCTGTTTTTTTTTAACCTTCCCCCCCTCCTTTAATGAGCAGCAATGACTGGTGACTGCAGGCTTATCTGTCTGTCCTCAAACCATGGAGCATTACTCCATTACAGTGGAGGATATCTAGGAAGGACGGATGATGAGGGATGGAGATAGCAGGGCTGGAGGGAGCTGCAGTAAGGCTGAGAATGGAGAAGCAACGAAAGAAAGGGGAGCGGGAGAGGGAGGCATGAGGGCCACCCAGGACAGCAGCTATAGGGACAGCCTATAGTTTTATTCATGAGAGGAGACTGTGGATTCTTCAAAGACAAGATAGTTACCGCTGATACGCAAAGAGAAGGAGATAAAGGGGCCTTTGGAACTTAAGGTTTGTACCCATAAACCACCAGAGAGCCTACAGTATGGAGTTATTTCATAATGGTCATTTGTTTTGGCTTCCTGGAATGAATATATATATGATTAGTGAGCCTCTGCCATTGTTTTTGCTAATCCTCTTGAGAGAGTAGAACAAAGTGCTGGTATACTGTACAAAACAGTGGACGTACTAGAAGTAAACCACAGGGAATTTATGATGCAATTGGTATTATAGTGGAAACTGCATATTTTTCTTTCTCTAAAGCTATTTATTTTCTGCACAAAACATGTTGTACCTGAAGGCATGAAAATGGATCTGATGTTTATCTGAGCAGTCTCAAGAGCAAATACTGGGTGAAACAATACGAGAACATCTTTTTAAATAGCACATTAACACCAACTTTCTCTCTGAAGATGGCTTCTTGTTGAATCCGAGGAGACATGCTGTCATGCAAACCCTTAACATTACTGAAAGAAATGGTTGCGAGACCTACCCTGTAAATAAAATGACAACCTTATATTTCAAGGGTTTCTAGAGTTGCACCACCTCACTCCGCTCATACCCACCTTTCCCTCTTGTGCCAGCAGCTGGTAGGCGGTGTGTTCATCCAGGCTGAGGTCATCAGGCAGTACGGGGGATGACGACTTATCTGACAGCTGCTCCGACTTCAGTGATGCCTGCTCAATCTCTGCCATCTTGATCTGCTGCAAAAAACGTACCTGTTGTTCATGTCTTATAACAGGAAGGGGTCGGGAATAGAAACAGCAATGTTTCAGACATCCTGGAATGAATTAATAGGTTGTTGTCTTATCAGTGCTACGAAATATAATGCATAATTTATTCTAGGGTTCACAACAACCATGACCTCAGTATCTTACATCTTTGCGTTCACAGACATTACATTTGTAAAGGATGGGCATCAATGTTTTCTCTCATCATTCCTGTGTTCATACAGTATCTCATGTAGGCCCGCATGAGCTACACAGACAAGATAGATAAAACCTCCGCCATGTTTCGATACGCTTCACCCGATGTTGACAATTCAAAGTGGGCAAAAAGCCGAAGGCACCTGTCTGTAAAGAGAGCAGGGTGAGAGATTTGAAGAAGTAACAACATCGCTTTGTCATGATTCATTGAACAAAATATGTGAGGAGAGAGGCTGAATGAGAGGCGAGAGGTGGTTATTCAAGCAGTGTGTACACAGCAGGTGTTGTATGGTTTTGGGTGTGCATGTGCAGTAACAGGAGTGGGCTCATAATTCTGCCCATATAGCTGACTGAGAATGTTTACATTAAAGTGTTGTTGCTGTATGTATGGTAATGGCGTCTCATACTCGTCGCATGCTCGTACAGCAAACCTAATGACACAGCACTACCAACCTCAGAATAATTGGGAACAATTACATCAACTGTTACTACCTCTCTCTCTCCCCCCTCTCTCATTTGTTCCAACATTAGCTCCAGCTAAGTTTGTTTCATCAGGTAACTCAGCCTGTAATGGCTATTGAATTGGTTTGAAATTATCGCTGCATGAGCCTCCTGAGAGCTCAAGCTTCTCAGCCTCCACCCACCCTTGCAGCACTTGGTTCTGCGCAATTTCAAAACAGTGAGCTGGAGGGAGAATTTCAGGGTTCTGGATGTGCTATATATGATGTCTTTAAAGAGACCCAGCGAATCCAATGGAGCGAGGCCTCTCTGCGATATATATTAGCACATACCTGTATGAGAAAGACAAAGGGGTTCATGGAGAGAGATTCATGACCGATATGCAGCAGTAAATTACCATTAAGAGAGAGAGAGAGAGAGAGAGAGAGACAGGTGCAGAGGTGGGATGAAGAAAGGAAGCCAGGCAGAAGCACGGCAATGAAGCTAATAAATTTAAAGGGACACTGCAGCTTTTCTGCTTTGTCTCCATATACTGACCCTCCCGAATGCTATGATGTGACAGTGACCATATGCGCTGATTTGCTACATGTCTCAGAGTTGGGTTGTAAATAGCTTCAAACGGATCCATGTGAGTCATCATTTGGTTCATTTATCAGCCGGTAATGGAAACTACAGCCTGTCTTGTTCTTGGCTGTGCCTCCAGGGACAATGAAAAAGACACATTGGGTGCAGGAGGAGTCGCAGCACAGTTGCTCAAGCAAGAATCACTTGAAAGTTTCCATCCCAACCTGAGAGAATTGTTTTATTCAGCGTGGCTGGGAGGCAGTGAGATGAGAGGACCACCGTGTGACGGAGCAAGAAAATAAACATGACTGATACCTCATGGCCACATCACATAACTCATGTGAGTGTGGACATGGTAAGCAATAATTTATGATAAACATAAGAAAACAGATGCACCACATGTTAGATGATAATTTTCACAACACACAGCTCCTTCTAAAGGTCTTTTCAGATGAAAGTTAGAAAAAGTAGAACCCATCTGTGTCTATGATCTACCCACACAGAGCGAAACACTCATTTTCAAAGCAATGCAGGAATATTTGTGACATCCTTGGAGTGAAAAGGTTTCAACATAAAGAAATTGCAGATGTATACAGAAATTAGGTTGTGGACAGCTCATATACACTTGAGAATTTCCTGTTTATGCAAGCAACTAAGCAAATGGCAAAGGCCTTCACTGCTTCATTGAACTGTTCCCTGCAGACTCAACTATAGTGGATGTTTTTATTAGGCAGGTACTTGATGAATATTTCCACTGTCAAACACACACCTCACCCAGGTGTCCCACTGTGCCTTCCTGTCCCCTTAAACATAATACCATTGTACATAACTCACAGCAGTGAAAGACTCATCTGTCTGAATGGCACACACCCACGCTAGCTCTCTCTTTGTCACACACACACACACAACAATATGATGGTTAAAGAACATGGAGAAGAAGAAGAGTGCAGAATGAGATACAGTAAACCAGGTAGAGGGATAGCCATGGGAGCAGAGGGACTGACGGACAGAGGAAACATGTAAAAGAAAGAGGACAGACTGATGCTTTGACAGCATATGCAGACAGGCAGAAAGCAGGACTGACAGGTGAGGAGGTGTAGAGCCCAGTTATTGCTTCTTCTGAGCTGATCCGCTGCACTTTGTCAATGTGATGGACAACGCTTGCACAGCACAGTATGTTTGTGACTGTGTCTGATGCAGGATCTCCTGGGAACAATATAACCCCAAAATGCAAGCACAAGTAGAGTGTAGGTGCGTGCGTGCATAGCAGGGATGGTCGCATGCAGAGGGCCTCATTAATCTACACTTCTGCATATATGGAAATCACCCTGTGTTTAATTAAGGGCTGAAAGTTCCTGTCATACTGTAACATAATAGCACGTAGAGTCGTTGTCACGCTGTATAAAGCATGAACTTTCCATTTAACCAGCTTTGTGTGATGAATGAAGCCCTGTGTGTGTCCATGATAGCACATGCAAATGCATGTTCATGTGTTGCGGATCTGCATGCACATGTCCTGCACCCTAATATTGTGTGTGTGTGTGTGTGTGTGTGTGTGTGTTACTATTCACTGGTTTGACAAGTTTTTGTAACACAACTGAAAATATTTTATCCTCACAACACTCAGTGAACTGTGTGTTTATACCATATGCTGGTGTTTATCTGTATATTTTATATATGTGGATACTATCTTTATGTATGCTAAAGAGGGTAGGTGTCTTTTGTCTTATGTTTCCTCCTTCGCAGCTTACATGCAGTGTGAATTTATTTCAAATTTCGTTTCATCCATCACCTGCGGCCGATGTTTACCAAGCATCTCGGAACGAGGAATCAGGCCTAACAGACCCAAACATCTCACAGTAATCTGCATTTGATCCAGCTTTCAGGTTAAGGAGTAAACACTTTTTGTTTCCGTAATTGACTATCTACCAATCCGTGTCCACAAAAATCTTAAAATTTATTAGACGAGACGAAAGTGTATTACACCTGATTCGCGTCTCTCATATCTACATGAATGTGTTTCAGATCTTCAAAGCTAACCTGCTTCTGCCCCACCACTAAGTATGATAATGAGGAAAACACAACTGATTCTCTGTAATCGGTTTATATTTTAGTCTGCTTGTGTTGTCATACTGAACATGCCGCAAAAGTGACACAGGAGGACTGCGGATTCACCTGCGACTCTCTTCAAGGGGAAGTGTAGTGTTTCCCCAAAGAGTCACTAGATTTGTTGCTGGGCTTGTTTTTTTTTAAATGGCATTGCTACTGAAGGGGTCATAAAAGTGTCGAAGTCCAGTGACATGGTTGCTAAACTGGCAACACTGGAATGGTTTCTTTATAAATAGGTCTTATATTATGAGGTGGGAAAGGATTTTTTTAATATCAGTGAAATATTCTAAGTGACCAGTAGGAGTGAATCTGACATGTTTGATACATGAGGGCCTCCAGGTTGGTCCAGTGAAGCTCACTGTACTGTGGATAGCTGATGTTCTGTTTCTCTAGTGAAATCTAGCAGTCTGATGTTACTGCCCTCATTGTGTGTGTGTGTGTGTGTGTGTGTGTGTGTGTTCTTGTGTGCTCATGGTGGTACCTCTTGTGGCTGGCTCTTGCAATCCCTACAGATGGGTGGAGGAGAGGAATAGTGGTGGAAGACAGAACCGGAGAGGTTGTCGATCATCAGCATCTCCCCCTCCAATGAGTCCTTGATCAGAAGAGATACGCTGTCCAGCCATTGGCTCTCCTGGAACACATACACACGCACACAGACATACACACGGACACACACACACGGGACGCAGGCCGGCAGACCAGTATTGCACGCAGGTGCAAACGTGCACATGCGGACATGCGAGGACAAAGAACACGCAGGGAAATGCATACACCATCATAAGGGTTATAAGAATGTGTGCACGCACACGCAGGTATGGTTTTATACTTTATGTACTCAAGCAGTCACACATGCGCATATTCACCCACACACATGTACAGATCACATTAGCTAGGCCATCATTTCTAAATTTGTCTATGTCAAGATCATGTGGAAATAAGTCAGAACAAATCGCCATCTTCCACTCTGTTGGCCTTTAGGGCTAAACAATGTTCACTTTTGGAAAAAGGCTCCTCAATAATATGACTCCAAACCCTCATTAGCCAAGTAAAACATCATTTTACTATCAAAGCCTTGAGCACTGGGAGCGGTGCTGATGATATATCACCTCAATTAGGTTGTTCAATACCTTGTTGAAACAATTTAAGATTTAAGCATCTGCTTTGTGCTCTGGGTATTATTAGGTTTAAAGCAATTTAGACTGAATCAGTCAGAGCTTTTTCTGCGACTTAAATGAGCCTTCCTTGCTTAAATCTCATCCGCCAGATTGGTTTTCCAGGAAAACCAATCTGGCGGAAAAAAGGCAACTACTGATGGAAAAAAAAGGACTTTAGAAATGATTTCTGTGATTCTTGGCAGCGCACTGTATTTCCCAAAAAATTAGACGTATTGTGTCTGCATGCAGCACTTTGATAACAGCCAAAATAACTGTACTACATCAGCAAATATATCCCAAAAGATACTGCTAAACGAGGTCACTCCTCTTCAGTCCCCACACAAGTCTATTTCATAACACATTTCCACAATGCAGCATATCAGACTATACTTACAGTAGTTATCTTATGCAAACACATTTCTGACTCAAGCTGTTATATTGCAATAACTCATGGCTCATGTTTTGAAAATGACAGGGGCTAAGAATTCAAGAGGTTACTGCACTCCCCGTGTTATAAATAAAGCTAAATCAGGCTGGTTTGCTGGAGACAAACCGGCAGTGACGCTACCTGCCATATCCATCTTTTTTTAATACATGTATGTATAAAGAACTCACACAGACAGTCCATTCTGTGTGGGTGGACATCTAGAAAATCATGTTTGATTGACTGTGGTGGCCTACTGCATGTATTGGCCTCCATTAATAACTGTATTAGCGGACAACAATAAGGCTTGTCTACAGGGAATGGAAGTAGAGAAAGAGAGAGAGAGAGCTGAAATTAATTACTGCGTCTATCTGACTGTCTCTGGCTCAGCTATTATCTCTCCTCTCTTATTCCCATTGTCTCTCTCCCTCTGTGTGTGTCGACTTCCTACAGTATTGCCTCTAGTCCCCATGCAATATATTACTAGTGTTTCACCATAGAGTCAGAAATGACTTTTTTTTAGTTTGTGTTGTGGTGCATTATGCTAGAATATGCTAGCTGTCGCTGCGGTCTTTCTTGAGCTCCATGTGTCATTAAGAGGCATCTGCTCTATCAGGGAATCTTTGAATATACAAACACAAATTTTACATTATGGATGACTAAAGTAATTTGACTTCGTAAAAGCAATAACACAACATGTGGAGGTTCACAAAAGTTTTAAAGCACCGCACAGCATAAAATATGACAGTGTTTGGGTTTTGGGTTTTGGGTTTGGACACTTCCTTACACACACACACACACACACACACACACACACACACACAAACACACACACACACACAACCCCAGGACTCGTGCTCTGAATAAATTGCATCGGTCTGCCAGATCCCTTATTGCATCACTTCAGAGACAGAGAATGAGCGTCAGAGGGAGGATGCTGCCAGCGAGTTCTCCCTGATCTGCATTAAGTTCCTTTGTCACGCTCAGCTAAAAATGACTCCAAGCAGCCAACTTTAGCTCTACAAAAGGTGAGACTCTTCACGGCAGCCGATGAGTCATCTTTACACGTTTCTGTGCAGATATATCCCAGACTATCATTAACGATTTAACAATGGAAGCATGTGCCTCCGTTGCCAGACTGCGAGTAGAAACGAGAGACTCACACTCACAGATGATGATTATTTCCAACTCACACGGTCTCAATGTGAGCGCTGAAAGGCTGATGAAGCATAAATAAATGAGCAATTAAAGTTGCTGTCAGCATGGATGGCTGTGACTTCAGTGAAACACAAACAAAGACATATTTACAATAAGTAAAATGGAAATATATGACCTGGCCTCAGCTTTAATCTGCCTACAATCACTTTAGTCATTTGGTTTAATATTGGAAAGTGCCTTTAATTGCAACCCAATGTTTTTGAACATTCATATTTATTGATTTGTTGAGAGAAAGGCAAACTGTTGGAATTAAGGTACAGCTCAAGGTCTGTTCTTTACTTTTGCTTTTGCCTACCTTTTATTTTTAATCCCTCTCTTTGTGTAAATAGTCAACCTCCCTTGACCTCTTCCTTCCTTCGCACAAAACCTTTAAAAGTATGAACAAAACATAAAAAGAGATGACTAAAATTGACTGAGTGTAATCACTCTGTCAGTCAAAAGGAGACAGAGCAATGACTCTACTCTCTCTCCTGTCAGCGCCTTTCAAACACAATACGAAAATTACAGTCATATTGTTTCCCTCTTTTGTATGCTTCTAGTTTGTGAATCAAATGTGTCATTTTCTCTGCATGAACTAATGCAATGATACTTTGTGAAGCGAAGCAAACTGACAGGCAGCCAGAGACAGAAAAGAATAGCAGGGATGTCTCTGGTTGTGTTTTTTGCTTCAGATACTGATCCAAATAGTCTAGGATCCATTATCTGCTCATACTTTGTCTATATAAGAGAGCTGCAAAGTGTACACCAGGCCTACATTAACACCAGGCTTTCCTTCATTTTCTACTATAGTGAATATGCTTACATAGAATTTTCTTAGACAGAGTTCGCGACTAGTTGCTCTATGAGCGCAGTCTGGCCAAGCTGCCTTGTAAACCGATTTCTCAGAGGGCGGTGTTAACCCACGTCTATCAAATGCCCCCGTTTGCTACTGCACAAAGCTTCAACCAATCAGACCACTCTTTACTCTGACATATGCGTAGCGACGGAAACTGCTTGATCCAGTTCTGTGAGCGTCATTGACGTAAACACGCCTCAATCAAGCCGTTGCAAATGCTAGATCCCCATTTCTAGGTGAATCTGAAATCGAAGAGAACGGCAGCTTGGCCAGACTGACGTGGTCGTAAATTTTGTGAAGTGTCACAGGAAGTACAGGAGGGCCCAGGCTCGGACAGAGTAGCATCAGAGTGGACAATGCAGGATGGTTTTGGTTGGCAAAAAACAGCTACATGGTAAAGATATATTACTTTTTTAGCCAAAGTATAATTTGCTGAGGCAGAAACTACTGGCTGACCTTTGTGTTACTTGCTTACAATGCACCACATTATGCAGTGGTTCCACTGTTTTAAAGGACTGCAGTGAAGCATTACAGCTGATGTATGTCTGGCTAGGATATGATATAAAAATAAAAAATGGATCCAAATCAATGAGGATCTGATTTTTGCAAGGCTATTCCTGACCTTGCAGAACAGCTGGAGACACCCCTACTATCAGACTACAGTAAATGCACACTCCCACTCCCACTCCCACTCAAATGCCACACCTACACACACACAGATATACACACACTCACTTGTGCTGGTGAGTAGAGGGTCCGGCTGGAGTCACGGCTGGTGTACGCTCCAGAGTGAGCACTGCCTGCTGAATGTCGCATCTTCTTCACTCCTCTCTCTCCACTCGCACATCCTCTGTCCTTTCCCCCTGCCATGCCTCCGGGTCCGCCAGAGACTAGTCCTTTCTCTGCCCTCCCACCCCCACAGCTGGGGGCGCCCATGCAACAGAGGGTGCCCTGGGCCAGCTCCAGCTCAATTTCTGCATCCATCTCCGCCTCCTCTTGGGCCTCCTTGTTGGAGTCGTCCAGGTGCTTCATCAGCACGGCCACCACCACATTGATGAGCACGAACTGGGCGGTGAGCACGAAGGAGACAAAGTACATGGGCGAGATAAACTGAAGGCTTGGGTTGCAGGCGTAATCCACATCAGTGCCGTGGTCAGGTGGGCACTCCCGCAATGTGTCCTGGTGTCACAAAGACAGAGGAGGAGGAAAAAAGAGCCGGGTTGGTTAGGACTGTGAGAGGGGACGCTCCAAGAGACAAAACAGAAAAGCCATCTGGAAAACAACATTTTTTTGGCTAATTAATATGCGAAGATACAGCAAGTGGACAATGGGTCACTTCAATTTAAATGTAATTTTAAGGGTAACTCTGGTATTTTTCAATCATATTTTCCACACATGTAACTGACTAACTGGCACAACAATTTCTGATTTTGATCCAGTATGGAGGGAAAAGTCTTTGCTGCTATCGGGGTGCTGTGGAATACATCCATGGTGGAAACACTGAGTGACCAGAGAGGACTACAGAAAACTTGTATTTTTTAAAAGATTTTCAAAGTTATGGCTGATTATTTAGATGATTGTGACAATGTGGATGAGGCTGAATTTCACAACTGCTTCAGTGTGAGTTAGACACAATAACAAACAAAGCAGACTGAGCAAAATGTTTGTTTGTTTTCTTTTTCATAATGCTGTCTTTCAGTGGCAGAAACAAGGGCTTTTAATGAAAATAACATTACATTGATGCTGGTTGCAGCAGGTGGCAGTTTCAATGTTATCCCTCAATACTGGACCAACTTCAAATACAGTTATTGTCCCTATAAGTCACCTAGACACAAAAACATGGAAAAAGGGTCCAGTTTGAAAATGGATGCTTTAATACAGCCACCCTGCAACAGATTACAATAATTTACATTGCTTAAGCAACAATGATAAATCCATTTTTTTCACTATTGACAGCGGCAGAAATGCGGAGAAGATGTGAAGATCTAAACATCATCTAAACTTTGAGCTCGGCAACACCACCGCTAAATAAAAATTATTATTCACATTAAAAATATGAAGTGCCTTTTAGGCAATGGAATGCATCGAGCTCTTGTTAACAAGGCTCTTTGTATTCATGACAACTTGTATAATCATCATACACTTAATTGTTTTGCTTCCATGCAAAACAACAACAGGAGCCCCCCCCTATTATTCTAGCGGTTTTCCGCTCGTTCAGTCAGAGCAGAACCAAAGTGACAAGTGTTTTCTGGAGGAAGTACACATATCTTACCCAGGCTCTGACCACACATAACAATTTCAGCCCTCCGAGCTGAAGCTGGTCATTTCTATCTAATTTGCCGTGGCATTTACACACTGTGCTCCATCACACATCTCCCTTCACTCCTTTTTTTCTTATTTCTGTACGTTCTTCTTCCAGGTTCTCATGCTGTTCTATCTCCCTGTTTCTTACATTTATGCTGAAATTTACCCTCTAGGGGATAGAAATCATCATAACCAGTCAGCTCTCTTAACCCCCTTCCCATCTCTTATTACAGTTTGCTGGTGCCTCCTTTTCTGCTTTCACTGCCTTTTTACCCATCGTCTTCCCCCTCATTATTTCCTCTCTTCCTTATCATCACTGCATGAATAATTACCTCGCAGCCTCACTAGCTTCTTACTAAACCAAAGTAGGTCTACCTGCCTCACAGCTCCGGTAATAATTGGACAGCTAAAATGACAGAGATTTACTCTGAGTGGTTAGGTAGCATCTGCGGCCCGCTGGTTTGCTTCACGGCCCGCTACCATCCACCCTACCCTACCTGTATCCAGTTTAATGGTCCACGCCTGACGACGCGCTCCAGCATAATCTGCACATCTACTATCATCTACATCTACTATCTGGTGATAGTAGATGGTGATAGTAGATGTGTGTTCAGGGGAAACTGGTATTTTTGTGTATGTGTGTGTTCTATGAGGCACATTCACTCCTCTGTCCACCAGTAAGGAAATCTGTGCTCCTGGTGCTGAGCAAACATATTTCCTTTTCATTATTGACTGCCACTAGAGTGGAGAATAGGATAGGATGAGAGACCACCTCTTCACCAGTGTCTACTTCTGGATTTCAGTGTTTCTTTTTTTTTTTTTTAACACAAATACTAAATAAATAATTTCGTACCTTCATGATCCCATTCCAGTTGTCGCCCGTGGAGACTTGAAATAAGGTGAGGAAGGCCATGCCAAAGTTCTCAAAGGTAGCGTGACGACTCATACCCTCACATGGGTAGTCTTCATTACAAACTGAGGATGAGAGTGAGGCAGGTGGGTGGACAGAGAAAGAGAAGAAGTGATCAGGTCACATTAGAAAGAGGATAACGAGAAATGGACACAGAGGCAACAAAAGAAGAATAGACTTGAAATGAATGTGAAAACTCTACATTTTAACATGTCATTGCTTCCAAAAATGGCAGAGGCATGCAACATTTCTGCCGCTAAGCTGCCTGGATGACTGTCCGAACAAGCCATCTCAGTGTCAACATAGTCTGTTATGGAATCAGTGGCAATGTGACCAAACACTGTATTTGTCTTTTAGCTTATATCCCGAGATAATCTCTGGAATGGCCTCAAGAAAGTGACACTTGCGTTTGCCACTAATCCTTTCTCCTGCCAACAGGAAGCGGTGCTGCCACGGGCTGCAGCTGCAGCACACAAGGGAAATGTGACAGTGGGAAAGATGAATCCTCCAGCTTCAATGTGGATATTTTAGGACAGCACTTATGTATCAGAATACTGGAGGGGGGGGTTGATTCTCTAACGGCTGTCTAACAACAGGAGGGAGAACTGATGAATAGGAATAAAGCATGAGGAGGAAATAAGGAGATTTTCAGAATAAAGTTCATATAATTCTCTTGCTTTCATATGCACAAGCTGTGTTTACTACAACACCAAAAGCAAAATGTATTGTAAAATAATTTTGGTACAAACAACCAGATTTAATGCAGGTCCACTTAAATACCTATGCTATTCCTTGATCACACGCACATGGCAGCACCTTGCAGCTTACTGCAGGGCTACTGAGGCCACACACCTTTGTTTTTGTTTTATTTAGATACTCTCTTATGACAAATCAAGATGTTAATATTTATGTTTGGAGCTGACAGTTTGTTTGAATTTCCAATTAATTCTCATGAATTCCCATTATAATATATAAAATTTCCAACACTCCCAAGCTTAGCGCCCCACAGAAAGTTTCTGGAAATTTACAGGGAATTTTTCCACCAGTTTGCAACCCTAATCCACTCCACAGACCTAAATACTCAAATTGTTTCCAACAAATAACCAATGTGCCATCAAAGATCTTGTCTTTATAGTAGCTGGTGTCAGTGGCAAGTGTCATTTATGAATCTTGGTTCCACTGAGTCTTGTTTGTAAGTTACTTCAGATCATGAATTGAATATATGGATATTGTGAACACTCACCAAGTTCTCCAAATAGCTCTACTCCTAAGGCGGCGTAGATGAAAAACAGCAGCATGAAGAGCAGGCCCAGGTTACCCACCTGTAATACAGACACACACATGCAGGAGAACATCTTACCATGCACATGTTATAAACCATTTAACAGCATTGCATAAACAGCGTTATTATGGCAGGATTTGAAGCTCTGGTTAATGTTCAATATCTAATGCACAAGACTGCAAGTTCTGATTTAGTGAACAGTCACTGTGGATGGGACCTGAGATAAATCTGCCATAGACTTGCTCGCTTGCAGCCACATTTTAAATTACTACCCAAGTGCATGTTGTTAAACTCTGCTATTGAACAAATGAGCAGGGGAGTGTGTGTATTGAAAGTGTCAGCGTGCCTCTCCCCTGCTTGGTTCTGCAAATCATGGCATAACTTCCTCTGAGACTGAACCAATGAACCCCTGACGCGGTTACAATGGTTTGGAGTTTGGGGGGTTTGGGACTTGGCACGGTTCCAGCCTTCTGTTACCACAACTTAATGGTGATGCTGATGTTGCACGGTAAACACTCAGGATAAAATCTAATCCCATTACAGAGATAAAATACCCAGTCCCCTATTCACTGTCTTTAACACCCTGCTAACAACACTGCTCCACCGGGAATGAGGGAACGCACTGACAAATAGTTACCATAATTAAAGTCCATGTGTTCTAAAGAGAGGTTTGGATCGTGTCACCTGTTTTTCAGGGAAAATATGTTCTTAAATCTGCTGTTCACTTTGTAGTGTTTGGTCTAGAAACAATGCATCAGCACTATGACAATGACAAAACCTGTTTGCAAAAGAGACATAAACTTTAATGCAAATACAGTTTATTGAAATAAATTCTGTTAAGATATTTGTATATATTTGAGGTTTTCTGGCTCTTTTCAGGCAGGGCTGATGCCTGGCTGCTGAAGGAGAATCATGGTGAAAACGCTCTGAGGAAATAGAAGTGATTGTGTTTGAATTTAGGTTATATTAAACTGTACAACACTGAGATTTCAGAGCAATGTAATTTCGAGAAAAATACTGAATTTACATTTATTAGAACCACCTCAAAGTTTAATTATCTTTGTTTATGTGTTTTCAATCCTTTGAAATTCACTAAAATGTTAAATGGCAATAACTATTATTAACATTTTAATGCTGCTAAATTTAACATAAATTGCCTGATATGATTCACATGGTCAATTATAGAGAAAGAGCTGTAGGAAGTGAATAAACAAAATTATCTACATGCACATAACCCATTAAAAGTGTTTAGAAGCAAGGACAATCTAAGTTTTCTTTTGATGTTGACAAATATGCTCCATTATATGCAGCACAGTCTGAAAGTAATGGAGGTAATTGCCATCCAACCTTTCATTTGGAGCACTGTAATAATTGTAAATGTGACTGTTCTGTGGTTTGCCTGAAGCACGTCTCTGAGTTAGTGCAATCCTGTGTGGTGTACTTAACAATCTGTGCTTCATGATGGCTCATGTTTATAAGGGACCCAGGATAAGGATGAAGGTTTAAAGGAGGGATTCAGCGGTGTACTCTCCACAGATGTACATACTACCAGCTTATCTTCAACTGAAAGAAAATACACATGAGCTTTACCAACTGCATGTGCTAGATTTTTCACAAATGTCCAAAAATGTTGTTCTGTCATTTGATTTAATGTGAAACAACATTTTATCCAAGCTGATTAAAAAAATGTTTCAACAGGGGAGTTCATGTGGTGTCCACATCTGCTGAGGGCGTTTCTGGAGGTTTCTCAGCCATTCCCAGAGAGCAGATAAAACAACTGGCTTCACTTCAATGCCATCATGATACAGGCTATTAGTGGTAGTGAATGGCATGTCGCAGCCGTTTCGTATCAGTTGGGGAGGAAAGGATAATGGAGGGCGCTTGCGGGTAAAATGACTTTGTCTCACTGTGTCTCTGTAAAGACAAGGCATGAAAATACATTCCTCTTAACATGTCAACGAGCTATTAAGCTTCTTCGCCCATTACAGAGAGTGTATGGATCTCTCATTACATCTCCATGTCCTGTCATGGCCTATTAAATATATAAACTTCACATCATGTTTAATCTCATATATTTTTTTCTTGTGTGCCACGATGGCATCGTTCACATTTCTCTGCTTTATATACCAGTGTCAGTGTATTTGCCTGTTCCTTGGTTCAGCCGTATCCTGAACCCTTTATTGAAATGTCAATACTGTCTTCAACATCCTATGTGATGTAATGAAGAAATGTCGGCAGCTTGCCATTTCCCTTTCACAGTGAAATTAAGTCTTGGTATCACCTTCAGGGTAATCTCTCGCCAGGTGTAAGGCTCTCACTTTCTAAATATGCGCACACACACACACACACCTGTATACACACAGAGGGAGACCTCCTGGAACTGTTTAATTAGCCTGAGTTTTAATTACCTCCCCCGGTGCCCTTGGGATGGAGCAAGGGGCTCAGTGTTAATGAGAGGGGGATCAATAGAAAAGAAAGACAAGGAATCTGTTCTCCCTCACCTCTGCTTGGCCTCTTTTCCCCGCACCACCTGTTTCCCTTTGTTTGCTTCAGATTACTTCTGATGGTCAGTGGGTCAGACCATGTGCCTGCATGTCCATAAACAAGACTGTACACCAGTCTTTACACCCAACCTGTCTGTCTAGAACAAACAGTTTGGTGCTATACTATAGGTTAAATATACAGCTGGAGCCAGCAGTCAATCAGCTTAGCTTAGTTTGATACATAGACTTTGTACAGATGAAGCCAACTAGATATAACCTGTTCAATAGTGACTTGTTGTAATCTTGATGATAAGTTAAGCTAACTGGCTACTGGAGACAGCTTCTTGTTACAAAAGAAAAAAGATACTATTCATTTACTTTTGTTCTGTATACAGACCTGTGGTGGCTGCTGGTCTTTCAAAGAGGGGAAGCTCATTGTCAGCTTACATCGTAAAATTCAATAAAACGATCTAACGAAACAATATTAAACTCGAACAAGGGAATGGTGAAATTATGTTAAACTGAAACAAGAAAATACTATGAGTGTGTTTTATTTACAGTGTAAGAAATGAACAAGTAATTTCACCAAGCAAATGCCAACAAATTGGTTGCAGTTTGTCTTCCGCCTTCACTTGCAAAATCTGCAATGGGACTGAGCTGAGCTGTCAAATGACATATATGTGTATATCTCAAAATACTAGGATTCAGCCTTTCCACTGATCCTCCAATCATCATGCGGAAGCTCAGCGTCCAGGCCAGCCAAGGCCCGCCCACAGCTCCATTCACCCCAGAGACGCTGAGCGTCCGGGGGCGGGACAAAATGGTGGCATTTATCCAATGACCATCGAGTTTTAAGACAATGAAAAAAACTGTTCCATGCACTCCCATTGAAGTGAATGTACGCTCAGCCTCTATGGGGCAAACGCATTGAAAACAGTGCTACAGGAATGTACGAACCATTTAATTTTTGACATTTTAGGGGAAGCTGAGCTTCCTTTGCAGTCTTAGAGAAATTGCCTCTACATATACAGACATATGGTAGCAAACAGTCAGTGAGATCAGAAATGCATTCTTGTGGAGTTGAACTTTCAGTGCACTGGAATGATCATAGAAACTGCCGGACTCTGTGGACACTTCACCATAAAATGAACTACAGATTGGATTAAGAAGCCCCCTCTGTTTCCAGCACCCTGTGGTCACAGTGAGTACAGGGTACAGACAAAACAAGACAAAGCCTTGATCTGTGTGTGTGTGTGTGTGTGTGTGTGTGTGTGCTGTACCTGAGGCAGGGCTTGGACCACTGTATCCAACAGGGCTCTCATTCCTGTCGCCATCTTCAGCAGCTTCAGCACTGTGTATGTGAGAGAGACTTTAAAGTGTGGACATTTAGGGGAGAACACACTAAATGGGAAACATTTAACTGTGTAAAGGTCAGTTCTTCCTTGACAACCAGTGTAACACACAGACAACAGACGCTTGTATACACAAAAACAGCCCTTTGGACATTAGCCACTATGTTATAGCTGACTGATATATTAACACAGAGCGAGACCAAATCAGTGTACTGTTTCACTGAAAGGATTTAGAGGATGTGTCGTGAACATATGTACCTCTTGCTATCCTCAGTACTCTCATGATCCTGATGATAGTGGGGTTGATGGGCAGGGCAGCGCTGATCTCGATCTCCTCCAGTGTGATGCCCATTACAGACAGGAGCACAATGGCAAGGTCCAACTGGTTCCACCTAGCACAAGCGCGCGCACACACACACACACACACACACATATATATATATATATAAATACACTTATGTGAAGGTGCACTGCACACACACACACTCAAAGAAAATACGAAATGGACTGGCATGCTGAGTTTGTAGTCAAATGTGTTAAGAAGAAGATGTAACAGTTACTGAAAAGTTCCTACTTTAAGTCACGTCACAACACATAAGTCTCCTGTAAATTAAGGGCCAGTATTTTGTCCTGATGTAACTACACCACTTCTGTGAGCTTCGCCAGGTGTTCATCCTTATTGCTTCTTGTCATGGCTTCAGGAGGTACTGTCGTCTGTACTCATACAAACATATCTTGGCATGGCAAGGCACACTAAAACACTTGGCGCTGACGATCCATTTGTCAGAACGCTTGCCAACCTCTCTCATTAAGATGCTGGTGACAACAGTGCGTCAGCCGCCTCCCATGACACATTATCATCGTACACATGATGTTGTCAGAGACTCATTTTCTTACTAATTTCTGTTCCAGACTCACTCGCCTTCTCACAGTGGCAAAAGAAGATGCTTCATCTTCTATGGTTGCAGCCATGCAGCCTTTTAAGGCTAAGGACAGCAGCTGATTTTGGTCATATTTACAACATGAGGTTTCTTGGTGGCAGTGTGTTTGTGTGTTAGCTGCTGCTCCCGTCGACCTGGTTATACCCAGTGCTGGCCCTGGACTCACCCCAGCCTATAAATGACACTATGCACTGCTCACAGCTGCTGCTGACACTACATAAAAAGAGACAAAGTGCCAGCTGATAACTGTGTGATAAATTCTTTCTATATCCGCCCATCTCTTTCCATATTTCATCACTCATAGCTTTCCTTCCTATATATTATCCGTCTGTTCCCCATCACTGCGCTCTGCCACCTCAGCTCGCTCTCCTCTTTCGCTTACCAAAATAAAATAGACCAAAGACATTGAACTACCATCAGTGTAATGTAAGCTCGCAAATCTGCTTCTGCCTTTAATTAGTCGGCACATATCCCTGAAAAGAGCAAGACATCAGTCTCATTAGTGTGCACACTTCGGAGAGTGACAAATCAATCTGGACTCAGAGTGAATAGATGTGAGAGTGAAGAAAGGTGCTGTGGTGAGTTTGTCAATTGACATGGAATAAGGGAAAGCAAGAATAATTTGATAATGACCAAAGAAACCTAAATACAGTAAAGAAAGGCACCCAGCTGTCAGTCAAAGAGGCAATGCCCTTGTTATGCCTAACTTTAAGCCTTAATATAAATTAAACTGGAGAGTTATATAAAAATTCACCCACCGTACATTTGCCATGAAGGATGAAATTTGCGACAGACACCAAATCAGGCTGTGAACATGTTTGTTTCTGCTGTGAAGTTGTGTGTTTTAACACAGGGAAGAACTGCAACTCTTTTATCACTTCCGCATTAGCTTGATTTCTCAGCACTGGAGCTCGCTGCTTGGATAACTGTCATGAAACGTCAAGCATTTTTCCCACAATATGGTTCAGTCAGCACAATACTTCAGAGCCAGATCACATATTTCGACACATTTCATAATCCTCCATATCATCAAAGCTGTTATTCCCTGTTCCATTTCTAATGATCAAAGCAATAGGCAGATTTGTACAGCCTCTACACTTTGAACTAAATAACTGTTTATTGTAGCACTGTTTATGTTATACATTAATTCACAATTATGGCATGTGCCTGAAGCCAACATTGAATCTCTTACTGTTTTGAAATATAAAGCTCATTTTGCATCTAATACAGTCTGCCTCTGGACAGCAAACTAGCAAATCCCACTGTGGATGGGTGACTTTTACAGTGACACCGAGCTGTCTAATCAGACGTGTGCACACAGCTAAACAAATGAGCACATAGGTACATTTACATGCTGACAGAAAGGGAAACGTTCTCGTACACAATCACACTGCCAACTATGTACACTGTACCTCTCTTTGAAGAAGCGGCGAAAGCCGAAGGCGATGAGTTTGAGTACCGCTTCCAGCACAAACATGGAGGTAAAGAAATAATTGCAGTACTTCAGGGCAAGATCCAGAGACTGGAAAAAGAGAGAGAGTAGAAAAGGTGTGCGTGCATGCAATGAGATAGGGTGGTTTATCAGTGGGACAGGAAAACTGCAGAATTGGGATTATTCCTGTTTGTGGAGTAAAAGCAAGCATGCCAGAGGCAGAAACACACATTTTAGGCAGAAATGTATTTGCAGAGTATTCAAATATTTCAAAGCTGAGCATGATCTTGTCTTAAACATCCAGTCCAGCTTCCTAGTTGCTGAAAAGACTAGAGAGTGTGTAGCTCGGCTGTTTTCTCCTTTTATAAATAAAGCTGTAGCTTCTTACAAGTGGGAGGCTGTCAAATGTCAAACAGCTGACAAAAACAAGCAAGACCTGTGATATTTATCTGATGCTCGGTTTGTCTGAGAAAGCTTGTCCATTTTAAAAGGTCAAATCTTAACTCACAAAAAACAGACTTCGGAGCCTCCATTCATCAAACATGAACAGACAGATATATAGCTAACAGCAGCAAATCTGCAGCGCAATCACAGCTCCTTTGTATGGACTGCAGCTACTCACAACGCTCACTGCACAGCCTGGATACAGCTCCATGGTCACTGACCAGTCTCTGCCTTTTTAAGATGCTGCTGTTTGGGGAAGAGAAGGTTTTATGCAAGAGCTGTAGTCGGCTGCAGGAAAACAGCCACAAGGATTTGACAGATGTTAACACTCTGCATAAAAACCCAGCATAAGTTCTTCCTACTGAGATGGAGCTTGTGGGAGTATGTCTGATTTTGTCCACATTCTGTCTAACAGACCCTTTAGGGAAAGTCAGAGCAAAGTTTACCAAATCTCTATAAATGCAAGAGCGCAAGCAGCTTCCCGTCAATTACCACCAAAACTTGCATCCACAGCGGGACCCATGCCCGCTGCAAACATGACACCAATTTGCTTTGCTTACGTGAGGTTGATTGTAGTGCTCTAAGGACATGGTGATGACGTTGATGCAGATGATGAAAGTGATGATGAGGTCCAGGTAGTGGTTTGTGCACAGTGTGTGGATCATCAGGCGTATGTTGCCATAGCTGGCAAAGTAGGGCAGCTTCTGGGCTTCTGTTGGTAGAAAAATACACCAGTGAAGCTTTAAAACATTTAATTTCCTGATGTTGGGGTGATTTCTTAGCTAAAGCAAGTATGTTTACTCCACAGGGATACAAAACACAGTAATCATTCAACCATTTGGGCTATTATAGTCAGGACTTATATTTCAGCCAAATCCATACAAACACTTCCTGTTTGAAGTGTAAACTTTAATCACTGTCAAATAGAAAAAAACCTGCAGAGGACTCAGAAATGCTGTTTATGTGTTTATTGTTATTGGTCTGTCTATATTTCTATCTTTCTTTTGACAGCACACATTTTCACAAGTGTTGATCACCGATTTACATACTAATAGGAAGCAATTCTTTTGTGTCATAGTAACAACTGGGGCAGAGTGAGCTATCCCAGCCCTTGTTTCAGAAAATGTGTTGTTTATATCATTAGGTGTTTTTTTTCCCTCTCTTCTAGCATTTGGCCTCCTCCATACTCCCTCTGTTGCTTCTTTGCTATCCCTCTCCTGTCATTCCTCTCTTACTCCTCCTCTTCTTTTCCATACGACGCTGACGCTTCTCCTCTCGCCTCTTGGCTTCCTCCACTTCTTGATGTTGGCGGCACTTGTGGAAGTTCTCCACTACCACACCAACAAACATGTTGAGGACAAAGAAACTGACGATGAGGAGGAAGGAGATGAAGTAGAGCAGCATCCACGGGTTGTTGTTGGTCACCGGCTGGGGGTCAAAGAGGTGTGTTTGTTCATGATATGATTTGATAGAAAATGATGTGACAGAAGGAGGTAAGAAACAAAACAGAGATGAGATAATTTTGTATTTCCTTTTGTTAAACTTGCTCTCCATTTTCACCTGTTGGTCCACAGCCACAGCATCCAGGCCATGATACATGATGTTGACCCAGCCATCCTTGGAAGCGAGTACGAACAGAGACATCAGAGCCTGGGCAACAGAAAGGAGAACTGTTATCGTTATTTCATTGACAAAAATATATTAGGGCTGTCAAAAGTAGCACGTTAACGTTGATTAATCACGTTACTGCAGCAGCTTGTGCAACGGTAACTCTACTTGGACAAACTGCCCAAGGTCAGGGGACATAGGAAAGAGGGCATGAGCACTGTGTCCACCGACGGTGAACACTCCATCAACTTCTACAGCCTCCTCACAACATCCACAGTTTAAATAAATGTCCAGTTACACATTCCCAGAACAAACTTAACGCCACAGACAACACACATGTATGACACTAACCTGTCCCAGGTTGTCAAAGTTGTACTTATGGTGAAGCCACTTGTAGTTGGCTTGCAGACAGTCAGACTTGTTGGTGATGTTTTTGACATCAGGGCCGAAGCAGTAGAAGAACTTGCCTTTAAACAGCTGTCAGTAGAGGAACAATAAGAACAATGCTTTTGATGCTGTCTCACTACTTATATAAAAGAGAGAAATAAGCCTTCGCAGGCTCCTCTGATGGGATGAAAGAGTGCTCTTGAGTGAAATAATGAGCTGGTCAAAGTTCCCACCAGCTGAAAATGTTGTGCAGTGATGAAAGCAGGAAGAGAATGAGACTTGCTTTAGAAAGAAATGCATGTGTGCCTCAAAGCTAATACAAAGGGAAGGGAGGGAGTTACTTTTAAAAAATAAAAATTGTAGTAGAAATCATAGTGCACACATTAGTTTCCATACATATAATATACTGGATTCAATAATGTATCATTAAAAAGGCGTTCCCGTTTTCCTACCTGTACCCCAAGAATGCCGAAGATGATGAAGAACGCACAACAGATGAGGACAATGTTGCCGATGGGTTTGAGGGAGGTGATGAGGGTCTCCACCACCAGCTTCAGACCTGGAGCTCTGCTAATCACCCTGAAGAGTGAAGAGGAAAATAAGAAAACAACGAAAATCTGTGTAACATTTGACATTATCTGTCTGCTGTTGAGTTAAAAGGGGGAATATCATAACTGAAAAAGAAGGAGTTTACAGAGACAGAAGCAAAAACGGACCATTTCAGGCAGAGAGTGAATATAGATGTATTCAGACGGACAGTGGGAAGAAATATGTGTTTTTTTTGTAAACATGTTCTAGTATAAGCCCAAAATCCAAGTATGAAACTGAAAATGAGCATAATACTGTATGTTACTTTTAAATAACAGAGCATGGCTCTTCAGTCAGTGAAGTTAAAACTGTCGACAAGGAGCACAACTGCCACTCATAAAATGATAATCAGAGTATGCAAACGGCTTCGTAATTATTACTTTATCCATACCTGAGGGGACGCAATGTTCTGAGTAGCCTGAGTACTCTGAGCACACCCAGGATCTTGGCCCCGCCCGCCATGGACACGACAATGTCAACCAAAGACACGAAAACCAGGAAGCCATCCAGAATGTTCCAGCTGCTCCGCAGATAAGCCTGTTCGCCCACATACAGACCCATGGACACCACCTGAAGAGGGAGAATTTGGTGAAGCAGCATACTAGAACACAGACATGAAGAGTCATCAGTGGCTGTAGGATAACAGGGTGTTGACACTAACAAGATGTTACACATTCAAGCTCTCTCTCTCTCTCTCTCTCACACACACACACACACACACACACACACGAAGGATGGATGTTATACCGGCATGGTGATACATAATCACACAGCTGGATTTGGGATTTTGCTAAGCAGCAGTGGGATATCAAAACTCTGCAACTGACATTTGAAGCTGTTTGCTGAGTGTCTGGTGAAGCTTCAGAGGGACGGTGGGGGTTAGCGTGCAAACATATCAAAATGGTGGAAAGATCAGTGCAAATAGCTACATGCAAAAAAAAAAAGTGTAGTATGGGAAATACTATTCGTACAGTTACGATCACCAGAATTACTGTTTTATGCTACACTGTGTCTGAAGCTGCTTCATAAAATCATACCCCAAAAAGTTCTGCAACATGCTGACCAATTCCTCAACCCTGCTGTGCTTTTTATGTGGCTGCATCTTGTGCACAGCATTAAACTCAGTGGTGGAGTCCTGCGGTGAGATTAATGCAACACAAACAACACACATTATGAAGATAGGCAGGGCTCAGACAGACAGAGACGCAGAGGGGAGGCATGTATGACTCGGACAAGGGGCTGACAAGCCTGTGGCTATTTGACGGGCTGTGATTGGTTAATAATTGATTGTTGGAGTGCATAATTGATGGCCCACTTGTGCCAAAGTCACAGAGAATCCAGAGACGGTGGAAAAGGGAGAGAAAATAAAAGAAACAAAAGGAAGGGGAAAAATTGGGAGTTGGGAAAAACTGATGAGAACAGGGACCCTGAGGAAGTGGAAGCACAAACTTAAAGAAGCAGTCAACATCAGCAATGACAGGAGGAAGTAAAGTGCGGGGGAGTACTGGAGATGGACCGCATCCAAAAGAGGAGCCTAGCCGCTAATTAATGACATTGCTTAATTGCTCTACTCTCCAAAGGAACATGGGAATTGCAAAGAAAGAAGGGTAGGGAAGGGGTTGGGCTGTGGGAGCACTGATGCGAAGTTAATTCAGCGAGATAGAGACAAACAGGGAGACATGGGAGGAGACAGACAACAAAAAAGCCTCAGTGTAAAGCCTGCACTCACACCACACTCAGGACCCATTGGTGGTAATAGAGACAGGTTGTAAAATGTTACCTTGAGTGTCATCTCGCCCACAAAGATGGCAGTAAAGATGTAGTTGGAGATGGTGAGGAAGACTCTTTCCTGGACAGACAAACGTGAGGAGGGGGAGACAGGGTGACAGGAAAAAAGATATGGAGCGATTAGGGGTAGTAAAATCTCACTGACTGCACCTTTTAGATAATAAAACTGAATTTGTCTTTGGGGAGTTCAAGAAGCTATACTATAAAAAAGGCTGCAGATAGGAGATATACACACATACACATAGACAGTCAGACATTTCAGATGGATTTACCAAGCTGCCCTGGAGTATCTTGGGCCTCTCAAGAGCTACTGTAATGCAGTTGGAGAAGATGAAGGCCAACACCACATAGTCAAACAGCTTATGTGCTATGATGGATTGGCATATCTGTCTGAACCTGGAGGAAGAGGAGAGGAAGAGGAGAGGAGAGGAGGCATGATTGACCATAAATAAAGAAAGGTAAGAAGATTAAATAGACATAGACATTACTGTGAAGCCTAAAAAAGGATGGCAAAATGGGGGCAACAATGCATACTGGAGGTTAAGCCACGCTCTGCCCAAACACAATTTATAGACCTCTTCTGTCTAATCAGAAAGAGAGCCAAGTCCCCTGACAGTGCATGGGAGCTCCCTTACGTCTTAGTGAGTAAATAGCCTCATTCAGCCCGTGCTTACATCACTCCTAATTCAAAACAAATTACATTAACAACACTCTCAGAAGCACCAGACTCCTGAGTACAGAGCTCTGCTGGGGGAACAGAAACAGAGAGAGAGAGAGAGAGAGAGATGGGTTGTATAAATACTGAATATGTATTTCAAACCTTAGCATGTGACACTGTGTGCTGCCAAAAAGCAATTAAATAACATTGCTGCAGTGTTTGTTGGAATGGATGAAAAGAAATGAACGCATGGGAGAGGGCTTGTGTTTTAGAACATTTAAATTTAAAAATATTAAAACTTAACAGTGTCTGCAAATTATAATATTGTTAAGAATACATTAATGCAGAATGTAATGAGGCCTCTCTACCAGGAAGGTGGGAAATATCACTTTGCGAGGTGGCCATCAATACTTTGATGCAGTCTGTTTTCTGTGGAAGCTGACCTTCCTACTGATGAGATGGGGAAGGAATCTGCCCACCCATCCTTGATATTGTTTTGATGAGACGTGCCCTGTTTCCAGTGATAATGTCTGTACGAAAAGCAGTTGGAGATTTAAGCTAAAAGCCCACATTTTGAGGCAACACATTTGGACACTGAGACAATCACTGTTTCAACACAACATTTTTGATTCAAAGGGGGAAAAAGTGCCATGAGGGGTCAGGATGACTCACTTGTTCCGTGGGGAGAACAGGAAGACGGACCAGTCCTCTCTGGTTTCACACCAGTCTGGTTTGTGCGCCTCTAACGTCTTCTGGATTCGGAAGCACAAACTCTGAAACACACCAGCAGAGCCCATACACACAAAAAGCAACAAACACAAAAAGACAGAGATGCAAACCGTCTGTTTAGACTTCCTTTTTAAATTATTTACGAAAGTGAAACACTTCTATAGCAACAGCTTGGAGCATCTTCCAACATTACCATCTGTATAGATCGCTCCCCCGCTGTCTAAATAGTCCTTTCTAATTAACCTTGTTTCTCTCATACGCAGACTTGTTTACAATGAAAACAATGGGGCTCCCATGAGGCCCAGGTGATTGGGAGTGCAGGCTTTATGCAAATTCTTTCAAAATCCTACACAAGAGAGCAGGAGATTACTGTAAAATCTTGTACTTTAACACAAAAGCTAATGGTTTGGTTATTGAGAATCACAATCCTAGACAGTGGTTCTGTTACATAATGTCTTAGCCTTGATTATGTGAATAAGCGTACGATTGCTTAAGCTTACTCAACAGGCTTTTCTTTACGCTTCCTAATACTTAGCAGTGACTTACATATTCAATGTCATCATCCAGGTCCTCCCGGTCCTTGCTGCGTGTGTTGACTTGGGGGAAGACGTCGGCCATCAGCTGGCTCTGGAGGTTCGAACCTCTAATCTGCTCAGTGTGGTGTTTGGGAGGAGGCTGGAGAAGCTGAGACAGAGGAGTCCTCCCATTACAGTCTTGGTGACCCCCTCCTGAGCCACCCAGACTGTCGAGCCCACCGCCACCTCCTCCACTGATTACGCCACTGAAGCTCTTTTTTCTGTGGTGAGCATGGAGCTTCATGGGGGGCACCAGGTGGTGTGGCGGCGGTGGAGGGTGTGGGGTTCCTGGGACCTGCAGCAGGTGGGGCAGCTCGAGTGATAGAGCCCTGCGGTCCCTGCGGTGAGGAAGGTGAAGAGAGTGTGGAGCAACAGCGGGAGGAGAGAGGAGAGACTCCTCCTCGTCCGGGTGGACATGGTGGATGTGGAGGTGGCGGTGTGGGGATGAAGAGGCACGGGGACCCCGGATACGAAGGCTTCCTCCGACCACTCCGCCGAGCCCGCCCAGGCCGTAGCCGTAGAAGGGCCTTGTGGAGTTGGGGGTAAAGGCCGGACTGGTGGAGGGAGGTGAGGAGGAGCAGGGGCGGCATCCCCCCAGGCTGTTACAGCTGGAACGACGGGCCCACAAGGCCTGAGGCTGGGTAGGCAGCGGACGGCCCCAGTTATGGTAACCTCGACCTGGATACTGAGAGAGACAGAAAGAGAGGTTTCTTCCATGTGCTGTTCCTCTTCACACTCAGGTGGTCTTGTCTAATATTAAATAGTTCAGAAAAACAAAACCGCAATGCGAGTTGGTCGGTTAGATTGCCTATATGCTCAAAGAATAAATTTCACCTGGAGATATTACAATTTAATGTAATTACATAGATAAACTTGTAATATCATTTCACCTGAAGATGAGTGTCTTTTATTCCATGGTTGTCCACACCACTTAACATAATAACACTAATGCAGGAAATGACTGTCCTTGTCAAAGACTATAATATTACTGTCATTCTCTGCTTTTTTTTTTTTTTATAAACAGTCTTTTCCACTTACCATTGCCCTCTGCTCCAAGTTGGCTCTGCCAAGAGAAATTACACTGTTCTTCCTGGAGCCGAGAGCTAAGGTCAACCTCTCTCCTGGAAACAGACCATGGGGCATTTGGGACAAGTCAAGGTGTCCATTCGGGGTTAGTGTGCAGATCTTTGGGTCTGCAGGAAAGACAGAGAGCAGAGAGGAACGAGAATGTAGGAAAGCAGCAAGGACATAAGATGTATGAGTGGAGAAAACAGACAGCATTAAACATCTCCTTTCACTGCATCTTCTCTGTTCCTGCCATGCAGACAGAATTTGGCACTCTCCATCACTTTACAACATAACTATCCTGAAACAATGTTATGGCCAGCTCAGAGAGGCGGAGGAAGGTTTAATTTACACTAAATCACTTTAAAGGAGCCAGAGAGGAGATCGTAATGATGAAAGAGAGGAAAATCTGCTCGAGATTTGTCCATTCTCAAACATATCTTTTGGTGGAATGAGTCTCCGGGAACCATTAATGTTCCAAATGTGCTTTATTCAGGATAGCTGACATTTAAAGAGGCACATTTGGACTCAGAAGAAGGGTGATCAGACATCATCAGAGGCCTCTCTAATGTGCTGCTAAATGCTACTCTATACTGCCTGATGCCTCGGCTGATTCTTGGTGAGATCTACTCTTGTTATACCAGCAAGGAGAAGAGGGGAGAGGAGTGGAAGGAGACGTGGCATCAGGCATGCATTATTTAAAGCTGGTACATTTCAGACAGGAAAAAGATGGCTAGTGATGTTTGCTGTGGAAATCAGACGACAGGTGATGCATTTAATGCCTAGGGCACGACAACTGACAGTGTTCTGGAGTGCTGGTTACACTACGACCTTAGAGCACATGTATACAGTACAAGATGGTACCCCTTTTACCAGTTAGACTGATGCAGACAAAAGGTAATAATCAAAGAAGAAGTAACATTTTATTTGATGTCCACTGACCTCCAGCAATACATTTTTTTCTGATGCGGGATTAGTTTAATTAGTTACATTTTTGTTTTAGAGGGAAAAAGTGATTATAATTGGTCATATAAATTCAGAGATGAGAAGGAATTCAATCTTTATTAAACAATAAATGTTGTAAATCTCCTAGAGGCATTTTAATACCTGAGAGATGCAGAGAGTCTTTCTGCTTATCATTCTCCTCAAAATTACAGGAAGACCTGTCATCGTCCGAGTAAGAGCGGTTTGCATCACCCTGTATCAAGACAGTGAAAGAAAATAGAGGGACAAGGGGGCAAGGCAAGGAATGAGGAGACATGAGAGGAGATGAAGGACAGCAAGAAGTAGACACAGGGAGAAAGTGCAAAAATAAGTGTTGAAATAATTGATCAATCACAAGCTAATTTAATCATCACAATCATTCTTCCTTTCCATGTTACAAAACTATCAAAGAAACAATTTTCTCCTGAGGATCATTTTCACTCGTCAAATGTAGCTCAACACTTAGGTTCAATATTCAACCCATTTTCCTTCTCATTTATTGAGGCTGTTGAACAAATCCATATAGATACAGCTTATACAATGAGTTTTTTTTTAATAAGGACAACAATGACTCATAGTCTGCCTCAGATTCTCAGTTTATAGCAAAACAAACCACAGGACACAATCTATCTACCTACCTACCGATCTAATTTCTCTGTCCAAAGCCCTAAATCAAGATGTCTTACCTCAGCTTGGAAACCCTCAACCAGGATGGCAACCAATAAATTGAAGAGCACATAGTTTCCAAATGTCATAAGAGCTACAAAATACAGCGCAGCACATGGTGAGGTGGATGCCATCCCATTGTACAGCACCATGTTCCAGTCCTCTTGAGTCAGAATCTATACAGAAAACATGAAAAATGAGCACATGTCCAGCAGCACACTTAATTAAGTTGTAAAAGTAAAAAAAAACAAACAAACTAAAACTTATTTGTACCTGAAAGACAGTGACGATGGCCCAGAGCAGGGAGTCAAAGTTCTTCCTGTCAGGAACTGTATCTCCTGCATCCGTCTTTAAACTGAACTTGCAGCCAAAGATGTGCATCCCCAGGATACTGCAACACAAGAAGGGATTTATACTAGCAATTATACAATACGAATATTATAATTAAGTATAGCATGAGCTCTGTGTTTATAACACATGCAGACAATGTAAGGAATGTTTTAGGATGTTTTAGGAAGTAGTACTAAAAATTAAAATCAGTAAAGCGACAGAAACAGTATCAGATTAGGGATGTTCAAAAGCTAAAGCGCATTGATAAAAATAAACGTGTCCCCTCATACATATAGTGTATATTTAAATGACATATAGGTATTCATCTGTACCTAAATGCATATGTTACAGTCTTATAGTCGGATGCATTTAAAGCTGTTTCCCTCTCTGTCTCTCTCGCTCTTTAACTTCTACCTTCACACATCTGTTTGCTGTCGCCACAAGACGGTGAACCCCAAACAACTCATTCATCACTGCTTTCTTTAGGGGTTTACGAGAGGTTTTAAAAGTTGAACTCTTAGCAGAGTGGTACTTCACTTTAACTGTGCAGTAAAAGACACGTTGGCTAGATGTGGAGGCCAAATGCCATTTGCTCAGGCTAGCATTAGCAGGATAAAAGCTCTGACGCCATCTGTCTTACTGCTGTGCCGCAGTGATGAGGAAGCTGGCGGGCAAACAAACACACACACACACACACACACACAAGCAGATACAAGCAGGCTGTATAGCATTATGATGCTGTGGAGCTCATATTTATCATGCAAAAATGAGTTCACTTGCAACAATTATTCAAATAGCAATAATTCTGTTAATGCTGTCTTCATTTCTGGTTATCTGTCTAGTTTAGTGGAAATCCTAAAGTTTTCTTAACAAAGTTAAGGCACACATAACTTTCACAGCAGAAGTAATCATGGATATGAAGGAGGCAGGTGGATGAGAAAAGCCTTGACACGGCTGAGATATGGTTTGGTCAAAAATGGGGTGGAACTCCAATAATTGGAGGTTAATCCTATTATTTTGCACAAACTGCAGCCTTTGGCGATGACTGCCAGCATACTCAGCTGTATTTGTTTTAATCTGCTGATATTCTATCTCTGCTTTTTTTTGTTATTCAGAGATCTGGGGTGGCAAAGAAACAACCTATCGTCGTAAACACCACAGTCTCTGTTCTCTTATTCCACTATTCATCTTTACACTTTCCTGTCCTTGCTGCATCTCGCTGATTTTCTTTTCTCTGAACCTCTTTTCATATAAACACAGTTCCCTTCTGTTACCTGAAGATGAAGATGAAGAGCATCAGCAGCATGCAGAATGTGGCCACGTTGTCCATAGTCTTCATCAGAACCACCAGCTGCCGCCTCAGCGCAGGCATGAACCTCACCAGCTTAATGACCCTCAGCAGCCTGAAGGTCCTCAGCACTGACAGGCCGCCGTCTGCCTGGCCGATGATCTCACACACACTGTGTGTGCATGTGCGTTTAACAGATAGAGAGTCGATATGGAGAAATAAAGAGAAAAAAGTAGAAATGGGTACAAGAAAAAAACAACGTTTATAATATAATTGGGGGATGTGTGGAGAGGAAGATTAGAACAAAACACAAAATCAATAGAAATAGAAATAGGAAAGACCAGATAAGAGAAGATAAGAGTATAAGTCAGTACTTTATACTAAATAAAAATACATTACAGCACATAAGCTATACTGGGGTGATAAGGAATACTGCTTTACACATTAATCCCCATACAGTGAGACAGTTCCAATATTAAATTTGTCACATGAAACAAGTGGAGAAGGGGAATACACCAAACTCTGATTGGAACAGATTTGTCTGTTTCCTGGAGATAAAAATAGGTCTTAAACTCAGTTAGACGTTTAGTTGTTGGATAATCAGTTCATGTTTGGACAAAAGCTTGATGATCAAAAGCGTGATTTGAAGCTGCAGCTCTAAGGCTCTGGGTCCAGAGTTTGTAATATTATATCTCATTTATTAAATTGCAGCACACTTGCCGACTAAGGGACAACCTCTCTTAAGAATAATTTTGTATCATGTTGACCTGATGATGACAATGATGCCATCAAAGATGTTGTAGGGGTTCCTCAGGTACTCGAAGAAGCCAAACGCCGTCAACTTCAGGATCATCTCCAGGGTGAACATGCTGGTGAAGACAATGTTGCAGATCTCCAGGACATTGGTCAGCTCCTCAGGCTGGGTGGAGGGTGGGGGGGGGTGACGGAATCAGAAAAATAAAATGAAAACCAGCAAAGTGGGGCAAAGAGTGAGATAAGAGGGGTTTGGGTTGCAAGCATTCAAGGTTAAAAACAACAATGAAATCCACAGAGGCAGGTACAGACAAAGAGCTAAAAACACAGGTGATATTAAACCAGTGCTTTGTAATCACCGCTGCCTCAACAAAAGATGCTGGAGCCGCTGCGAAACACTATGCATCTCCGCCTGTGTTGAAAAGCCTGTCACTCAAACTGTCAGTCACCTGAAAAGAGAATTCTCTCCTACCTGGCAAATAAAATTAACACATACACCTGATCATAGCAAACACTGTGTGATTATTTATTTTAGCACGGCTGTTTCTATAAAATTGTAACGGAAAACAAAAGGAAATGGCGACTGTGCATTGTTGTGTAGCGCACTGTGTCAAACACGGGCTGAATAGAGGAGCATGTTATCTGGAATTGGCAAAGGAACACATACATGCAACACACACACACTCGAATCAATCCTGGGTTTATTTCCATTTATATATATGTGTGTGTGTGTGTGCGTGTGTGGACAAGCCGACTCATGAAGATATACTTTGTGTGTGAGTGAATGTGTGTTGTGCACGATATGGATCAGATGCTTTCTCTGATACCCCCTGTGAATTTCAGTTTCAAAGCCGGTGGAGAAATAGCCGGCTCGCCCTGCCAAAGTTAGCAAAGCATGTCAGAGAAAAACACACTCAGCTCTCCCCCCTCCTCTAATCCGCTTTCTCTCCCAATCTATCTCCACCTCCCCAAGTTCTCGGTCCCCTTTTTCTTCCTCTCTCTGAGTCTCATTATCAAACAGAGCCATCTCTTCCAAATCAATATCCTGCCATCGATCAGAGGAAGGAGAATGGCTGGAGGAAGAACCCGGCTGGAGGAGAGGGAGAACGAGGAGCGAGCAGAGGGATTGTTCAGTAGAAGATGATGACATGATGGAGGAGAGGAAAATACTTGATTAGAGGTGAGAAACAGGATGGGAGGACTGGAAGCTGAAGTAATCTGTGGTTTAGATGACATTAAAAAGACGTAAAAAAAAAAGGAGAGACATTAGATGTGTTGTAGTGAAAGACAGGGAAAGTAGGGCTAAATGGAGTTTCATCCCTCAGCTTTAACCTTGACCCATGTCCAAAACTCACTCACTAGTCCGAAGTACAAACACAGGATATGAGATTTATTGCTATTGACAGAACCATCACAGCTCTTGACACCACAGTTTAAATCACACAAAATACCATCATTTCTCTCTTTGCTTTATCGCTCCTTTCTGTTTTTTTCCTTCCTCTTCTTGACCATTACCTTTTACCCCCTAACCATGTTCCTCCTCATATCCACACACCTGTTCTCCCATGTTAATTTCCACCTGTTCCCTAATTTTCCATCTGCATCTGAATGCTATTTCATATTTTATCCTCCCATACAAATATCCTCTCCTAGTTTCTCTTTAGAAATGTGTCCTCAGTCAGCTCCTGAATGCTTACTGAATATGAATGAATGAATTCTGAATTCCAATGTGCCAATTTCTTTTCCACATGGAGAGGTCCACACACGAACACACAACATGAATGCAAATAGGCAGCTTGTCTTAAAACTTTCATGTGATTCAGTGAATAATGATCCAACACAAATATAGAATGCTGATATATGCAAATATTGATGCAATCATTACAAGGCTATACCTCCTAGATGTACCTTTACGGAGTACTTTTTATTTGAAAACACACACGACACAAATGTTTCCCCTAAGCTGGTGAGAGTGCGGCGGCCTTGTGGTTATCAGTTTTTTCGGGGAGAAGCACATCAGCTTCAGAGTTCCTGTTTTAGAAAACAACTGCAAGCGGTAAGACTTCCTACTGCAGAGCAAAAACACACACTTGTATCACCGCTCCTGCGTCAGCCTGTGGAAACTGTGGAGGGAGAAAGACTCAGGAGACAGACAGACAGGCAGATAGACAAAGCGCCTGTGAGTGTGTGCATGCAAATGTGTGCGCGGGTTTCCGCATACATGGCCACTTTGAAAGGCACACACTCGCTCACACACAGAATCACACAGGGATTTGAGCTGAAAACTGCTGTGTAACCGCCGTCTGCCTCGCTCTTCCCATCTCACTCGTCGTCTCCTCCTCTACACCTCCCCCACAACCCTTGTTTTATTTTTAGAGTCTTCAGAGATGAGAGAAAGCAACTACTGTGTACGCTGTCAAAGAGTGAGTGGGTGGATGAGAGAGAGAGAGAGAGAGAGAGAGATAGAGGTGGTGAGATGGAGGGTGAAACTGAGGGAGGTAAAAGAGAGTCAGACAGTAGAGACACTTGGGGTAAGACGGGAAGGACTGAAGGAAGGGAGGGAGACAGTGAAGAACAAAGGAGCGAGTGGGGGGAAGGAACGTGAAAAGGAAAGGTGCACAGAGGGATTTATGGAGAAAATAAGGGGAGAGAAGTGGAAGTCAAATTAGCGAGGAAGGAAGCAGAATGGCATGAGTTAAGAAGGAGACATAAAGGAAGAGGCTCTTTTATGTAACAGCTTGTGTGTGTGTGTGTACCTGCACGTGTTTCTGTTGGTGCAGACATGCAAATATAAAAACAATATTCATGTGCACACACTGGACACATCCATTTGTGTCCAGTGTGTGCACGCTCATATGCACGCGTGCATGTGTTGTCTTGGCAGGCTTCACCCACTCTCGCTCTCAGACACCTGCCTTGCCTGTCTCTGAGGAGCCTGGCCAATGTTAAAAGCCAGCTCGGTTTTGTCTGCCGCTAGGCTAAATGTTTACACCTCTGTCAGGGAAGCTGCGTGGCAATGATGCTCCACTCCCACGCTCATCCTTCTGAATGTCATCTGCTATTATGATATTTCTAGTAGCAATGCTTCATCAGCAGTGATAGTGGGTTATCTGTTGAGGCTGCCGTGATTTGTGGGCGTGAGAAATTATTACCAGCACTCTACCGACACCATAGTATGTCAGTCTGAAGGATTGAAGGCAATGCATATTCCTATGACGACTTTATTTACCTATATCCAAAATGTTCACTATCTTTGTTGGTAAAGAACACCAGAGTCATCTGCCAGCGGTTTCAAAATAAAGGCCTCAGTTTGTGCAGTGGCGATATGCCTTTTAACAAACCACACAGAATGTAATGCCGCCAACTATTATCATCTTCTTACCTGGTTATGATGCTCGATGCCCATGCTGATCGTGTTGATGAGAATAGCAATCATAATACCCCTGCTGAAGTACTTGCTTTCTACAATGCCCCAAAGTTTCCTCCTCATATCGTTCCAAATGTCTCTACAATGACCAAAGCACGTCCTCTTCCTCTTCCTCTCTCCATCCTCCCTCTCCTCTAGATGATTCTCCTTCTTGCCCGTCTCATTCACGGCATCCTCCTCATCTTCCTCCCCGTTGGCGGAGTCTCCCACAGCCCTCGCCCCCTCTGTCAGTGATAATGCACACATGGGGCACTCCTCTGGGTCCTGAGGCACAGCCAGACTGATGGAGTTGGCTAGTGGTTGAGAGCGGTTGTCTTGCTTCATCTGGTGGGGACAGTGGGATGCTGGAGAGAAGGGAACACCAAGAATATGAGACCACAAATGCAATTTAATTTCACATTCAGATGCTCTTTTCTCCGAACATACAGGATGCAAGTATTTGTAATTGTTGCAGACGTTTGAAAGTGTATTTTGAACAGAACAGAAGCTTGGACTTGCCAAAATTAAACAGTACATGACATCCATTAAAATAGAGCCACATCTGTAGTCACACCTAGTAAGTGACCATAACATAATTTAATTTATTGCATTGCGTAAGCATTTTACTCCACATATTTCATGATCAGGTGTAATGCTTATTGTTACTTAATTTCCAGCCCAGTTGCAAGGATTTTTTTTTGGCATTGTACATTAATGTTTCTGTACGTTGAATATGGCAAGTAACATATTTACAGCATTTACACTCATTGTTTTGTTTGTTTTTAAAAAATAAATTAGGATAATTTTTTCCTAACCTTCGCCAAGTAGCTTAACCTAAACCTAACCAAAATGTTACCCGTGTGGGATTCTGTAAGCGCGATACAATGCTGATATGAAATGCACTTTTAGCTCTGAAAAGTCAATATTCCAAATATCCCATGGTTTGCAGAAGCATACGTCAAAAAAATGTTCCGCTGACTGGGTTGCAATTACACGGTGTCTGAAATGAAAATGTCAAATGTTACATTAGACACACTCACATTTGCTGAGGCCCTCTTACTCACTTTTTGGGTGCCTGGGATGATGCCGCTCTCCATTCACATTCCCTCCACCACGCCTGTTACCCCTGCCTCCACCAGCCGGTGGGGGTTTGCCCCTCAGTGTGTAGTAGAGAGCTGCCGACCTCCTCTTAGCCTTGCGGAGGACGTGGCAGACGAGCTGGAAGATCTCCTCATAGCAATCCCCCGGCTCGGCCATGCTGGCCAGGGTGGAGGAGGACAGGCACTGCGCCCTTTGCTCCTGCATCAGCTGGTGTTCCCGCTGTTTGGTCTCCGAGAACTGGGTGGCGATAACCACCAGGCACAGGTTGATCATGAAGAATGACCCAATCTGGGTGGATGAACAAGGAACAAAAAAGTTACACGACACGAAGTGAGAAAAAGCAAATGCAAAGGATGGAAAATTACTGTAGGCACCAAGAGCTACTGAAAGCCCGAAGAATGAATTGTTCTGAATGCAGAAATCAAGATTTAACGAACTAAACCCAGAGGCAACCTTCACTAAAACAATAAGAACCAATGCAGCGTCTTATTTAAGTAATCAGCCTAAAGCAGGTGTTGCTCAATTATGAAACATGAAATATGTAAGAAAGAGAGGGCTGTGATTTTCCAACAGTAAATAAAGACTTGTTTTTACATCAAACTCACACACTTGCAGATTCTATTAATGTGTGCCAATCCCCCTGTAGAAATGTTAGCACACATGCTAAAGGTCTCTGAGAGCTGGCTTCCCACCAAACCGAGGCTGATTGGAGCAGACAGACAGAGCCAACACATGCCCAAAGCACAGTTCAGCGTCTGGCTATCTTTCGCTTCCTTTCATTCTCTGACTTGACTTAACTTTCCCTTCCAACTCAACATCTTTCTTTACTTTTCTCCTGCCTATTCTCACAAACATTTCCTTTACACATCAGCAGATGTATGTTTTATCATTCTTAGCTTTCATTTTCTTATCACGAGTCAAAGTGAAGGGGTTGCATTCTTGATGGTGTGTTGTCTGAGCCTTTTATGGGAATGAGCCAGTATGGGAATCACAGCAGGACTTTTATTGGGCTACTCTTAGCTGGTTACAGAAAAATGATAAGATCAATATTTGCTAACACTGAAAAACTCAAAAACAGACTGCTGGATGGATAGGGCAGCTTGTAAAGGCGTTTCGGTTATGTTCATTACAAATCTGATCATGTTTCTGTGTTTCTCTCAGACAGACACATACAGTATATTGAGAACACACACTGACACCTGTATACACCTACAAGGCCAAAGTATTCAGAGCAGGATTACTCAATAAAACACCTACATGGATATACAAATCCAAACTGTCCACCTATAGGACTTTCATCCACAGTGATCAAAGATGATGGGCGAGGTGGAGGAGAGACTGGAGAAGCTGGGAGGTATGATACTCTGAGACAGAGACAGGAAACATAGCAGGGAGGTAGAAAGGGAGGAGAGATGCCCATCTGTGTCCTGTGGGTCAAAGCAGGTCTGCAGGTGTGTGGGGCTTTGATTTCCCTCCAGCCTTGCATCTGTGTGTGTGTGTGTGTGTGTGTATTCTGTGATTCTGATCAGTAGACAGCTTTGCGCATAATCAGAAAGGGCAGTCCAATATCATGCATTGAGATGATCACTGCATTATGCATGCAAACATACACAAAGGCATGTGTGATCACACACTTGCATACACAAATTAAGATGGCAGGCTTCCTTCACGACTGTTTGCATGTGCCTGTGTGCTTCCATGTGGAGAGGCAGCTGTCACATGCCTCTCTCTTTCTCCGAAACACTCACACACTCAAACACCTTCCTAATAATTGGCCCCTTGGTAGCACTAAATCTCTTTAATCCATTCTCTCACACTCTTCAATGTGACACCAATAAAGCCACTTAGGTTGCGCTCTTGACAGTGTATCAAGTATCAAGCTGATATTAGATGAGACTCTTGTTTTGACACTGTGGAGGTCAAACTGTGAGTTTTGTGTCCGGGAACACTTACAGGATGCGCTAACAAGCTGCGACTTCATTACGACACAACACACACATAGAGAGAGAAACGACAAAATGAAAGATAGAGAGTAAAGGTGACCTCTCCCAAAACCTTTGGGGCTCATTGAAGTGCCTGAACAAGAAATTATTCTAGTGTGAGCAACACTTCCAAGGCATCCCTTGGGATCTTTTGACTACAAGTTGCAAAGAAGCTCAAAAGGGCACATTAATGTCAGTCAATCAATCATTTAGCACAAAGGCAGCCTGGTTGTCAGCCATTGAGCTCTGTATACTGAACTTGTTTCCTCAGTTGTCAGAGCAAAGTTTGACTGTGGATCAGGATGTAATCACCTGTTTGATTTATGTGTCCTTTTACCTATTACTGTATTATGGGAATATAGCCTTCACTCACTCATATACTCTTACTTGTCTGTCTGTCTTCAGTGATGCTTTGCAGTTCCACTCTCTCACCTCTTTTCCTCTCCTCTAGTATTTACTTCAGCTCATCGTCTATCTGGTATTGTGTTCACCTGCTGGTGGGAAACCTCGGGGACTTTTATTGTGCGCCTGCTGCTGAATGCTGGTTTTACAGACAGCCAACGGCATGATGAGCATAGAGGATCAAACAGCCTTCATTGTATCACCATCTGGCACTGCACGCAAAGAGCTGATCTAGCTCTTGCACACAGTACTTTCCTCTTTTGGACATACATTATCTCGTCTCCTTCAAGTGTCCTTCCTCATCCTCATCTCTCCCTACTCATCACCAAAGATACATTTACATAACATCCACCTCCCTCCATCAGACATTGATTGTAGACAGTCCTTTATGTTGCTATGGATTTTCAAAAGTCTATTAACACTTCTATCCCCTCCTCTGGAAATATCCACATTCAATTTACTGATGGCAGCAGTACACATAAATTGGAAACATTAAGAGGGACTTTTATCTCCAGACTGTCCATCCACACAGTTATTTATGCATTTTTAATCATCAGAACCCACTGTACACTACATATGTCAGCTGTCAGGGATGTAGTACTAATAAATAAAGAAAACAAATACATGCAGTGATGAATTTTACTTACAATGATGAGTAAAATGAAGTAGATGAAGTTGTAGAAGGAATGGGCATCCATGACGTAATACATGATCTCCACCCAGCCCTCCAGAGTGATCACCTAGAAGGAAAGACTCTTCTTAGTGTTAAAAAAAATGAACATTAAAATATTTTACATAGCATACATAGTTCATGGACAAAGCTGATGAACAGAACTTACCTGAAAAATGACGATCCAGGCGTAGACAATGTTGTCGAAGTTGATGGCACCTTTGTGGGGGTTAGTATTTCCTGTGTGGCATCGGGTGTAATACTGGTTCCAGTTGATGCACAAACCCACTGCTTCGCCAGCGCTACCGTTAGCCAGCGGTTCAGGACTCAAGCCCAGAGCCTGTCTGTGGAGCGCGTCCTCCTTGTCCAGGCAACATGTGCGTCCTCCTTCGCGCCTCGCCGGCACGTCGGCACACGACATGATGCCATTGTCAGAAGGCAGGGAGCAGATAAAGGGACGTTCGTCATCCTCTTCTGGCTGGTAGTACGGAGCGGGCAGTGTTATACCTGAAGAGCTGGAGTACGCAAAAAGTTTGTTGGTTATGGAATCAAATCTGGATATATAATATGTTACATAATAGATTTTCAACTCAAGAGGAAGTAAGAGGAGAGGAAAAGTCCAAATGATTCCCTTTTCACTCTCACATATGCACAAGTACATCCTTACGGCATGTAATACATACAGTATACTGTTTTTTTTCTCTCAACAGACTAGTTAAAAAAGAAAAACAACATGCACGCAGTAGAAAGAAGGAGATCCAGAAGCTGTTGTCCTTACTCGACTCATAAATGAATCAGTAAAAGATGTGTTTGTAAGAGGAAACCTGACCCAGCAGTGAATTAGTGAACTAAAGCACCTAAAACAAGTGCAGCAAGCCAGAGGTGTGATGTCACACGTCTGTCAGGCCGTGACAAAATGAGCATCTCAGACGTCCCCATCCATCACATCTAGTCCTTTATGTGGGAGTGTGGAGGAAAAAACACAGATGTCAAATTGCCACTCAACACAAACCACCTCAACTTTGGCAGCAGCTGTTTGCAGTCTACTCTATTAAACTTTGTTAGTCAGTGAACCGGAGAACTTGAATCAAATTGCATTGCCTCTTTGCATTCGGCTTTGCCATCTCAGGAGGATCACTGAGCCCTAAAGCAGCTAATGTCCTCTGTATTTCTCATGTGTTGATTTGCTTTCTCCTAGTTGGAAGCATTGAAACATTACATATCCACTGTGAATACCCAGCTTTCCAAACAACCATCAACGTATCAGGAGATTTATTTTTCTGCACCAGTTAAAATATATCTGACCAATTGCCTTCAATGTTCTCTCACAACTACTCAAACAAGACATAAAGAACTTTATTCTACTGTAGTCATTCTAGCAAACAGTTTTTTTTAGCACTCAGCCAACACTAAAATAAATAAAAGAAAATTTCTACTTGCAAGTGAATATTTGTTCGAGTTTTGATAAAACTAAAATAACAAGTGAGTTCTGCTATTTGAAAGTGGGGCAGCTCTGCAATGATGACCCTGCTCAGAGGTAAAGATAATCACACATCACTTTCTGAGCTGTAACATGCTCACAGAGTATGTGAGCATGTTACTGAGAAGTATGAGATCGCCAGATGGAGCACTAAAAAGAATATATCTAAAATGTAATTACACCATTATGTTGTTATTCTCAGAGAAATCAATCCGTTCTCTCTTCATGTATCTGGATCTTTGTGAGATGTCCTGATACAGAAACAGCAGAATAATGTGTCGACAAATAGACGGGCAAAAGAAAAAACTGAAATGCTATTTACTAAGCTAACTAACCAATTGACAAGCACATCCATCACTGGAGTATGTTAAGCACCCGACAACAGATTGTTTAATCATGTAAACTAAGTCATGTGGAAACTGTGGGTGAGATTGTGTGTGTATGCACCTTAGCATGAAATCAGCAGAAAACCAGATTACACTCTCATGCACTGATACCTATTATACATGTACACACATCATCAATGAACTCATTCACTTCCTGTATGCACCCCTCAAGTGAGTGAGTGAGTGAGTGGCTGATTCCTGCCAAACTTAATGACACAATTTCTGAACTCTGAATCTGACTGATTGCCACTATCTGAAGCACCTCATCATTTCCTGACATGTCTCTCATACCTCCCAGTTTTAATGGAAGCATGCCAAGGAGTCTGCCCAGGAACTCCTGTGTGAATTTACAGTATATAAAAGGCAAAGTTGGCTGCCATTGCTACAGTTATGTGCTGCTGGGGACATTATGAAACAGGTTTTATTACAAATACCAGTAGAAAGAGGAAGAAAAAAAAAGGTAAAGTATTCAAAGCACCTTTTCATCCATGAAAGCAACAAGGAACCAAAGTAATAAATGGGAAGTGTAAAGGAAAGTATGCAAATGCAAAGCAGCAATGAAAACTGCTGCTGGAAAGAATTAAAGGGAAATAAGATGAGAGCACAAACAACGTGAAACCAATGAAACATTTAGGGAAATAAATAAGAAGGGTCTTGGAAAATGAAAAACAAACACTGCTGAGCCAGTCAGCGACGCCTATTAGGTGTGTTTGTGTGTGTGTTTGCGATCAGAGATGACTGTGGAGTAAATGTTGACAGGGAGTGGATGCTCATCCCAAGGTCTAGACCTGGAGAGGACAAAAATAGACCCTCTCCATCAGCCCATTAGTGAGCACACACATTCAGGGTCACTCACCGTGCTGTATTTACTCACTTCACTGTCTCTGTCTGTCAGCAAACTTCTATTGTTTTTCCACACATTATATCCCAGTTTCTTTAAACAAATCAGTTACCTTTCTCATTTCCCTTCTATTCTGCAAAAGGAGAGACTTATCAAACCCTGCCATACCTGATGTACTCACAAATACACATCCTGCATATGTATAACCTCGTAGTGCATTTAACACCTGAACTCTTTTACTCCCTCTTTATGTCTCTTTGCTCTCCTTTTCAGCGCCTTTGCCCTCTCTCTCTTTCTCCGAGTGTTCCTACTAAATAGTGGAATAAATACCGCTGACATACATTGGAGATTTTCTCTGAGACATACTGAGACATATTTACACTGCCATAGAGCACAATAAAGTTTATGCAGTCCATTGAGGACACAATAGCGTAAAAGAAATAAGAGAAAGTGGCAGTACAGACAGTCAAATTGGTGATTTACAAATGGTGTTAAAGTGGAGGAAGGGGTGAGAAAAAGAAAGAAAAAGAGTGTCAGAGTAGTGGAGCGGTTCCCCTCCTGCTGGTGACTTGGCATTGCACAGCATGGCACAGTAAAACCTGGCATCACACTGAGAACACACCTGCCCATGAAGAGCGAGACGAAGGGAAGGATCAAGGCTACAATAGCAGAGAAAAGAGAGAGTCTGGGACAGCTGGGAAGGGAACATTACATGTAAAAATATATATTAAAAGAGACTAAGGAGGAGGGCTTGATCTCAGTCTGGAAGTGCAAGGGACAAACTCCCCTTTACAATAAAAATGTTTTTTGAAGTGCTGTCGTTCTGCTCTCTGTGACCACTGATGTGAGATATGTTTTGAAATGCGGCAGCTTAGAGGTGTGAATGTATCTCCACAAGAAATCGCCCGAGCTCTGTATGTGTTTTTTTTTTTTCCTTTTTACTGGCAGAAATAAATTAAGATTACAGGTATTGGAAAGGCAGCACATGGAGTTAGAGATAACTACGGAGAAAGGAAACAAAAAGACAAGAATAAGGTGGGGAAAGAGAAAAGTAGAGATCAAAAGAGTGAGGATGTAAAATGTCGAAGTGGACGGTGCGCTTGACTGTGACACTGCGACCCACTATATTATAACCCCTTGGAGCGCTAACGTTAGCCCTTTATTTGGGATAACAGTCCTTGAGTGCTAACTCACTACAACCGTTCTAATTAATCGCATAAGCACCCTGACAAACCTGCAGACTGTGTCAGTGAAATGCTTTATAATAATGTGCAAAAAGATAATACTTTGATCAAATAATAAGCAGGGACTGAAAGGAAATGTTTCAGGACTAAAACAAAAAAAAATATATATCTTTTTGTTTTAGCCCATGTGGGAAAGTTAAAGCCAAGTTACACACTGGTTGAAGTGACCTAGTGAAGTGATTACTGGAGGGACTGTTATGGTTAATGATGGTTTGCTTCTCAGGGTTAAGGTGAGGTCAGAGTAACAGGCAGGACTGTGCCAGCTGGCGGACACGTGTCCTCTTTCATCTGGCAATAAGACCTGTCATTAATGTACGCTGTGTCAGCATAACCAGAGACACATACTTGGCTTTTAATACACATTAGGACACAGATATCAGGGCCATGCTGATGCCAGCATAAAAAAAAGGAAGTGAGAGGATGCGATGAAATAAAACACTCCTGAATACCGGTGAATGGCGCTCACACACACAGGCGCAGTAGGTGATGCTGTCATGTAGAGTCATGAATATGGATGCTTGCAGCTGGAATCTAATCACGTTCTTAGCTGCAAACTGAGGAAAAGTGTACCGCTACTGTTACTTTGAAGCTTGAGAGAGACAGGTGGAAAGAGGGATGGGAGGAAACGCCGGAAGACAGAGTAATATCGTAATATGTGCCAAAGTGAAATATGGAAACACACACACACACACACAGATCCAGTGTTTAACTCACAGGGTGAAGTTCTTCTCCAGGTAGCAGCGGTTCCTCAGTAGCCCCGCCCACAGCTGCACACCGATGATGCCGAAGATGAAGAAGACGAAGAAGCAGAGCAGCAGCACGTTGCCCAGCATGGGAAGTGTGTCTAGCAGCAGGTTCACCAGGATACGCATACCTGTGTGTTTCAACAGGTCAATCAATCAAATGATAGATTACCACAGGCTTACACCACTGATGAGGAACTGCAGCATTTGCATATAGATTGCTGCAACTCCTGTCGGGTGTGTAGACCCTACTGTAGGTCTATTCACACACTAAACCTGTCATTATTCGATAATTAATGCTAATACTCTTACTGTTTAGGAGCTGCTGATTGACTTATACTACACTTAAAGCATCACTGATTATATTAAACTGCTTCGCCAATATGTTTGAAAGAATGTTTTCCTACCCAGGAGGTCATTGGAAGGTGACTGGGGTGTATGAAATGTGCACGAAAGGCAGGACTTTAGCCTACTAAAACATGTTTACGGAAAAATATGTTTTTGGGCTAAAAGATGAAAAATATCCTTCAAATCAGTATTGATTTTTCAATTTAAACCAACATTTCCATTGATTACTGTAAACATGACCATTGAAGATGGCCATCATGCTTGGCAGATACAGTATAGGGAGAAAGATAAAATAGGATGTGCAGTAAATATTCAGCAATTTTACAGATGCGTTTATTTAAAAAAATGACTGCAACATACCGCCGTTTCTTGTTTGATGCCTCACTGTCAACCATCGTAACAAGGTGGAAATGTCAAAATCTTACAAAACAAAAAGTGCAATCAGAGGCCTGCGTTGTTTGAAAGCATTTCACAGATCTTTGGGCATTTTGTTTGAGACATCCACAGCAGCAGCACAAATTCTGCTAATGACAGCAAACTGGGTTGAAAGCACAGCCAGTACAACTTCAGTCCACCCCGTGAACTGACAAGTGTAATCAGGCTGCATGAGGTCCCTAATTGCAGAAACACAAGCGTGACCCCTGTCGTGCAATGATGACCTCATCCCCTGTGGATGGGCCCGTCCTGCAGTGATGACATATTGAGATGTGTAAAGTGGAATATAATGACAGCTGATTGGACAAAGAATAGAGAGAGAGAAGGGAACCCCACGGATGAGATCATAACAACCCTGCACAGACACCTGAGACGTGTGTGTGTGTGTTTTGGTGTTACTATGACTATTGCTAATCTAATGTGCGTGTATGTTTTTCAGTGCCATACTGGGATTCGTGAATAACAACTCAACAGTAGGTTAATGTGTCACAAAGACAACAGTGCATCTAAACTGTCGACAGACTGAATGACAGGAGAGAAGCTGAGACAGAGAGGGATGGTGATGATGATATACACACACACACACACACATGCAGACAATATTTACAAGACTGTAAATACCTGAACTTCATGACTACACACAAACAAAAAAAGAACATGTCAACACGAGCACTAGCAGTAATTCCCTCAGTGCTAATCACTGCTGACACCGCCTTTTGATTTTTACTACATCAAGATTAGTGATTATGAATCTGTGTGCTCATATTTAGAGGCTCATTTATCCCGTCAACATGTGTTTGTGTGTGTGTGTGTGTGTGAGCAGGTATTACTAATGGTTATGGGGAAATAAATCTGTTCACACTGTGAACATCTGTCACATTGTGGGGACTCACCGTCCTTATGGGGACAAAATGCAGGTCCCCATAATGTAAACTGTTACATTTTAGGCTGAAGACTTGGAGAACATTTAATGTTACTGTAAGGTTAGACTTTGGTTAGGGTTAGGATTAGGATTACATGGGTAGTGGATATGGTTAGGGTCAAGGGAAGTGTCTGCACACCGATGATGCCGAATGTCCCAACAATACACAAATATACAACGTGTGTGTGTGTTGAGTTTGAAGTTGTGAATGGCGTAATAACAACATGTTAATTTTGGATTAGAAAGTAATAAAGCAAAGAAATTTGTGAATCCATTAAAATGTTATCTCAAACATAATTTCTTTTTTTTATTGAGGAGAGAATGCACCATCTTCCTCCTCTGGCTAATTTGTCTCCCTCCTGTGGCTAATCTCTCTCGTCAACTAGTATTAAATGGAGAGCTGTGTGTGTGTGTGTATGTGTGTGTGTGTGTGTCTCTGGTGGCGGCTGGAGGCGAGTCTAAATGTGTTTGTTCCCCAGGGTCCTTGTCATTAGGCCACTGTTCCATTAGGCCTAATTGGGTGAAGAGAGGACGAGACTGATGGAGGCGGAGAGAGGGAGAACAAGAATGAGACGCAGCCCGAGGGTGTGCCGAAATAAGAAAGAACAAAAAGAAAGACAAAGGACATCAGACCAGAGAGAAAAGAAACAGTATGGCATCACACAATTGCATGTCTTTCTCAGCTTTTTCTGCTTTACCTCCTTTTTTTCCCCACTTCATGCTCTCGCTCCTTCACTACCTGCCTCCATCTCCCTCCCCTCCTGGTGGCTCCACCGTTTTGCCAGCTCCCTGCTGTTCCCAGATAAAGATGGATGCTTCACCTTGCGCCACAGTGGAAACACACTCACAGTTATCTGCCTGTCCTATTTACTAAACCAGCAGAGTTCTTGCTCCCAACACAAGTTTCTGTGGTGTTTGTTGTCTTTCACCACTCCTGTCCTGTCTAGCGTCCCCCCATCTCACACCAGTTTCAGCAGAAAATCTAGACAGCACACTGTCTGTGGTGACGCACACACAGCGCAGGACTATTATCTGTCATTTCGTTGGAGGGTTACAAATTGAAGTGTGTGAGGGGTCAGGATGTACTTGTGCTCCCTGTGTATCTGTGGGCAAAGTACCAGTCCAACAAAACAAGGAAAAATAGCTTTAGCACCATGCTTCCTGACCCCTGGTGAGGTTACTGATAGGGGACGAAATCAGGCTCCCAGCTCAATGATCACAACGTAAACACTACAGTACGAGCAAATGTGAACGAGAGAAACACACACACATAAACATATATATACAGTTAAGCCCGAAGTTATTCATACCCCGAACAAATTTTGACTTAAAGTTACTTTTATTCAACCAGCAATTTTTTTTCTTGATTGAAAATGAGACAAGTGTCTCCCAGAAGAGACACTTAAGTCAAAATTAGCCAGGGGTATGAATAATTTCGGGCTTAAATGTATATGCGTGCGCTTGTCCATGAAACACTATGCCCACTCTACTGCACACAATATCTTCTAATCAAAGCGCTTAATGCAGTTAACATCCATATTTCCTGAGCACTGCTGCTGTGTCTGAATTAAATATCAGACTGAGTAGGCTCCTTGTTGACGGCCTGAAAGGTAACCTGCGTGTGGAGAATTGAAATCAATTCCGGCGCTGAAGACAGGCTGCTTTTTCAGGTAATTACACCAAATATGAACAGTCTCCCATGATTGGACACTTACATGGTGAGCGAAAATCAGTACAAATTTGCTCTCTGTAGAGGAAAAGCCATAATTTTGCATGCATCCAAATGGTCTGTGTTTAACAAAATAAAGAAGGCTGTTCGTAAGGAGGCCTTGAAAGCAGCAGAGATGGAAAACAACAGGTTATAGAAGCTGAAAAGGTAAAATAATTAGTTGAAAATACAAGCTTGTGGACAGAGGTGTTGAAAGAGTCAACACCTGCAATATGAAGGTCCTGCGTGGCCAGGGAGCACCTCACAAGGAGACGCAAATAAATCATCATTATCTCAGTCACTGGAAAGATTTCTTTTTCCTATCTGTCCCCAAGGCCCAAACTGAATTACTGTAGGCAACAGGGCTTTCATGCAATCAGTTCCATCTGCTGCAGACTCATTTCACAATTAGTTGGAAGAGACGGTCTCTTTTCAGTAACTTTGAGATATTGTGGATGTTTATATGCTATTTGTGCTCCATTCAAGACTGAAAACTACAAAAAGAAGAAGCATAAATAACATAAACATGCACTTTTTCATACATCAATATGAAATAGATCATACATACAGTATAAAGGATGTCTGATATGTGTGATCAGACCAATGTGAACCAACTGTATCCTGGGCGGGCTAATTGGTGCTTACAGTGATTAAGAGCTGCTTGTTAGGGCAGCAGGACAAAGAAATCAATAGGAGTTAAAAAGTTTGGCCAAGAGCTGAGTTTAAGATGAGGGGGACAATGTTATGATCACGTACTGATCAGTGAAGCAGCATTAATGGAGGGTTTGTAAATCTGATAAAGCTGTGACTCAGGGCCTGAGCGGTTTGTGTGACTAAGCAAAAGATGAATGTTTAATGATCCCTGTGGGGAACAGGTGGCATGCGGGTGCACAAAAAAAAAGCCAGAGATATAATACATATACATTAATTTTCACACTGATGCTTTATGTGGAATGACAGAAACAACAGAAAATACAGTCACACAATTAGCATATGGTTTTGCACAAACAAAAACACACAAAAACGTCTCACTTGGCACTCTGTTGATGGCTTTGAGGGGCCGGAGGACCCGTACTGTGCGAATGGCCGACAGGTTGATGTTCTGCAGGTCCAGTGAGTACTCCACCATCCTGGATAAACAGACAGAGAGAAAGAGAACATCATTTAACCTTTCTGTAGTTGCCCGGGTGGTCCGCTAGTTCACAATGTGACAAAAGAGGATTAGCAGCTGGACCAGAAACCTCTGCTCATGATTCAACATCAATGGTCATTATTTGATCAACCCTCGTCTGTCTCCTCCCAGAGCTTTGTGAGCTTCAACCATATGGGAAATGTACCACAAAAGGGCGTTGCGACGAGGAGGCGATGAAGTGACAAAGCATCAAAAGGGGAGAATAACATGAAAGGGAGGTGAGGAAGAGAAAGAGCGAGCGGGAAAAGAGGGATTTGTTCTATTCTAAGTGTTGCCTGCAGGATGTTGTGGCTCAGTCGGAGCCTGGCATCTGTTAGCAAGTCATTTCCACAGCAAGGCTAAGCTGTTTGTGCCCCCAAACCCAAACCACTTTCACAGGAGAATAGCCGCAGTTTGCCGTGTGTGTGAATGTGAAAGCAGCATACGCACACTCATTACATGACTGTTATCGTCTAAACAGAGATAGTTCAAGTGGGAGAATGACTTCTACAGTGTTTTTTAAGTAGAAAGAGTGAATTTCCACTGACGCCGACGTTTTGTCGAACCTGATACGTTTCCATTCAAATTAATGTGTCAATTTTCACTGAATGCGGAACACCGGCGACATGCCGACGCCTGCCAAAAACAAATCGACAGAGCTTCTATTTTTGTCGGATGTCGGCACATAGCACATGAATTCAGTGCCATGTGTCAACGTCGCAAAAATCTTGCTGTAGGAATCAGCTGTCCGGTGGAGCCGCAGCAGGCGGATCTGGTGGGTATTGACGGCCGACGGACTTCGACAGATGTCAGCGTTGTTCTGCATCCAGTGGAAATTAGGGGTAAGTGTGTCTGTGTGCAGAATAGATGAGCTCATGGATACAACAGTGTCAGGGCAACAAAACACCAACAGCAGCAGCAGAGCTACCACCTGGGGCACATCCAGCAGCTTTACCAATACAAGCCCAGATCACTGTCTCTCACATAAACAGACTTATGGACCATGTTATTTACAATAATGGGATACTTTATTAACCCCACAGGGAATTTTTCCATTTGTCCATCACTACGGCACTAACAGAGCAACAGCTTGGCTCACATGTGAGCAGGATTACTTGTTGTAACAAAGTTTGAGCTGCCACGCACTTCTTATTCTAAGAAATAACAATTTATTCACATGAATTTGTACTTTTGGTTGAAACTCTCCTTTTGGACTTGTGGCAATGCTTTTGTTCTCACTTCAAAGAACATGTCTTTACGAGGATGCAGAGGTACGCTGGATAGTCACACTGCCACGCTGCAGCTTTATGAAAATGTCACAGTGTGGAGAAGAGCGCAACCGTTTTTATTAACAACCTGCCTAAAATATTGTAGTATCTGTGGCAGCTCTGTTGATTTGAAGTGGGCTGCTGATAGTCCAAGCAGAAGGCTAAAATGTCAAGGGAGTTTTGAAACAATTAAAACATACATTCCTGCCTTTAGTGAGCTCAAGGGTCAAATAACGGATTTTTTTTAAATGTTGCTGGATTGGGTTGCAGGGTGACAAATAATCAATTAGATAGATGACACCCAAAATCACATAAAAATTGCCTGGATGAGCGTTTGCATTGTTGCAAAGTGAAAGAGAGAACAGAAAAGCACAGATGTATTTGCACACGTGTGCGTCTTTAGACGAGTGTGTGCACGTGCACTGTGTGCATGCGCTCCATAGAAGCGTCTCTTCCTGTACACATCAATCAGGCCGCTGTGTTTGGGAGGGTAATTAGTGGACCGCCGGAAGCATCCTTTTTGTGATTGTTCTCTATTTTCGACATTCCTTTTTTTTCCCGCATGACGCCTTCATCTCATTCATGCTTTTATGTGACTAGCATCTGTGTGTGTGTGTGTGTGTGTGTGTGTGTGTGTGTGTGTGTGTGTATGCACATGTTTATATCGATATAAAACGCAGAGCTCCAGGGGAAACCCAGGGTCGACATTGTGAGGAGTTCAGAAATAAGGAAAATAAAAAAAATAATAACTTAAATCTTGACATGTGAAATCTGTGGTGAGATTACTGTCAAATTAACAATGTGCCTTCATCAAAGCTACCATCCAAGTTCAACTTTAGAGTCAAGCATGTATTTTTGCTTCTGCATCATTTACATGCAAAACAACATTCTTGCTGTTGACAACTAAAAGACACAACTGAGAGGATGCCCGAGGAAAGTAATGAAAATCAAGAACAACTGCAGTGCCGTCATGTTCGGTCCTGTGCAATTCTGTGTTCCAGCTAAGCTACTGAATACTAAAAATGGGCAGGGCCACGAAATAGCATCAAGTCAATGTTTTCTTTGCACAATACGCTGAATATCGAAGATAAAATGCAAGATGAAGAGGGGGAGTAGTGGAATCTGAGTGTAACCCAAATTATATTCTAAATATATTTGTTCAGCTTGTGATCAAACACAGAAACATGATTTTAAGATCATAATACCAGTATAATTGAATCCAGTAATAATGGTAATAGTGGCAATAGTGTGTGGTGACATAAAGGTTAAAGTAAATTTTAGACACATATTTGGATCTTAGCTTCATTATTCAGTTACTTTAATTCAGCTACTTGAAAACAAATAGAATTCTGCAGTCACACTCAAAATATGACCTAATATTTAAGGAATTCTGTTCCATCATTGCCACCAATTACACCATGAGTGATAAAAACAAGTATTCTCATTTTTTTCCAATTTAAACTGAGATTCCATATCATGTGCAATAAACAGTGGAGCTGCTCTAAAATCCAGCTGTCTTGAGTGCACACTGTGTTATAAAAAAAACGTTTGATTTTTTTTTTTTAATTCTGAGCTGAGGTTTACCTGATGCTGTACTATGTAAACAGGAGAGCAAAATCCATTGATAAAAGAAAGGTCAGAAAACGATTAATAGTAACTTGAGATAGTCCTGTGTAACAAACTAACCAGGATCTAGATTTAGATTAGGATTTCAATTTTGACATACAATAAATGTTGGACCCATACTTTGATGAAAACTGGATGACTGAAGAAATAAAACACTACGTCTGGCTTTGTAAGAGGGAGGAAACTCTCTGAAAAAAACAGCCAGTGAGCAGGTTGGCTTCTCAGAATTTAAGTTGCCTCTTTGTGGAGATGAAAACCCAGAGTTTCCCTCATCTCAGGGCTAACTAACTTTACTAATCCCCTTTTTGAAACAGAGCTCTGTTAATTTCTCTCTATGGCATATCTGAGAATAAATATGGCAAAAAAAAAAAAAGGGTCACACTTCATCTCTGGGTCAAGATTCTCAGTGGACACCCACACAAAGGCATGCTGCGATATTTCTGTTATTACTGGAGATACAGTCACAGTGCAGTGGATTAGGCTAGAATAAAATATACAGCATGAAAAATAAAACAGACTGTGTGTGGCAGGGTTCAGCACAAATCTGAAAGTCGTATGGGGTCTGAAGAGGAGATGACAAGAGAAGATGTTCACCCAAGCATACGAAAAAGGACAGGGGGGGAGAGCAGGAGGGCGAGAGAGTGAGGTGGTGCCCGTGGGTAACAGACATGGAGCTCATAGCAGACTGTCGACTGTGATTTGGCCCGGCAAGTTTGGCAGTGCCCTCTGCAATTAGCCTAGACGCTAATCTAATGGATGCTGCCAGGGGGAAAAGGAAGACGGAGGCGTTCACACGAGTGCATATATAAACACAGAGAGACTCTAAAGGCATAAACTGACAGACTATAATCTCTATGTTCTATGCCACACACACACACACACACACACACACGCGTGCAAACACTCACACACACTCAAACACTATGAGCATCCACTGGGGATAAAGTGATTCAGCTCAAATGAAGATGAATGTCCCTCCACCTATCCTGGTAAGTCTGTTGCTCAAGCTTTCTTTGTGTGCTATTACACCAGCCATCCTCCCTATCCATCGCTCTCTCTCTCACACACACACACACACACACACACACACACACACACACACACACGCACGCACACTTGATTTATCGCTCATTTTTGAGCCTCTCATTTCACTTCGTTCAGACCAGGTGTTTGAGCAGGTGTGTTTGCTTTTGTTTTGTGCACATGCATCCATCTAGCACTCGTGCATGCGTGAGTGTGTGCGTGTAAGTCTTCCCACGGTAACAGACTGTGTGAAGGACACTTTGTAAGAGCAAGCTCAACTCATGCAATTACTTAACAAAACACACGAGGATGGATCTGTATATATTCGTGGGCAGGCGTTATAGATCTTTTAGCTGTGGGGGTCTCTTGAAAACTTGGTTTTGAATTTCTAGTTTCTGTCTTTTATTCCTTTATGTTTTTCCTTCTTCCTGACTGTCTTATAATCCCTTTTATAGTTCTAATGTAAACATATGTGTTGGTCCAAAATTTGTGTCATCTATTCTCCCAGATTCCAGTATTAAGGAAATATTCTGGTGTTAAGTAACGTGCAAGGAGTCTAAAAATGACAGCATGTGTTCATCTTTACACTATACTGTAGTGAATGATAGTGCAGCATGCCCAGCCTTCTGTTACAGTGTCTGTGGCACTATGCTTTCATTCTCAGAGGACAGTCTGTACGTGCTGCTGTCACTATGATGCATGTTTAATGAGTCTTCTGGTAAAATGTCTAAGGCTTAAAAACAATATATGTTTCATGAGATTGAATATTTTATATGGTTGAAATTTGGACTGTACCTTGGCCTGAAGGTGCAGAAATAAAATTTAGGAAATAAATAGCTTCATGTATGATTATTATTTATACAAAAATCCTGCATCTGTACTGTATGAACTTCACTGACGCTGACGCTGGTTCAGTGTCTGGTCCCTTCTGGTCATTTCAGTGTTCACACTGACATTTTATAAAGAAACCTGGAGCTGTAAACATGAGTGCATGGACTGACAGGCTACCCATTCATTAGACAGGTTTGGTGACCTGGCATCTTGCATCATCAGTGCTACATAGACCCACAAAAAAGCAAAAAAAAAAAAAAAACGAATGTCTGGCGAGACTGAAAATCATGCAGCACTTAACAGCACTTGGTGGATTTATTAATCTGCTTTCTGATTCTAAAGAAGCACTTAGAAAAGGCATGAAATAGAAGCAGGAGTCGACACTGAACTGGAGTAATAGTGACAGCCTGCTACAATCAACATGATGAAAAAAACAAAAAAAAAATAAAAGCATTTTCTGATCTTAGATGATTAAAAATCCTAGTGCAGCTGAAGTTAAGGCACCTTGAGCGTCTGTACTATGATATATTCCTCAGTGAAACACAGTATTTCGAGCAGAGTCCAGTTACAAGACGGAATGTGAATCAAATCCTTCGCATTTGACTGGACCGCTAAAAAGAACAGGTGCCAGATAAATAACTTTCAACAGAAACTTGTGACATGAGCTGGTCCACTCTGTCTTCAAAGTGGCACTAGCCATTAGCCGTTTAACGACATAAGTATATCTATGAGCACTTGAGCAACACTTCAACAGGAACTCTGCGACACTGTATCTGGTCACGTTGATGTTGTTCTGCTTTTATCGTTCATACTTCAGAAGGTGTTGTAGAATTTTCTATATTCAGGTTTTACCTGGGGTCATCTCTGGGCCCTGAGGTCAGCCACAGAAACAGCATTAAATCTTCAAGCTGCAGACACTGCTCCCCCTTGGAATACAAGGCCGCTATTTGGGTTTCAATGATAGATAACAACCACGTCTTGAACATAACAAGACAAAAGTGCCTCCAGACCAGAAAAGGTCATGGCGAGTCTATCCTATGCAACATGATATGATGTGTAGTGCAAGGTAAATGTATTTACTCATAAAGGCATATCGTATTTTTGGCATAATCTGTGAAGATTTAAGGCTTGACTACCAGGCTGAGGGGCAGGAATGTGAGATGTACTCAGACACTCAGTGTGTTTCTATTCCTCCGGAGTTCAGAATTCAATAAATATGACTCCTTAAGGTTCTTCAAAGGCTCTCTTCCCTCCTGACCAATGACCAGTAATTTATACTTCCCTTATCTCTGAAGGTTGCAGATTGATTGATGGAGGGATGTTATTTTTTTAATATTGGCTGGTACTAGCTTATATAAGCACATAACATATTTTGTTTTACAGGAAGAAAAGCTTTTATACTCTCCACTTATTGTTAAATAATTGCATAATATCAGCATGGATGTGATCGAAAAACTTGAAAAATGTATTTTTCATTTCATCTTGACTTCCATGTTTCATATCAAAATTCCCTAAAATCATGACATATAAACTCTACCAGGAGTAGAATTAATACTAGCATTATGGCATAGCAGCTTACCCTGCCATGACGATGAAGAAGTCCAGTCTGTTCCAGGTGTCTCCCAGGTAACAGCGACGGCCAAAAATCCCGAGAGCCACCATCTTCACCACCATCTCCAATGCAAAGAAGATGTAGATGAATGCATCGAAGGCCTGTGAGGAGACAAGATGCATTTAAGACATTTGGCTTGAAACACATTACTATACTCAAGCTGTCATATTTTTCTCCTCAAAAGAAAAAAATATTTAGTCCGATGGAAACACAATATATTAAAGGCGGAGGAACCAAATAGCAAACTCGTCAAGCCTCAAGCGGTTATTGTGGTTCTGATCCCTATCTATTCAAATCCATCCAAACAAACCATGACTGTCTATTTTCCACGCTTCCAAGGAAATGTTGACACTTTTTTAGTGTGGCAAGTTCACTCTGCACAGCAGCTTCATCTCAGAGCTCATAAGACCTGTCAAATGAGTTATTTTCCATCCAACTCCAATCACAATCTAAGGCTGATGTGCTCTCTACTAGTGACTAACACTGCTATCTGTTGGCTGACATTGTGATTTCAACTATGTGACTGCATCTGCACTAATGTAATACCATGCAAAACATATGGTGCCCAATACAAACCAACCCACGCTGCAATGCTGGAATCAAGAGAGAAGTAAGAGGTGAAGGTAAAAAAGAAAATGAGGGGGATCCAGGTCAACCCTCAGAGAAAACAAAGATGAGGAGAGACAGCGAGAGAGAGACAGATGAGCTCATATCTCTGCCATGTCCTGCTTGCATAATTATGTTCAGATCACTAGCTAAAGCTCCTATTGTATTTTCAGAACAGAACTCTTCCCTAGTGCTTTGCCCCAGGCTGTGTGACTGTATTTGCTGCCTAGTTACATATCATACTACATGTAAATCAAGCTGCTACCTCAACACAGAGACGTCCGAGGCCGAGACATTCAAAAAAGGAAGCAATGCACGGCTGCTGGCTCATAAGTCATTGGTCCTAATTTGAATTTCAGATTGTTTGTTCCAGACCTGTCCTTCATACCCTAACAAAAGCACACACACACTCCTATACTATTCTGAATAGGATCACATTTGGCTACAGCTCACTTTGCTGACCAAGTATGAAATAAAGAGTTTGACCCACATTGCAAGAATGTTCACCCAGATAAGGTAGCAGCTTCGGCTGGTCACAGACTCAGGGCAAAGACAAACAGACTATAATATAATCTTTAGCTGACGAGTTGAAACAACCCGGTTTATAACTGAGAATAATAAAGTTCATTTTATAGCAAAACACATACGCAGTAACTATAAAATTAGGACTTAAAGGCTGAAAGCATAATGATTTTCAAGAACTAAATGTTTCTCCAGGCTGCTAAAGTACAGTTAGTACATATGCCTCAGGAAAAGACTTTGTGAACTGGACAAATCAGATGGCACAATCCAACACACACACTGCAATGGAAAAACAATTTTCCACAAGTACTTTTAGGTTATTACTTTTTCCGGGTTTCAGGCAGAAGTTAAATGACAAACTAGAGACTCAACAATAACCCACAGCAGGCTAGAAATCACTGATATGTGGAGCACTTGGACAACTAGGAGTAATACGCTTCAATTGGGGAAGAGATTTTTTTTAAACTCAGCATTGATGACAAATTGTGAGATGGCGTTTGCAGCTACAGACCACATTGAATGAGATAAATGGTGTGTGAAACGCTGTGGGTTTCTTCAGCACTGGCAGGAGCAGGGGAAGTTGTTTTGTCCAAGTCAGCCAAGAGTCAAGAGATGAGCTACCATAAACATCTAGATGTGAAGTGTGGACTATGTCTGCACCTTTGGTATATATATGGATCAAGACATCTAAAGGAAAGGTACAGAAATGAAGTTAGAGCAAATTTGAGCTTGCTTTGTAATGAATGTGAAGCTGACACATGTGCTCCATCCCTGCTTATTCTCACACACACACTGACACAGCATACAGAGCTGGCAGCATGCAATGGCAAAAACGAGGAAGATCAGCCTCACATGCTGTTTAAGTGATGTTTTGATAAATAATGCAGCCTGCACGCTTCACATGTAATCCAATGTTGGCTGCACCAGTCAGATCCCTGGTGCGCTCTGCACCGAGTGAAAGGAGAATGCATTCATCATAGTTATTTGTCACTTCCGCCGGCGTCCTCTTCAGTCAGCCTATCAGGTTTTATCGCCAACATGATTTGTAAAGAGACTGAGGCTGTCTTGTGATGAGCTGTTTCGTGATTTGAAATAAGAGCTGGTATTGAAGCCTCCTCATATGCCTCATTGTGCTTGGCAGGAGCAAAGGATGTGTTAAGCAGGGCAACAGGATTAAAGTAATGTATGCATGTTTTTCTTTTTCAAGAAACAATATACAAGATAATCAACAACAGTATTGTTTTCAAGAGGGACATACTTCTAGTGCAGTACATTCAAAACTTAATTATCAATCGCAGTCTGCTGTTGTATTGTCTGGATAATTAAAGGAACAGTTCAACAATTTGGGACAGCGGAAACCTCTTGTGATCATGATGTTGATCCTGTCTGTCAGAGTCATATCACAATAAGGTGAATTTATTGATAGTTTCAGCTGTTCATAAGGGCAGCCTGAGGAAAACCGGCTTGTTTTTGGCATCTATCATAGGAATGATTCTGTCCGAAGCTTTTTGATCCCTATAGGCCTGTCACTGTATTTGCTTTCTTCTTGAGACTTAAAAGACATATTTACAGCATATATCACTCTCATATCTGTACAGTAAATATAGAACTACCCCAAGCACCAATTAGCTTAGCGTAACACAAAGACTGGACACTGGGGGAAAAGTTAGCATGGAGGTGATTAACCCATTAACCCATTGAGGGCCAGCCCCTAAAAAACATAGTGTGTGACGGCATTTTTTTTTGGTTTTTGTTTTTTTTTTTGCCATTTTGAGTCAGAGAATATTCTGTGCTATGACTCTAAAAACTCTGCAATGCTAAAATGAAAGCAGAGACTCTATTTCATCATGGATAAACCTTCTATCTGAAGTTGAGTAGAGGCTAGTTTCACCAAAAAGACCACTTTTTTTTTCCTCGTCTCCACTTCCTGCTTTGATATCCGTGGCTTATACCGTCTATTTCATGTTCTGACTACGTATCCCAGAAGCCCTAAAATTACTCACAGGTGCGTGAACTCTCTCCCTACTCTGCCAGGAGCTGAATAAGCACACTCCCACTTTATTCAGTTCATTTTACTCCCCTTAACCAGACAATAAGCTAACTTTTGCACTATAACCATATATTTGCACTGGCTGTATTTACCTTGTCTATTTATTAACATGTCTCAGTTACTTTGAGATAACTGCACTCCTTTTTATTTTTATATTTTTATTTGATTTTATTATCATACACCAAGGTTTGAGAGAATCCCAATTTCAATTCTCTGTATGTCCTGTACATGCTGCAGAATTGACAATAAAGCTGACTTTGACTTTACATATTGCTTGTTTAAATCCACAGTGGGCCATCCTTAAGTCACCGTGGTGACCAGGAAACCAGACATGAGAAAGGTATCAATAATTTATGGAACTCTCCGGAAGAAAGTGTACCAACTATTCTTTGAAAACATGATCATATTTTTAGTGTTGACCATGGAGCACCACACAGTACCCATGTCCCACCTTCAGTGAGAGCTTGAACTCTTGAGATCCAGAGTCGAGCCTCTTGTTAGGAATCCCAGTTTAACCCAGTACACAGACCTATGAACAGATCCTGGGGTAATGCATGCATTGTTTGTGAGAGGGAAGTGGAGGTGAGGTGGGAGATTTCACAGAGGGCCAGAGAAGCATGTGGGCCACTCATAACAATCTAAGCTCTGTCAGCAAAATCATTTCTGTTGCCATTAGCAACCACCCGAACAGGACCCCTCACACTACCTGGGGAGACGATATGCTTGTTAGAGAGACATAGGATAGAGGAAGGGAGAGAGAGAAAGAGAGATTGTGTAGGATGGGGAATGGGAACGTGGGGAGGAGTAAAGATGGTACTGGAAGGAGGGGGAAGGGAGAAAGTGAAGCACGAAGATGTGTCGCAGAGTTTTAAAACTGCAGTGAATGCTTATTTGAAATCTCTGCACAATGAGAAGAAAACCTGATGAGATAAATAAACCTATTACAGTTTGGACTTGGGGGGTTGATATTTTAATCCACTCTAATGTGCTGTAGGCAAGTGATATACATATATGACGGTGCAATCAGTCAACATAGCAACAGCACATGGGACAAACCAACAGCAGAAACCTCACATGGAGGGTGAGACACATTTAAGCCATTTAAACGGACATTAAAGCCATCAATGAAAAGCATGTGAGGCAGAATGTCCTTGCCACACCAGAAATTGCCTGCCAAATTGACTTCAATGAAAAGCAATTATGACCCCAGAGGAACACAGCGAGTCCTCAGGCAGTTGGCAACACAACACATAGCACATATAAGCCCTTCACAAGCTTACAAACACAAACAAAAGGAATATAATTGTAATTTGGGGGGAAAAATACAATACCCTGAAATGAGGGTGTAATTTATAAGACTCGAACTCAACTCCTTTTATCAGTGATGACACAATTATGTCCACAATGATGAGGCAAATGCATTGGTCTACAAAGATTTTGCTTCATGAAGAACGTCTCAAAAAGGTTTTCCGTTATCTGAAAACCTTAATAATTTATGGAATGATGACATTAAAAGTGATGGAAAATGTGAAAAGGTAAACCATTTTCTATGCAGTGGGTGAAAGCTGTGAAACTGTCGGTCTAGAACTGTAATCTCAACTGCTGCTACTTGTCTCAACCGGCTTCACCAGACTATATTAAAACAAACAAAGTCCCACTTCCCTGTTCAGAGGACAGGAGCAAATATAAAGCTTCCAGGAGGGAAATATCCCAGCTGCAGTGTTCGTCTGCATCACAGCATGAGGGACAGTGACAAGAGGAGCGCTGAGTTTTTGTGAAATAATTGATTGTTTGGTTGCACCTCTTCTTCAGGGCGCTGACACGCACAAACACACAGAGGGCAAAGCTTACCTGCAGTATCTGGCAGCGGTCCGAGGTGCAGTCGATGTTCTCACAGGGCTGGTACATGCCCAGTGTCACACAGTTGAGCAGGATCACCATGATGCTGATCCTCTCGAACCACGTATTAACAGGACTGGGGTTAAGGGCCACAGCAGCTGAGGAGAAGTGCTCACACACACTGTATACATTTGAGACTGGAGTGGATGGAGAGCTGGACCTGTCTGCCTCAAACTAATAGTGAAATATGAATAATATGAATAGATGATAAATGGATACTTTTTTCATCTCACAAAGAAATTCACAATTCCAGCAGTTTGAAAGACAGAAACACACTGGGACATACAAGGTTCAGGAAAAAAATAAAAGTATCAAAATATATACTAAAATAGATACATAGAGGAATGCACAGTGCAAATTATAATAAAATAAGATACATGTAAGACAAAAATCAGGCAGTTCTGGCTTTACAGTGCAGAATGACAGTGTGTAACAGCTGTGCAATACTGAACACAATTTTTACTGCTGTAAAAAACAACAGTATATGAAAAAAATTGGAGCGTTTAAATATATCAGTTTGTCAGATTAGTCAATCATTCTTTAGATTTTAGTGAGGTTATCCCTTAAATGTGTGTGTACATTTACATCATGTATACAGGTTTATGTTTCTGTGTTTACATGATAATAAACCCAAAATACATTTCAGCTTGCTTACTCATACCTAGCGATTTTATTTTATTATTTTTTTAATTTTATTTTCTTTATTTGACCCATTATGAATTGATGCAAAAGTGTGTCTGTGACCTGCCCTCTGGACTCTGATACACTCCTCTTGCTTGAATGTCTGCTAGCTTCAGCACATGGAGTCCATAGACTGAGCTGGCAGAGGGTTGTTTACAGGTTACGGAGTCCTGACATGAGGATAATGTCTCAGCAGAGAACACAAAACATTAAAGGTGGGTTATAAGCTCCAGCCATGGTTTGAAATAAAGCTGCAGATAATGTGTTGTTTTTGATGGTCACATTCACATCACAAGCACAGCTGACTCATCCGCAGCATGTAGAAAACACACCATGTGAGCAGAGAGGTCACACAGCCGCTACGCTTCGAGTGAACAATTCATCAATGGAAAATGAAGATGAGGAGAATTTTTTCCAGCTGACCTATTTTTTGCAACAGAACTGAATGAGTCACAGAATCAGACATGACACAGTAAATGTGATTGTAAAAGATATTTGCTTAACATGATGAAAGACACAGTGTGGGCTCAGATTTCTTGATACACTTCCAGTTAAACAGTTTCTTTGTTGTTTTCCATCATGTTTGACTTGCGACCTTTCCTCTCTTCTCATCTTACTAAGCCACCTTGTCGCACTGTGCAGACTGCACTATAAGTACAGCACTGCACTTCCTTAAGGGTTTACACAAGGCAAGTCATTTAATGCTACGCAAAGATAAAACAGAGTAAAACTGAAAAAACGAACTCACCTACTTAATTTATACAGTAGTATGCATATGATAGTGGTGTGTGTGTGTGTGTGTGCTTTTCATTTCTTCCATATCTTAAACTGTCAGCTTATGCTCTTTTAGCTCCATACTCCTTCCTGTCAACGCTTACTTTTGTCTTTCTTTTTTATTCACACAATGAGCTTTGTATCTTTTGTTCTCATGAACTTTGCACTTACAGAACTTGCGCTCCCCAGCAGTGGAGCGCAAGTTCTGTAAGTGCAACATCAATGAAGGCACTACCTCAATTGCAAAAAATTAGATTTCTTCACAATCTATACAAAGACAGGTAGGAAAAATGTTATTAGTATTATCAGTACCATCTGTTTGAACAGCTTTGGCACAAAAATGGTCAAAATATTGCTCTAAAATAAAAGGGCAAAACTAGAAACAAAATGGCACAGTGCATCTGCATAATCTATACTGTAGCACAAAAATCTCAAAAACAAGCAAAAAAAAAAACAAAACATACATATCACTAATAAAAACCTCCTCAGGTGTCTGTTTAGTTGCAATAAATCAGAAGTCAAGAGCTGAGAACTGTGACGTTACACAATGCATCATGTCAGTGGTGTGCAGAACATGTCTCTCTTCTGATGAAATCTGATGAAAAGCTTAAGTATATGTGCAACTTCTTAAGGACATGCACACACTGAATAATACCAACAGAGACAGAGTTATCTATCTGTCAGGTTACATCTCACTTCAGAGGCTAATTGAACCGGCCTCGCACAGGAAAACACTTCATTTCTAATTCATCTGAATTCCTACAGACAAAAGACAAAATTTAAGCGTGGGGAAAGAAGTGATTTTAAACTCAAGGATTGTCTAAAGAAATCTTACGAGCACTTTTCAGATAATAGATGATTCGCATACGCTATTTGCTTTCATCGAGGGATTATGCGGTTGCAGACATCTTTTTTTATTCATCTCTCCTGCACGCACCATACTCTCTATTAAACTGTATGTCTCTCCAACCTGCTATCTCTCTAGTGCTGCTCTCCAGGGGCAACGCAGTGAAATGGGGAGAAATAATAACAGAGCGATGTGTGAAGAGAAGCATTTTGTATTCTATAGTCTACTTATCCAACCGGCAGCCCCTTCTTTGAAATAAGGGTCTAACCCCCTTTGGATCAAAGCGTCCTTTCCTTCTTTTCTATAACTCTTCTTCTTAAATATCATTTCAATTTCCCCAGCTGTCACTACTCCCCTCCTCTTTTCCTTCCATCTCTCCTTTTTCACAGCTCTTCACTCATTCCCAGGTGTGACAGAGTAAACGACAGACAATTTTGCCCTCCCAGCATAAACAAACACTTTGGGACGCATTATACCTCTATAGGCAATGAAAAATACGATACGTGTGTGTGTGTGTGTGTGTGTGTGTGTCACTCCTAAAGAAGCTAAAGAAGCTGCCCTGAGGTTCTGTGTGAGCGAAGCAGGAGCCAAGAATAGAGAAAGAGGGAGCGAGGCAGGCTGAGAGGAAATAAATATGCATGTATATACATATAAAAAGCAGGGGAGAAGACTTGTTTGGGACTTAGGTGTAGAAAAAAAAGGGAGACAAACGACAGAAGCAATGCCGCTGTTTTGAGCTTTCTCTAGTTTAGAATATTTGCACAGTGAAAAGCTCCTCCACACCTCTTGTCCCTCTGCGGACGAGTCACCTTCCACCCACCAAAGCTAACAGTATCAGCAGCGTCTGCGCTGACATGAAGTGACTCAGCGCTGGTTTGATTTCAGTTTCTTTGTCATGCTGACCCTCTCCCTCCCCAGGGAAATGAAGCAGCAGGCGGCTGACTCACACCCAGCTGATTGCAGAGCGTCAGCTGATGGCTGCTCTTGTCACTCCCTAATCATGTCGTGAGGCTTCTAACGGAGTCTGACACCAAGGATGCTCTGAGGAGAAAGGAAGGGAGGCATGCTGTTATGGAGCGTCAGCATTTAATTTGATTGTTCTTTTAAAGCTTTTACTCCTGGGATATTTGCCCTTAAAATGCTTGAGGAGCCATTGAATATTTATGTTTTAATGTCTCGCCCTTTCTCCTCATTCCTAATCGTCTTAGTATGTGGACAGAGCCTCCTCCATGTCTTTACCCTCCTCTCATCTCATCTTTGCCCTCTTCTTCTTATTTTCTACGTCTCTACCTATTTTTAAGCCTGTCCCTCTGCGTCAATACACATTTCGTCACACACTTGCCCCTCCGCTTTCATCCTTTTTTTTTCCCTATTCATTGCTTTCCAACTTCATCAGGCTCTTTGTCTCTCTTTTCGATAGAACATTTCAGGATCTCTTTGTCTCTATGTCTGCCACTGTGATGCATTCAGGTGACAAGAAGGCAAAACTACTGTATGACCTTCGTTTTCTCACACCTTTAGTCAGAAATCATCTCAAGAAAAAAAAGTAATTATTCTAATGATCAAACTGTAAAACAGGAAAGCTCCGGTGCATGTGTAAAACCAATTTATTACCTGACTGCATTTCATATTTATTTTGATGAAAAGTCTAGATTCCCCACTGACTGGAGCAAATAAACATTTCACAGTAGCAGCCTCAAAACTGAGATTATGACAATGTGCTGAATATTTAACCTTTTGCACTCCACTTTCACCACAAGGATCTTTCGCTCATTGAGCTAAGTGATCTGTCTGTTGTGTATTCAATGAGTATGTCTACTGACTATTCATAAGTTTAAAAACAATATCAACATTTTAAAATTAGTTCTTTGCTTCACTGGGAGGCAGTGAAGAGTTAAAACAGGTGTTTCTTTTGGCTGTAGATGATACTGTAGCTGCAGCATTCTGAATAAGGTTGAGTATATTTAACACCTGCTTTGTCAGTCCTGCATCACAGTAAATTATTCTTGTATAGGTCTGAAAATAAAGAATGAGGCATAAAACTTAATTCATATTTGCTTCAGTAAGTTAACAAAGAGTGAATCTATTGCCTCAAAGCCTCGGGATGCAGTGAAAGAATCAGTTTTATTCTCTCATGGACAGATCTGGTGTTCTTTCCATCACAGCTTACACAGTACACGTCTTTTGTTCTGTCACGTGTAACGAAGACCACTCCACTCAGACTGAGAAGAAAAAAAAGACATTCAGAAGTTGGCTGCATCATATATTATTTACGCAAATGGGAAGCCAAATTATTAAGAAGCAAATTCTATTTCTGCATGATACTTTTCACTGCTGTAAAAAAAAGTAAAAGCAGTGTGTGTGTGTGTGTGTTCAGTGCGGGCAAAATAATCCATGGAAAATGTAGGAGTGACTATTAAATGGATGTGCCAAATCAACAGCTGTGTGTGTGTGTGCTTGTTAACAGCAGAATGACTCGGGAATTAATGAGATATCTGTAATTTACAATGAGGCTTTTCAACAGAGCTCCCCTTCTTATGTGTGTGTTAGTGTGTGTGTTCCTATGAGCAGCCTGAGGATCAGTCTCATTCAGAGTGAATCAAAATGACATTGTGCTTCTCTCTGTGGCACTGAAGCTTATTATCATCATCATCATCATCATCATCCTCCGCCACCATTTTGTAACATTAACCATCCTATCATGGGTGTGTTTTCATATTCACTGTCTTAAAAACAGTGTGGTGTGTCACAACAGCAGCTACCGTGTGTGTGTGTGTGTGTGTGTGTGATACAGCGAGCAGACTCCCAGCTGGATGAAGAATCTTCCAGCGTGCAGCTGAGTGATGTCAGCCAGTGAACAGGCTGGGTGCGTCTGCCCGCTGTCCTTGGCACCAGACAGTCACACTTTAGTTGTGACTCTGTAACTGCTGTGTCGTACCCTTGTCTCTCTTTTTGTCTCTCTCTCTTGTCCCTCTTTGTGATGATGAAGTAGGGAGACAGACTGTCATGGCTCTCACCACCTTCCTCACTTTGCAGTCATCCCTCTTTTTATCCCACTTAATTTTGTCCCAGTACCTTACGGGAAGACTGATCAATGACTCTATCACAGGCTCTGACTCTGGCTGCTTGGCCTCATTTCCACTTCCCTACTGGTTCGTAGGCTTCTCTGTTCATTTTCCTATATTGTTTGCAAGCTTTAATATTTCCTGCTCATTCCTTAATTCCTTTATCTTTGTATACAGAGGATTTCACCTTTTCATCAAGTCTGAAACATACTGAGAAAACTGAGAAACAAGAAACTTGTGGTCCAGCGAAGATTTGCATACCCCTTACTATCTATGCAAACAGCTGCACAAATGCCCCGGTTTAACCTTTACTGGTGACAGGAGGCTGAACCCAAGAGTTCATAATATTCTTAACAAAGCCCTTTTCTGCATACCAGCGGGCCAAAATCTCTCCAGCCAAAGTAAGTATACACAGCAGAGCGGCCAGGATAACAAGCAAGCCACCATCTTAAAAACCTCGAGTGAACTACAGTTCTGTAAGTGTTGCTATGCTTGTCTCAGCAAATGCTACTTTCAAAGTTCACTTAGGAGGATATGCTCACACTATACCCACTTTCTGCCCCTCCCATTCAAAACACTGTGTCAGGAATTACATTTTAGCATATTTTCCCCCTCCTTGCATTAAAATCTGTCTTTGCGCAATAACAATGTTGGCAGTTTTTTTAAGATAAGGCCTTTCTGTAAAATAAAAATGGCTTTTTGGAAAGTGTGTGTTATGCACTGAATAGAAATGGTCTCAGGAATGTCCAAGAATCACAGATTTGCCTTCCAGCACCATGGAAAAAGAGCTGGCTGTAGAAGATGCTTGCTTTAGCACGGTGTGCATGGTGTTAAGAAAATAAATAAATAAATAAATGTAATGTCAAGGTGGTGAGCTAATAACTAGAATAGAATAGAACAGAATAGCCTTTATTGTCATTGTACATAACAAAATCATTTGACGGATATTGTACAATGAAATTTGGTGGCGCGTTCCTCACAGTGCACATAAAAAAGAGGAATGGACATGGTCAGCAACAATAGTCAGGTAGACTGCAGAGTTTAAATGATGCTCAGTTGATACTAAGGGGCTCAAAGTGAGCCAAGAAAATATCCCCACACCATTACACCACCACCACTAGTCTGAACCGTTGATACAAGGCAGGATGGATCCATGCTTTCATTCTGTTTACACCAAATTCTGACCATGGATGCACCATCTGAATGTTCAGCTGAAATGGAGACTCATCAGACCAGGCAACACTTCTCTACCTGAGGAAAAAAAGCAACAAAGAGTATGGATTGGGACTGCGCATCGTCTATTTGCAAATGTTAATGAATGCTGTAAAATGAATGAATGACAAATGGCAGATGAGCGGTGAATAGCAAAGAGTTTAATCAAATCAATCCTGTCTTTATTCAATTTCCAGGTGACACTTTCTTTTTATTAAATCAGACATGCCTTCGAAGATAAAAGTTAATCAATTTGATTTAGTTTCAATTTTTCTGTAATTTAATTTTGTGACTTTCCCACACAAGGACATGGAAGATTAGCATACAGTCCCGAAAGATAAATGGAAGCATCGCGCTGCTCTTTAGCATGCAGTTGAGGCTAAATGTCCACACAATGCCAAGTCAGCATATACAGTATGGAGACATGCAGGTCGTATTTTGGGTTAATTTAAAGTGGACTACACAGTCAAGCTTAATCTGGCATTACAGCAAAGCAGTGAGCAGAAATTAGTGAAGAGGATCCTTATCTGTTTCTGTGAAATGGATGAAGGCATGCTCCACTCCATTAATTAGCACAGGACTGTCTCATTGAGGGTTGGACTGTCGAAGAGGCTGCAAATACTGAGAACGTTAAATGGCTTCGGCTGTGGTACACTGAAATTAGCAAACCTACCACACCTTGCCAGCCATTTTTGCCCGCGAGACAATTTCAGTATCCTTTTGAAAAGTGTTTTGACGGGAAAATTAGCAATTATGAAACAGTAACATATGGGAGTGAAATCATTACACAATCCAAGAAACTGCAACCTAATTTGGTAATTGCACTCATGATTCGTTTATGGCTTGTGAAATTGCCACATAATGTGCTGTGGTGTCTTCACGACTGATGCACGAACATGAACAGACATCCAGCGTACAAAGCAGCATTCCCCCTGACGCAAAGCGTGCTAACATGAGCGCACACATACAGTATGGCCACGACAGAGACAGACGGACACACAGTGTCCACCACACAGCCCAGAGACCTGGAACACCTCTCAAGACAAGCCTGTGGCCTGTAACCAAGGCAACCGGAGCAGACGGGTTGCCTTCAGCTGAGACAACTCAAACTGTGCCAGTCAATATTCATGTGAGCATTTAATTTTATTTTTTTTTGCATGCACACATTTCCCTGTGGGCTAATGCAAACTATATTGTAATTATGTACAAGTTTATAGTTATGCACAGTGTCTGCATTTACAGACAGAGCATGATTACATTTTCCATCCCTATTTGAGCATCTAAAAGCTTGTGGTATGTGTGCGACTGTGTATCTGTCTTTCTCCTCATATCAGCTCAGCACAGCAGGTGCCTTGCTCCAGTACATTGCTGCCGCTAGTGAAGCTGAATGTATTGCAGACACCATGGGAAATATAAGCCAATACTTTCTGCTCTTGTATGTGTGAGGGAGGAGAGGGAGAGAGAGACCTGACTCAGTGAGACGGAGAGGTGCAAACTAAAAGACACACTGAGGCAGACCAATATAAACTGAGAGCAGAGAGGCAAGTCAGGGGTGAAAAAGGAGGTTGGTAAGAGAAGCGAGCATGCATAGGGAAAATAGAGAAAGGAAGGAAGAGAAGGGGAAATGGATTAGTTTGGTGGGTCAGTGGATGGTGGAGCATGCAGCGTGCTCAACAAGCCATTAGTCTGAATTAGACACAGGGTCAGAGTATTGGAAAAAGGAGGAAGGAGAGATGCGTTGACAGGACTCTGTTGCTGATATCGGCAGAGACTAGTCAATCTCTGATGTGACAAGTGACCATCCTCACCAGCCCTCAACCACCCTCCAGCCATCTGTCTTTCTCTGTGTGTGACACACCTCTTCTAAATCCTACATGTGGGAAACTTTTTCATATGCAAAAAAAAGACCCATCAGCTATCAAGAAACACTGTTGACAATCACGTGTGCCTTTAATACAAGTGCTATTTGAACCTCTTCAGCCTTTAATAGCAGTTTGACTGGGTTACATGTGGTGCTGCCATCTGCTCTGTGATCTCCCCACCAACTCCTCATGTCCTTACAGCCGCTACGACAGCGAGGGAATGTCAGAGGAGCAGTGCTGGATGCCGTAGAAGCACACATTAGCTTGATGAGCACTGAGAGAAAGGAGAAACAGGAAGAGCCACTCCAATGGGGAAATTAACACCACAAATGGTTGCTATGAAGGGTCTTCATCTGTGGGTCTGTCTCAGTGAAGGAGTTTACACTGGTCCTGGATCTGCATTACATCAAATACATCACAGAGCAGCAGGCTTCACTTGAGGATACAACCAGTGTGTACTTTCATGTCCCGTGAGTATTTCCTGCAGTCAGAAACAGCACATCTTTCCTCAGCCTTATTTGAATGTGTGCCTCAGTATCGTCCATGATTTCACATCAAAAGAAGTCACAGCACAATCATGGCTTGAACGTATTGTGACTCTGACTTGTAAACAGCCTTTCTGGATGTCTGAAGCTCACAGAGCTCCTCAGGGGCCACATAATGTGACACAAGTCAGCGTGGAATTCTGCCCATATGGTCTCATAATCTGTGCTGTCAGTTGTTGAAAACTGTAATTAATGTACTAGTCTGTGTTTTTACAGAAAATGCCTACAGAAATGCTAATTTTTACCTGAGGATAACTAAAAGTAATTAAATAACCTCCACTTAATGGAGAATTTCTGTGTACTGGACTATTCTGTTTCATTAACATCTGACAAAAGAAAAGACCTTGATGGGAGACAATTAAAAAAAAACGCAGACATGCACATACAGAGTCAGCACATTGTCAAATTAATTAGATAATTCCTCGGGGAGAACGTGTGTGACATGTGAACTGTATTACATTCCCTGTTTTCCTCTGAGCAGAACACAAACAACACCCTCATCACTCTCTCCGAGCTGACAGAAGGCAGCAAGGATAACTGAGATCAGAACGAGAAGATGGGGATGAAGAGGATCTGGTTGAGAGGGGAACTGTAAGGCTTCATCTCTCTCATTTCCTCATCCATATTTCAACATGGGTCTAATGGGCTGACATGATCCCTTGTTGCAAACGGGGAGAGAAATGACAGAGGGCTCAGTAAGAGAAGGAAACAAGAGAGAGGCTTCCTCTGTGATCTGTGGTTTCTGCTCCTTTCTTTACATTTTAATTGTGATCCTCATTAAACAACTGAACATAATTTTAAAGCAGCTTTTCCTTCCCTCTGGGACAATTATCAAATTAAAACTGTACAGAGAAGACATCAACAATCAGTCTGCAGGAATAATGCAGTTTATGTACACCCTGCATGCAGTGTGAAAGATCTTATTCGGTCACAAGCTTGATTGCGTGCTCTTCAAACCACATGGGTACTACCTGAACTTTTAGATAGTCTCTTAACTTTCACTGCCTCTTTTCTTTCTGGCAATCGATTTTCCTCGTGATTGGTTAGGCTCCCTGAGTAGACGCCTCTAATTGCTGGCATGGCGAGTGGATCCCAGAGCTTCACAGGTGTTTCATGAAAGGGGAACAAATAAGCAGAGAGTGCAATGGCAGATGAATGAGGCGACGCAGAGCGTGAGTAAGAGGAGACAGAGACACTAAGGATAAAAACAATTATTTATAGTTCGTGATCCAGCCATTTGTGATGCTAATTTTCCAGCAGGAAGCTGACCGTTTCTCTTTCTCTGTTTTATCATTCTCTATTATGAAGATGAAGCAGACCTAAATGGCTCCTCTTAAAGTGTGAAATGGGATATGACAATTTCAAAACATTGCGTCCCAACACAAAGCAAGAGACAGGGTTAAACAATTGTTTCAATGTGCTTGTTTAACAGGAACCAGGTGCCTCCACCAGCAGACCTCTGTGTGCCTTTGATCCTGTGCAGGGCCGTTTCAAGGTATTTGGGGGCCCTAGGCGAAAGGGGGACCTGTTTGTGGGCCTTGGCTTCTTGGCTGCTGCTGTCAAACTATAAGGGAGGGGCCCCGAGGGGGATTTCGACAACAGTGGCATTGCACTTTTCGGTCATAGAGTTTAGGGGGGCGCTGCCATGCTCACAAAGTTGTCGTTGCTGTTGAACACACAACCAGTCGTCCTTTCAGCTGGGGGCTCCAGGCAGGTTCCAAGTTTGCCTACCCGGTTGCGACGGGCCTGATCCTGTGTTCTCTGTCCTCATTTAGGAGGCAGTTCAGTGTTTGGAAAATTCTACCTTTGACAACCTGACAGTTACTATTGGAATTGGCATGTGTGGAAATTTGCCCAATCAAGGCCAAATGCTAGATGCACACATCAATAACTAAATGCTAAGCTAAAGGCTAACCTCAACAAGTCAACATTCTGTTGTTAGCAAGTGTATTTTTTACCATGTTCATATCTTAATTAACATGTTAGCATGGTAACATCTGCTAATCAGCACTAAGCACACTAAAATATGTCCTTAGTTTTGATGCTTTTCATTTAAAATCCCAAAGTTTGGACAAATTTTGACCTGATAGTAGGACTACAAAGTCATTAGGATTCAGTATCTGGCAACCAAGGATGTCTGTCCCAAATGTTGTGTTGAGATATTTCCAAAGCTAAGTGAAGACTTTAACCTGCTGGTTGTGCAAAAGTCACCAAAGTAATAAGGATTCATCCTCTGGGCACAATAAAAATTTGTACCAAATGTCATAGCAAGACAACAGCTGCTGACACATAATATTTCATTTTGGATCCAAGTGGTGGACAGAATGACTGACGGATTGACAGACTGGCATTGTCATGCCTAGAGCCATGCCCCTAGCATGGTTTTAACAATGATTTAGTTTCCTTAAACACTCACGTATGATAATGCAAGATACAAGGGATGAAAGGAAGATAATGTTGGGGTTGTTGTCCTCAACAGGAGGAAAACTGCAGAGCTATTTTAATTGTTTTGTTCACCAGAGTGGTATATTGATGTTTCATCTAAAAGGCGACCAGAACACTTGTAAACACTATTGTGTTGTTATTGACTCTATAAGTCTCACACAGGAATGCTATGTGGCATTTAGTGTTTCCCTCAAATGCTTTATTGTAAACCAACAGAGGCCACTGTGATCTCTAGCTGATGCCAAAAGAAAGAATTGCTATTGTGGCCTAAATTTTACCCTAGGCTCAGTAGAGCTGCTGTGACAGCTCCCACTCAGCTCTGGCTCTCACAGTAGTCTCTCTCTCTGTCTCTCGACCAGCCTCCAAAACACTAAAGTAGTCAGTTCCACCTCCCTAAGTATAAGCCACAAGGCACACTGGCTCAGAGACACAGAGTGACTGACAGACTGAACCCCTTCTTAGCAGGTTGTGTTTGGATGAAAACTCCTAAATAAATGCAGGGAAATATAACTTAACTTCCACTGTAAAATGCTGTGTTGTAGATCAATCTTTTCTGTGCTTTATCACTCTCAAAGTGACTGCAGCCACTATAAAACGTTTTTGCCAAATTCAAATTAGACATTAAACACTAAAATGAGACTGTCAGAGGAGAAAAATCATGCACATACACTCACAGTGAATCATTTTCATTTTCCCCGTCCTTGTTTTCTTTGACCTTGCTTTTCTGTTCGCCGTCTCTCCCTCTCAAGTTATGGGGGTGGTGACTAATGTGACCCTGCCATCTATACTCTGACTGTAATGGTACAAATTGAAAAAAACCCTTTTTTATCGTTTATAATTTTTTAAGTCTGAGAGAAGGGTTTGCACATATTCCAATGATTTACCTGGGCAATGCACACAAACTATACAGTGCAAGACAATTAACAAATAAAACAATCCATGATATTTGTTATTGAAACAAAAAAGAAATGCTAAAAGTGGTACGCTGAGTCCCCTCTGAGGATGTTCCCTACACTATGAGGATATTCGATCTGTTGAAAGCAGGTGCTCACACGCAAACATGCATGCACGCTTTCCTCATCACTTGTATCACCATAAACCATAATTATTTTTCTCAGCTGGTTCACTTCAGAAAATTCTGATTGCCTGTGTTGCAGCGAGCGTAGAACAAACACTGCAGGTCCAGTGGTTCGCTCACAGGGCGTGCTGAACCCATGAAGTGCTTCAGCCCTGAAGTTATTTCTTCGCAAGTTAACTTTGTTTTCAACTTTGTTTTATCGTAAAAAGTGTATCAAGTCCTTCACCAAGACTCAGAGTCTAACCACACTATTCTCTCCCCCTCTCTTCTCCAGCCCCTCGTTTTTTTGTACTACTACAATATTAATCCACATGTGCTGCAAGACTGAAATGAAGTAGAAGAAGGGACTCAATAATGCATATACTCTCTTCTGTGTCGCTACCTTCAGGTGAAGCTTGTATAAAATTAGGACAGAAATTAAGAGCAAGCTTGGTTGGCTAAAAGAAGTCGAAGCACACTTTTTAACTGGCTGAGAAAGTTTTAGTCTCTCTGTGCAGTTGGTGCAGTTTGTCTTTATATCCGCTATGTGTGTGTTTGGACTGGTGGCAAGTTCCTTGTAGGCATGTCACACAGCAGGAGAGCCAATGTTCCTGTCTTTATTAATTACTACCTGACACACACACACACACACACACACACGCACACATACGCACATGCTCACACATACGCACACTTGCCTGCACATACATACCCAGACCTCCATTAAGCCTGTCCACAAAGTGCACGCAATTGGATTCAAACACACACCTGTCTCCAAAGGCTTCTTTATTTTTGCACTAATTCACAATTCATCACACACACACACACACACACACACACACACACACAAATAGAGACAACAGGAAGTTATGTGTCCCTGTATCCCCTCTGCACTTCTACTTACTAATGCTTGGTTCGGTTAGAAAGGGCAATGAAGTGGCAGATGAAGCAGAATGATGAGCCAAGCTGCTAGCATGACTCTGTGCTAGACAGCATGACATGTTATCTACACTGTGGATATATTCAGTTGAGATCTGGATCTCATGTTTTCTTTGAAGTCTCATTTTCCTGCAGAACCGGTAAAAACATATCAAAGTAATGTTTGGCTTATTCATTTTTGCCATAGCTTACTGTTGCAATGTCGCTGACTACTGTCAACCCCCAATGCTCACAGCTATCATTTGTTATGCTTCCAAGCTTCTCCACGGTGCCGGACCTTATTCTCATTTTCATTTTCATTATTATAAGAGCCAAACGGCCTTTCACTCATTTTAATGTGCCTGATAATCAGCCTACTTGAGAAAGGCGCAATATAAGCAGAGCTGCCAAGTCTCCTGTCCAGAATGCTAACGAAAACAAAATGATAAAACACATAAAAAAGAGAGGACTCCCCAATGGGTTCAGCTACTAAACATTAAGACTATGCAATGGTACAATGACAGTGGTGTTTGATGTATGTCAGCAGCCCTTGGAGCAGGTAAGGAGTGTTAAGCAGGGATGCTCTCCTGTTAGCCCCTACAAGGGCACCTTGCACGTAAACCCCAACGGCTCCAGTGGTGCTGTTCAGTAGTTATCAGCGTCAGCGCTGAGCGGCTCCCAAGTGTGAGGATGCAGCTGTTAAATTATAAAGCACAGCAATATTGGAAAACGGCTAAAAAAAAAAACAAAAAAACAGGCTCTTTGCATCTATTACAAAATCAGGTATAGGCCGACATCAGTCATTAAATGAGGCATATTCAACAGCTCAAAGAGTGCTTCTGCAATAATTATTCCACTGATGTCATTATTGATCTGTCTGATTTGAGAATGAAAAACTGAGGAATTGTAAGATATGACAGAAACGTGTGCAAGAATGTGTGCAACCGTTTCAGTGAAAATAACAGGCTTCCTATTTAATCTCATATTTCAACGCCAAAAATGGCAACAGCTGCACAAAAAAGCTTTGAAACTTGCTACACTGTGACACAAAATTGAAGATGATGGAACAAAAGAACTTTCTCCCTTTCTCTCATAATTCCATTTGTTAAAATAGGAGCAGTTTCAGTCGTGGTATTGCTTTATATATATATATATATATATATATATATATATATATATATATATATATATATATCGTTTTGTTTCTCTCGGGCGGTTTCATCCCTCTCTGGATGTGCCGGGGCTAAATCCTCCCTTGAGGCGATGTCAGGAGTTTGGGTGAGGACAGTCAAGAGACAAGCTGTGCTTGTATGTGTGTGTGTGTGTGTGTGTGTGTGTGTGTGTGCATCTCTGTATCTACAAATGTCTCAGCCACAGTGTAACATTTTGCGCAGCAGTCCTTTCTGGCCATCGTTTTTCAGGCCTCATTAGGAAAATGATCTGGTGGCAGGGACAACACTAGAGACGCAGTCCTGCTCTGCCCTGCTTGGTTTAAAGCTGAATATTACATATTCACACACAAAGGTCCAATAGGTTGATGTTGAAATAAGAAATAAAAATAAAAATAGCAGGCAATGCCTAGAAGCTGCAGTGAAGATAGCACTAGGATGCCACATTACTGTAGCTCACTGGTTAGCTAAAGCAGAACCAAGGTCAGTCATTGCAGCTCTACTGGTGCCACTTGATATTAAGAGGCACTGGCAGTGACTGCACCCTGTGGGATCACATGTCTGCAGGTTGGCAAGCTCAGGTATGGGCAAGCAAAACAACGTGACTAAATATATTAAGCTATTAAAATCTGCTTCAGAAACAAGCTTTAAATCTGAGAACCAAAAGCCAAACGTAGATCACTGTAGCTGTTCAGAACTGAGGCAGCTATAATCAAAATACGCCTGGGAGTATTTTACAGTATATAATGTTTTGGCAGGCTGGATTATTCAGGTGTATTCAGCTGGATAGAGGCAGATCAAACTGCCCTCCGATGCAGACAGAGACAGAATTATTCTGCTGTAAAGCTGTAACCTCGATAGTAAGCATATGTGTGTTTTACTATGAACAGTTTTCCTCCTCACTGAGACCTCCTTAAGGATCCTAAGATAAACTGGAAAAGACAACAAAGAACAGCAGGGCATTTTTTTGTGATATGCTATGAGAGAGAAACAGGGGGTGGTGCTGTCCAGTTGAATATGTATTTTTTTTTATGATAAGTTAACTGGGCAATGAGGTCTGTTTCAGTTTGGTGTAAGACTGAAACATGTATTCAAAGTGCCCGGTTGTGTCTGTTTAGGTGCAGGAATATTTCCTTCACTGACATTTTGTGAGTTAATTTTGTTTATTTATCGGGCGTAGCAAAGTGAGCCTTCAAGCACAGTGAAGGTACAGCTAGCACAGCTCTGCAGCAATATAGCACACACTGAGCAATTTATTACTTCAGAGGGCTACATTTACCATCAGCAGTAACTGGACATTTTCCCTTTAAAATGGATTTGTTAATACTGATTGCCATGTATATCCCCTCACTCTAATTTGACTATCATATCTAGGGCATTTCTAACCCAGTAATCAAATTGCTGTGACATTGGTGCTGATGGAAATGTAGGAAATTACACCCATTCATAGCGGCGTTGTTCTAATTCACCACTGACTTGTTGATGACTCTGTGAGTGATGTCTGTCCTGCTACATTTTAACTTTGTACCTTTGTGTGTTACCCCAGCTGCCTGACTTGGCCTTACAGATGGCTGAAGTAACAGAGACTGAAAGAAAGAGAGGAAGAGAGGATTAAAGCGAAGAAGAGTCAAATCTGGGCAACCAATGAAGGGAGGAAGAGAGAGAAACGGGGTCCTTATTAATAACATGTGGCAAGGAAGCAAATTCAGCATATTTCTAGGAGTTACTCACATATCAGCAGCATCTCTGTCCTTTAATTAATGTCCTCCTGAAGACATAGCTCCATATATTGAATACTTTGTGATTTGGTTATTATGGATGGAACTTATATTCTCCTGTGTTTGACAATATGGGTTTTAAAGGGGATATATTTGTGCTGATTTTCAGGTTCACACTTGAATTTTGGGTACCTGCTAGTGCATGTTTTAACCACATTATGTGTCCATGCTCCCCTTCCCTAAACACAGAACACCTGCTGTGCCTCATCCTTCATGAGGGGCCACATTTCACGCAGGGGGACGCATTTGTGCATATGAGCAATGGATGCACATACAGTATGTGCTACCACAAGACACGCAGCGCTTACAGCATCAAATCAGTTCGAGGCATCCAATCCAATCCAATCCATCTTTATTTATAAAGCACAGTTTAAATAAACTCAAAGTTTCCAAAGTGCTGTACATTAAAAAATAAACAATAAAATAAACAATAAAATAGACATTAAAACAGAAAACATAATAAATAAAGGGTAAAAAAAAAACAAAAAACTGTGCACATAAAATAAACAATCTAGGTGGTGTTAAAAGCCAAGGAAAAGAGGTGCGTTTTAAGAAGAGATTTAAAAGTGGCCACGGAAGAGGACTGCCTGATGTGCAGCGGCAGTTCATTCCAAAGCTTAGGGGCGGCAGTAGCAAACGCTCGGTCCCCTCTGAGCTTCCGTCTTGTTTTGGGAACCCTCAGGAGCAGCTGGTCAGCTGACCTGAGGGATCGAGTAGGTGCGTAAGGGTGCAGAAGCTCAGAGAGGTACACTGGGGCAAGGCCATTTTGGGCTTTAAAAGCAAATAAGGAGAGGAAGGAGAGAAGAGAGCTGTAATCAGACCGTGCATGCATCACTGCAATGATTGACAGCACTCCACATCTGACCAATCAGAGAGGAGCACCGGCACACTCTCTCAGAATGAGTGAGGAGTTGTTATGTTGTCCGAAAGACATCATGAGTTGGGAGCGAGTAAAAGACGAAAAAAAGCAAAACACGAGGAAGCTGGTGCTCCTCTTGAATATGTTGTTGAAATCAAACTTTGTGGCACAAAGTCATTAGACAGGAATCTCTGTCTCCAGTCTCTGTCTAGACTGGAGATTTATTTTTCCAGCAGCCCTGATTAACTTTTATTGAATGTCTTGTAAACGTCCTCTGCATTCACCTCTGATGAAAAAGAGTAGTAACATGACCAGTCGGTGGCTGTAGATATTGATAAGATATAAACTTTAGCCAATGTATTTAGCCAATAGGCTATCAATTTATGTTGATACTGTTGTTCTAATAGTAGAAGTGGTATTTGTATTATAGTCTATAATAATAGATAGTATTATAATAGTAACAGTAGTAGTTTTAACTCTTTGAGTGTCATTGACGTAATACAACGTCAAAGTGTTTTTTTGCAGCGGGTTGCTGATCACGGTCTGCTGCAGTCTGTGAGTAATGTTGGGGCTTCTGTGATCTGTAGTCAGGAAATAAAGAGCTAATATACGCCACGGAGATCAAAGCAGGAAGTGGAAATGATCGCATTTAGAGAGCAAAACAAACTGATTCTGTACAAAAAGTGGTGATTTTGGTGAAAGTGGCCTCTACTCTCCTCCACACAAAACAAGAATAGAACAAGGTAAAAACAAACATTTTTTTCATGATGAAATAGAGTCTCTTCTTTCATTTGAGCTATTCAGTGTTTTTAGAGACATGGTACAAAATATTCTGTGGGTCTAGAAATATGACTGAAAAAAAAACGCTGACACGAGGCACTTTCGATTTAAAAAAAAAACGGCTGGCACTCAAAGAGTTAATCATTATTATTATTATTGTTATTATTATTATTGTTGTATTATTAGTTCTAGTATTTGCATTAATTGCATTTTAATTTTATTGAGGATGCGTATATGTGCTACCATGAGGCATGCAGCTCATACAGCATGCACAGAGAATAGATGACTTTTGAAGTTATTTTTTTATATTTATTTAAGGTTAATTTTATTTCATACAGTCAAACTACCTTTATATTTGTTATTGCTAATAAAGGTTATTACCTGTGATACATTTGGGATGGGGAAGGGGGCCTCCAAATAAAATTTTGCTTAGGGCCCCAGTTTGGTTGGGGGCAGCCCTGAGCTTTGCAAAGGTAGCTCTGAAGCTCTGGGTGGAGGTGCTCAGATGAGCAGTGGTGATTTCTAATGAAAATGTGACATAGGAAGAGGAGACAAATTGGATGAATAACATTTTTCTGCATTAGGCAGCCCACAAAATACTGACTAGGCCATCTTATTTCACAGTTTGTAGCCTCTAAAGATGACCCAGATGAGCACAAGCTCATGATATGCCCCTTTAAAGAATTACAGCCATGCTATTGATTCTCTGACCTCGCTGACACGATTAACATGAGGTTAATGAGGCGTAAATGCACACAAAAGGCATCACAATCAATCAGACGACTATCCAATCATTCAGACTACATCTGGTGATCATCTGGCTCACATTGTGATTGGATTCAAGCCAGGTGTGAATACAATCTGTACAGTGAGCATATTTGTAGGAAGGAAACCCAGTAAACATGGAGAAAGAAGCAGGGCCCATACAGAGAGCTGGGATGTGCTGTGTTTGTTGGGAAGCTCACCAGCTCTGCTTGTTGTGTACTGAGATAACAATGCAGACAGAATCCAGATAATGAGAACGCTAATTGATTCTAGGTGGAAATGCAAAGGCTTGTAATCAGAGGCCACAATTCAAGACAATCTGGATACAAACACTATGCTGATACGTTTGTAAACAGTAATAATTGCAAATAGACTTTCAAATTCTGTACATACAAGTACGGAAGTTTGGTTCAGAAGGAGCAAAGTATACACAAGTAACATACATTACTCACAAGCTTCAGGAGACTGCGATCTGTGAGCCGCTGCCAAAAAACATACTATGACGTATTACTGGGTTGATGCCGCTCAAGCTCAGATTTTAAATGATGTTGAAATACGTCAATATCAAAATACGTCAACACCTTACACCCAGTGGTGATCTAATAAATCTGTTTACTGTAAATGTTTGTCTTGTCTTTTAAATTATAATTATTTGTATCATCTAGTAATTATTATTTTTATATTATTTTATAATTACTATTAAATAATATGCTTATTAAATTAAATTACTTTTTGAGAAAGACAATTATTATACAGAAAAAAAATTGTCAACAACGAAGCCTGGACTTAAAGATTAATGTTTATTTATCTTTTTACTACAAAGATCTCTGTTGTTAACTGCTCAGTTTTTACCCATAATAGAGAGGAGTTTTCTCTGCCCTTGATTAAGGTCTGCAGTCCTCCTTACAAATTCCACGCAGCCACAACAAACACAACCGAGAGGGTAGGGTGGCTAGTAAGTTGCCTGAGAGACTAAACTTGAGGCAAAATCACTCGCTTCTGCTTGTGAAGCTTAAATGTTGTGAACACCATCTGGATATTGACAGTTCAACAGAGAGAGGACACAGTTAAGTGGCTTTTTAAGGAATGAATGTAGCAGTGGATATTACGCCACACCCTAAAACATGCGACATACAGCAATATGAGAAGAAGTAAAAGCACCCAGCTACATCCATCCAGGCATCTCCTGACACAGGTGGTGAAAAAGAAGCCCATCTACAGTCTGCACAGATCCACACAAGCCACCAGCGTGTCATTTAGGTGCATTGTGTATGAACGGATATAACAGGCTTTCACATACTGTATGTCCCACAGTACTGTAGGCATGTTCTGATCAATAACTTATTGAAGCGTTAAATGTTGTGGGGCCATGGCCATAATGGTGTTACGCAGGATTGAGGTGTGTGTGTGTGCACGTGTTGGTCATAAGATGAAGGGTCACAGCAACACACACAAGTGGTCAAATTAAAGAGTCAGAGTTAATTGTGACATACTGAGAGAGGGCGAGATGGGGATGCAGAGCAGCATTTGGAGAACGTGTAAGTGAAACAGATGGAGTGGAAACAAATGTATTTTGATAACATCGTTTAAACAGCGCTGGCTCTCTGAGGGCCCTGGCTGCCTTTGCACTCCTCTCACACTCGTATGACTGGGCAAATGGCCAAAAGGACACGATCCCTCTCTCTCTCTTTCACGCACCCCCCCATCCCTCCCTCTCTCCCCTGCCAAGAGACCAAATTGTACAGAATTGTGCTGTCAAGTCTCATTTGTGAGAGAAACAGCACACTGGTTATTACTAGTTAGGTGAGTTCTGATGAATCACCTTGTTTATACACACGCAGGTTTAGATCATACTGCATGTGGTCTTAGCTGAAGGTGTGTGTGATTGACTGAAATGTATTTAAGGGCTGTAAGGGTGTTATTAACACCCAGCCAAATTTGATTGATTAAAAAATATGTGGAATTAGGTTTTCTCTGCCCTAAAATGCTGCTCTACTTTTGCACGTTAACATGCATGCTCTAAAGTCGAGACTCTGAGACCGTTCAACGGCATAGCCTCTCTAGATTTTCAAAATGTTATCAGACCAAATTCATCAAATGCTGAAAAGTTATTTCATGAGAGTTGTGACAATCAAAACTATTTATCCACAATTTATCCAGCACTCCTCATACACACCCTGAATGATAGGTCCGAGAGAGAGGGAGAGATGGTAAAATCATTTTGATGTCCCGGTAAACCAGATGGCCGCCACTGCTAAAACAGTAAATGGACTGTATTTGTGCGTTCCGACCACTCAAAGTGCTTTTACATCCATACACTCATGGTGGGCGCTAACATCACTTGAGCATGTTGCAGTTGTGTCAGTGAGTCGGGCGCTGATTCAGTTGAGCGTCTACAGAGTTTTAGAAGAAACCTACCAACTCAGCTACTTGGGGAGTGTGTGTGTGTGTGTGTGTGTGTGTGTGTGTGTGTGTATTAGTAAGTTTAAAGCTGCTCTTTAATGACCTAAGCCCCAAGGCTCATTTGAGCTGCAGATACCCGCAGTCAACTAACGTCCAAACATCTGGGTGGTAACACACACACACACACACACACACACACACACACACAGAAGCATTGCACTTTTATCATTGGCCAGAGGAAGGGCTTTAGCATCCGCCCTGACAGATGCCGCCCACACATCAACCACAGCCAGTGGAAAAACACTGAAGGATTTAGGCTGAGTATGATCCATATATGTGAAACATATATCTGACAGCTTGGATTATGTGTATATATGAGAGTGAGAAGAGCGAGGTGAGTGTGTGTGTGTGTGTGTGTGTGTGAGAGACAGTGACAAAGCAAGGCCATTTCAGCAGGTCCCTTGCGGTCACTAACCTTTCCTCTCCCTCCCACCTCTCTCTGACACTCCCTCTATCTAAAGCACCAAGTACCTCCTGAGAAAATAGTTGGCTGGTCAAGTATCACCGTATGACCATGTGATGTGGTCTATTTAGCTCTGCACAGTTCACACAGGAAGCAAATTTATTCCAATTAACATTATTTATTGTTACCTTTTGTCAATCACAGCCACAATGTAGAAAGAGGCAGCACGAGGTACAGTAGAAGGAGCAAACTCAATTCCAAACAATTCTTATACAATGCAGGGGGCACTGGCAACATAACTATGATTATTAAGAACAACTGTATTTCAGAAAATGTACTTTTGTATTGGGCTCTTCCTCCATGACTCCATGTTTGTGGATTCCCCACTTGCGCCGTTGATGGAAGCCACTGGCAGCACATGTGGAGCTCCATTCAGCACTGCTAATGCTACTGGTGTTCACACTGGAAGGCACTGTGGCTGTGCACAGCGCTCTTACGCTGCCGCTTGTGCTGTTTCACTGTTCTCCTCCTCGTTCAATTGTTTAACTTCATTGCTGCTGGAAATATTGTCCTTGACTCTTCTGTGTCGAATACCTCCAGTTTTGAGCCACCTTTGTAATCCTTCGGCTGTCTTGCTTATTAACGTTAGCTAGACATCAGAAATTCTGTTAAGAAAGTATTTTGTTTCTAAATCTACAAACAAAAAAAAATGTTGTTTTATACCCTCAAGCTTATTTTCATTCGTAGTAGTATTTTGATAGCATACAACATTTTACAATTGATTTTAAAGTTGGTTTATTTCATTTTTTTTTTTTTTTTTAATTGAGGATATCTCCAAGTACCACAGCAGGGGACAAAGGTACCACCAGTGGTATGGCTGATCTAAAACTCCACTGTCTTCCTTTCATTGTGTTTTTATTCCTTCCATCTCTCTCTCTCTGTGTTTCTCCCCTTCCAGAGCTGACAGAGCGATCAGGGAATAAGCCCAGGAGAGAGTAAGGGTCACTGGACTGACGTCAGACAAATGGTGGAGGTCAGTGTTGAAGGTGTGTGTTATGGATACATAATTTTTACACCAGGTCAAGGTGTGCAAATAAAATCACTAAGTCACCAAGGCATGAATTGAGTCTCACATCCACCCACCCTCTCCATAAACCACATGGCAATTTTCTAAAGAAAATTAAAAGAGAGCTGAACAAGCAGTGGAAAGACTGAAAATGGTTGTATCTGTAAAATCAGTAAATATCAATGTTTATTAAATCTTTGAGTGCCAGCCGTTTTTTAAAATTGAAAGTGCCTTGTGTCAGCGTTTTTGCCCATTTTGAGTCACATTTCTAGACCCACAGAATATTTTGTATTTTGTCTCTGAAAACACTGAATAGCTCAAATGAAAGAAGAGATGCACTATTTCATCAGGAAAAAATTGTTTGTTTTTACCTTGTTCTGTTCTTGTTTTAGGTAGGGTAGAGGCCACTTTCACCAAAATTGCCACTTTTTGTCCAGAATCCGTTTGTTTTACTCTCTAAATGCAATTTTTTTTCCCACTTCCTGCTTTGATCTTCATGGCACATATTAACCCTTTGTGTCCCGACTACAAATCACAGAAGCCTCGAAAATTGCTCACGGGGTGCGGGAGACCGTGATCAGCGACCCACTTTGACGGCGTAACTCGTCAATGGCACTCAACGAGAAACAGACTTTTTTATTTGCTTCACCCTTTCCATCCCGTGTCACAGCATCCGGTTTAGGTTAGTCTCATCTCTCACCGAGCCAGCCCGGTTCCGCCTGTGATTCTTTATTGATACGATAATTTGACTAGTTTAGGAGTGGCAGTGATTTACAGCTGATGAATGGTTAAGCAGAGCTTCTATTGAGTGACATATTGTGTGATTTATTTAAAAAATGAAACAAATGAACATGAACTGGTTCATTTTTAGGACTGTGAACTTGAATGTGTGAACTGAACTTTGAGCGAACACTGTCTGTCTGACCCCAGTACCGTACACTTTGTGAATTTTCTAAAAAAGGAAACCAGCTGGTTGCTCATTAAGAGAAATGTCTTATTTTTCTCTTTTGTTCTTATATATATTATATATATTTATCCGAATACTCGATTAATCGCTGGAATATTCGGTAAAATACTTGATTACTAAAATATTCGATAGCTGCAGCCATAATTACCTCCAGCTTCATGTGAACGGCAGCCTCATTTCAAACCTACAACACTGAGTTTTGGCCACTTTGGGGCATAGGAGACAAGTTCTGAGCTGCACCTTTAAATTTTGAGTGCAATGCCTGTTTGGGGCGACCATCAAGTGTAGAATGGTTATGCAGAGGATACTCTGTTTTGGTCTTTACCAGGAGGAATAAAGCACGTTTAAACAGTCCTTCACAAACAACTCCATTCCCACAGTCAAATGATTCCTGCAGCTTTCTCTGCATCACAGGCACTTTGGTGCGTAATCGCTGTTTGTCTGTTTGAAGGCCGTTCATTTCTACCTTTACTTAGTCCCTCTTCCTGTTACTAAGACCTTTTGTCTTTTTTGTCCTGATCTCAGTGTTAGCCTGCCATCCCTCCCACTCTCTGTCGTTCTTCCTTTCACTGTGGAAGAGGTCTGAAGTTGCACTCACCAGAGCAATTAGAGACTTCATGTTCCTCCTCACTGTCAAGAGGCAAAGACACACACACACACACACACACACACACACACGTCCTCTGCCATACCCCTGTGCTGACAGGCACTGGACAAAAGTTCACTCTGCCACTGAGCTAACTATCTCCTTCACTCTGTCTCCTTCTCACACTCTGCCTTTTCAAGAAATGTGCTAACCAGCAATCTCTCACTCCTTCCACTTCTCTCTCCGAGGGCTAACGCTTGTCTCTTTCGTCTCAATCTTTTTTCTTTCTCTTTTATCCGTCTTTCATAGAGAAGTCTCACACTCGTCCTTCACTCAGTTTTTTTTATTTGCTTTTCTGCCTCTCACTAATTCTCCTTCCCTCTTTATCTACAAATAATCAATCCTTCTCATCCATCTTTCCTCTCTTGCTTTAATCTTTCTCCGCTCATCTTGTACTCGTTTCCTTTGTTTCCAGCATGTCGAGCATGTTTGCAGTTACGCATGCCCCGCACATTTGGCAAACATGGATATCTTGTGATGTAGAGCTGAGTCAGTGTATGCGTGAAGTGCTGCTGGAAACATCATTTATCACATGTCTCCTGCTTTTGATTTTGAATCAAAGGAAGATGCTGAATACCAAGACAAACTCACACAGAGCTTTTTTTATCAAGTCATGTTAAATTGACACAAAGGGGGCTCACCAAAAAACCTGACTTGCTTGTTAATCTTGGACTTTTCTCCAACTGTTAGGCAGACTTGAATTGATGCTACATTCTAATATCCTTGAAGAAATGAAATTCCTCCATTTGTCAGCCCTGTGAAACTTGCTTTGATCTCTCCCAGGTGAACACCAGCTTGGCCATCAGCCTCATACTTTCTCTTCATCAGAGGAAATGAGAGACCTCTTATATCACAACCACTGTGGTCATGAGAGCAGTAGGATGTTATTCATTTTCCATGAAGCGTGGTGAGGGCACCATCACAACCGCCAGCCGGGGGAAGGTGAATCACGCGCTACTTTATGCAAGCCGCATGCTGGAGTTTTGTGTGCACTGATGCAGTGAGCATCACTGAGGCTCCAGTGAGGGAGGCTCTCCTCACAGTCCTGTCTGACTATTCTGAAAGGTGCTATGAGGTTTCCATGTCTTCACCACCGATATGCAACGAAGCGTTTGTGGGGGACGCACATCTGAGCTCGGCATAATTGTGATTCATGAATTGGTAACGTGATGTTCATGCCTCACATATAGCCAGGAAACACAAAGACAAAGAACTCAAAGGCACTCAAAGGGCATGTGATCTGCAGGTCTCCTTGATATTCTGATGAGTCTTCTTGGTCTGCTAATGTGCTCATAAGTAATCATTACCAAAGGGTAGACCTCAAAGCACGGCAAGCACAGCAAGTGGGTTCATGTTGGAACACAGACACACTGAAAATCTATCAAAAAGCAGAATTAATAAACATCCCCTGGTGACTCACACTTTCCTCACTTCCTACAAACCTACAAAACAGGACTAGAAACGTCGCCAGAGTTCATTATAGCTGTTTGTTCTCCGTTACAGAAGGTTATGTTACCAGGTAGCTGAAGGTTATAGTCTGTAAGTCAAGTTCTTTATGCAGTAGTCACTTTCAAAATAACTTGTTCAAATGTTATGACTACAGGTTTGTCTCTTCCACATTTGTAATTTAAAATATAGTGTTTGCTATTCATTGTTTTTAGAGCATAAGTCATGGGCAAAACATGGTAGGATGCATTTTGAAAAGTGCAAATGTATTCCACAAAGTAAGGACAGACTGTCACATTTGATTTATTAGTAATTCTGTCTGCTGGCAGTTTTGCGTCTCAGTGTAACGAGACAAGAATATTTGGAGTAGAATAATTATTGCTTTGCTTATCTGTTGCTGTCTTTACAGCAGCCTCTGGTAATAACCATAGAATTCATATTCAACCTAATGAAACATAAGCTTTTGACACTTTTGTTAAAATCCTCCTGTTTCAAGGGCTGTGGCACAGAGTTGGATCTTTGCTCTGAAGGGGCAAAAGAAGCAAAATACAAGTCAGATTGCACATTACATATTCTATTACCAGACATGATTTATTTTTACTTGAGGCTAAACACCAGCCCGTCACCAATTTATCTCCTATCTGCAATTAGAAACATCTTGGTTTCACTTTCCATTATTTTGTTGAGAGAGTTTTAAATTCAGCATTGCGCTGTTATTTCTTTCACACATATACGTACTACAGGCACCCACAAATGTGTGGGTAAGCCATTCGACTATGCTAAGCCAGTACTGCTGAAACACAATTTAGGAGGCAAGTTGTAGAAAGTGATTTCAAAATAGGTACTTCTGATATGAGACCTGATTAGCATTAGGGCAGCACAACATATCATTCATCATCATTGTGATATCAGCGTGCGCAATATACAGTATATATTGCAGTTGTTTGAACTGAGACAAATGCTATAAATAGTATTCTGTATGACAATATAATCGGCCAGTCAGATGGAGCACTACTGCCCTATGAATGCTAGTCAGGAAAGTCAGGAAATGGACACATTTTGGATACAAGAGAGATGACGTATCGCAGCTCTGCTACTATGCAAGTCAAGTGCCAAAGGAAACACAACTAGTCTCCATAGCAACCTATGTGAAGACTTCCAAAAAGCTAACATTAGCATTGACTCCACACGTCCGCAACACCCCGGCTCACTTGGAAATGAGGCCCTACGTCCAAAATTCTGAACTATCACTTTAAGTCAAGCAGCAAAAGCGCCCAACAGACATCCATTATGCTTTTTTTCCACTGTCTGCATAAACTGCTTACCGTCTCTGGGTCTGTTAGCAGCGACCCTGACACTGTACACGTAAGTATTTGTTTATGTATTGCAAGTGATATCGTCACCTTTTCCTCATGACATGCAGCCCTAATTTGGAACTTTCTGTTGTTCTTTGAAAAGCGCAGTAAACAACTAGAAGCTAATCTGCAGTGATGGCAGGAAATTTAAGAATTGTGATATATAACAAAAATAATAATGCCTATAACAGAATGTGAACTAAGCATCAGACTGTTTTGATCCTTGGTGCATCCCTTCAGCTAGATCACTTAATTCATGACATCTCTTTTTCCCCACATTCCAACTCTGAGACAGAAAACAGGATAAAGTTTGTGGAGGTGCACATACACAGATCTCTCACACTGACCTCTCCTAAATCACCACCTGATCTGTTCCCATCTTGACCAGTCAATCATCATGGCTTCATTTTACGCCCATTATTGTACTCACTGTAACTTTCATGCTCTCATATTTTTTAATAAAACAGCATTTGAAAATTTCAAATCTGTTCTGGAGAGTTGTTGGGAGGTCGACAGCAAAGATTCACTGCAGTGCAGAATGAGTCATACAATTTATATAGCACTTTGTGGATAATAGATGAGAAATAGCAAACTACAAAGCACTCACTTGGATAAAATGTACCCTGCAGTTAGTGGTGATGGAGCCATTAAATGACTTATTAAATTCTCTCAAGAGTCCCAGTTTGTGTAAGGCAATACTTCTGATTTGAGCTGACATAAAGAGGAAGACATGATTCTTTTATTAGTTAAAAAATAAGGCAGCAAGAAAGTGACGATGAAAAAAAAAACATGCTTGTGTGTGTGTGCAAGCTTATTCTTGGTTGTGTGAGTGTACTACTGACATTTATCTGTGAGATATATCCAAAAGCAATCTGCCCGACTGTTACTGAGTTCAGACAATAACTGCCGCTGTCAAAAGCATTGCTGCAATCTGCAGTACAGCATATATATGTACACACAGTGCCAAATCGGGAAGGTGAAAAATGCCAGGCAGCCATCTGAATGCAATTCTCTTCTGAGAATGTGACATTGAACTAACCCATAAACCAATTATGGTTGCAATTCAAAAACAGTGTCTACATAATCCATAATCTAACAGCGGTGGATTGCGATAACACAGACACACACACACACACACACACTGGAGAACGCATAGGATGTGGATATACTGTACATGTACACACAGATTCTGGCAAATGTATTTAACATATATAAATAACAATCATACACCCTGACACGCTGCTACATAAGAAAATTACTAATAAGACAGCTCAGGCTGTTCAGATAGATACAGTGGGGGAAATAATTATTGAACGCAACAACATTTTTCCTCAGTAAATATGTTTCTGATGGGGCTACTGGCATGAAATTTTCATCAGATCTCGGTTATAACCCAAGTAATCCACACACACAAAGAAATAAAGTGGAATGACACAGGGAAAAAAGTATTGAAGACATGAAGACAAGGAGATGCAAAAAGGCACGTGAAGCCAAGAAACCAGCGGACATCTGTCAGTATTTAGGAAGCAAACCTGCTCCCATGAGTGCAAATTAATATCAGTTGATTTGGTCCGAATTGATGGCCTATAAAAAAAGTTTCTCATTTCCAATGTGTCACACAAGAAGCATCAAATGATGGGTAAAACAGCTCCCTTAACCTTACTGTGGCAAAACATCAATGGCATTGCTTATAGATGTTCCAATGAGCACAATTCAGGCCATTATCTGGAAATGGAAAGAACGTCATCTCACCACAAACCGGCCACGACCAGGGGCCAACCAAAGACCACTCTGAGAAAGCTTCAGAAAGACTTGGACTGAGAAGGTACAGTTGTTTCAAAGGAAACAACAAGTAATGCACACTCACCACGCTGAAGAAAAAGCATCTTGAAGCTCAATTAAACTTTGCTGCACAGCCCACTGGGAGAGTATGGTCTGGTCAGAAGAGAGCAAAACTGAACTCTTGGAGTCATAGCAAACACCATGATTGGAGGAGAAATGGCACGGCACATCACCCTAAAAGCATCATACCAACAGTGAAGTTGGGAGGGGGCTGTTTTTCAGCATATGGTACTAGCAGAATTCATATAACTGAAGGAAGGATGAATGGAGAAATGTACCCAGACATTCCTGATAAGAATCTGTGGCCATCTGCCAGGATGCTGGAGACTAAACGAGGGTGGATATACAATCACACAGCCATGGAAACTCTCTACTGGTTTCAGAGAAAGAAAATAAAGCTGTTAGAATGGCCCAGTCAATCACCTGACTTTAATATCATATATACATATACTGTATAGAGAGATAGATAGATAGACAGACAGACAGACAGATAGATAGATAGATAGATAGACAGACAGACAGACAGACAGATAGATAGATAGATAGATATGTGAAAAAAATCAGAGATAAGAGCAACAGAGCAGACAATTGTCAAATTGTCAAAAATCTAAGATATGAAATCCTAAAATACATACTAAAAACATTCCATTTATGTGCAAATAAACTGTGCGAGTAGGCAGGAGTTGTCCATGTATGTCCTGTATGAATTAGGAGATGTATGTAATTCAGACCATCAAGTGGAGGTGTATCTGTGGTTTCTAATGTGCTATTTCCATGATGGCTAGTTGTCCAATCTTCTTCTTCTGTGAAATTCTGTTCTTTGGAAAACAAGAAAATGGAGTATAGAAGATGGACAACACACTGTAGCCTAATGCATCCTGTTTTAGTCTTCCTCCTTATATTTTCCCATTTACTAAGAACTTCACACTGCTGTGGTATAAAAAGCACATGCTCAGTGCAGCCCAACTACTAAGAACGAGGTCACATAGAGTTTGTATGCACTGAGGCTTGGTACTACAGTAATCATTAGAGTCACTTTAAGCCCTTCATCTCTTCTCCACTGTTCCCCTCTCATCCCCTCTTTCTCTCTCAGACAGTATGGACTAATGGAGTTTGGACTAGACCTGAGGGAGGAGGAGAGGGAAAGAAACAGAGAGGGAAGAAGAAAAAGAGTGATGAGAGAGTGGGGATCATTAGAATCAGTATTGGTATTCACTTAAGCTATGGGATTTATTTTGGAACCATAAGCATAAGTATTCCAATAAGTTATTTATCCTAAATAGAGGTTTGTCTCATTAATGTTTACACCTCTTTTAAAAAGAGACTTTCCCCAGGGTGGCAGAGGCTCATTAAAATAAGTGGAACACTCACATTACTGCACAAGATGAAGGCATTAATGGAAGTTTGGGAAGCGACAACATCTTAAGAAAGGAGGAAGTGATGCATAAGTAGAAAGGAGTGATTGCATTTGTTATTGTGAGAACAGAAAAGAAGAAATATCAGACAACAGACAGGAGAACAAGCATGACAGAGTGTGAATTAAAGAAAGACTTTTGATGTTCTTCAATAAAACATCTGTCAAAACGAGTGAAGCAGCCGTTCAACATCGAGAGGCACCCCTCAGAGCAAGTGTCAGAGAAAGAAAAGACACAAATCTCCCATGTATCCCTGCAGCAACTTTTCCAAACAAGAGCCACAGAAAACAGAAGGACAGAAAGTAAAAATTTATATATATATATATATATATATATATATATATATATATATATATATATAGAGAGAGAGAGAGAGAGAG